>OX638372.1:69779591-70145208 GCA_951812925.1 Calliopum simillimum | reverse complement strand
GACCTTTCGCAAAAGCTACGTGTAAAGAGAGTCAGCGATCCTATGAGTGTATGCGGCATAGGAGGCATAGAAAGGGTCTCGCCCCATAAAACGCAAGTAGTAGTTAAGTCGAGGGTAAATAACTTTGAGATCTCAGCAGATTTCTGGATTTTAAAATCAATATCGAGCTTTCAGCCAAATCAAGTTGTAAATATCACAGGATGGAATATTCCAAAAAATATTAATTTGGCTGACCCTGCATTTAATAAGCCTCAAAGAATTGATTTGTTGCTAGGCGCTGAGACGTTTTTTGATTTGTTGTCAGTAGGACAAATAAGTTTAGGTTCTGAATGTCCTACACTTCAAAAAACATTATTAGGTTGGGTAGTTTCGGGAAAATATGCAAGCATTCAGGATAAAAATTTAAAGTCATGCCATTTAATTGAACAACATGATGAAAGTAACTCGATCTGTTCAATTATACACAAATTCTGGGCTTTAGAAGAGGTTTCTAGTGAGGCAAACATGTATACGCTTGAACAAAAAATGTGCGAAGATAATTTTTCAGAAAATACAAAAATAATTAATGGTCGTGTCATTGTAAAGTTGCCTTTTAAGAAGGACCCAAAGTTTCTTGGTTCATCTTATGATGCGGCAAAGAGAAGGTTTTTCTCACTTGAAAAAAATACGTTGAAAGATAGAGAGTTTAGAGATATGTATTTGGAGTTTATGACAGAATATATCTCTTTGGGTCATATGTCACAAGCAAACTTTGTTGTGCCAAATGAGCCACACTATTTTATACTGCATCAGTGCGTCATAAGACCAGACAGCACGACAACAAAACTTCGAGTAGTATTCGATGCGTCGTGCAAAACATCTACTCAGTTGTCATTAAATGAAATTTTAATGGTTGGACCTACCATTCAACCAGAGCTGTATTCCACATTACTAAGATTTAGGTTCCATAAATATGCCTTAACGGCAGATATTTCTAAAATGTACCGCCAATTCTTAGTAGCCGTTGAAGATAGGAATTACCAGCTGATAGTGTGGAGAGAAAATCCAAATGACGAACTAAAAACATACCGTCTCAATACAGTGACATACGGCACATCTTCAGCACCTTTCTTAGCTATTCGGTGCTTACATTTTTTGAGCGATTTGCACAAAGATAATTTTAAATTCGGTGCAAAAATTCTTAAAAACGATTTTTATGTCGACGATATGTTGACTGGTGCCGATGATTTGGAAAGCTTAACTACAATAAAATCTGAAGTTACGCAAATTTTGCAGACTGCTGGCTTAAGTTTGGCAAAATGGTTCTCAAATGTATCAAACTTTGGAGACAATCTTACAAATAAATCCGTGCGTACTTCAGATATCGATTCAACAAAAACACTTGGCATGAGGTGGTTAACAAATGAAGATTCTTTTGTGTTTCAATTGGATGAAGGCTTAAGCAATTTGCATGCTACGAAGCGAAACATTTTATCTGTTTCAGCTCGCCTTTTTGACCCCTTGGGATTGCTCAGCCCAATTATAGTAAAGGCAAAAATTCTTTTGCAAGAACTTTGGCTTGCTGATTTGGATTAGGACGAATCCGTCCCTTTGCACTTAAATTCGAGTTGGGAAAAATTAAAAGAGTCACTCTCTAATCTCAACTACATAAAAATTCCAAGATACGTGCACACAAATAAAGATGCAAAGTTACAAATACATGGGTTTTCAGATGCGTCAATCAGAGCTTATGGATGCTGCATTTATGTTCGCAGCCAATGCGCAAATGAGACAAAGGTTGCTTTACTCACTGCCAAATCCAAAGTAGCTCCGCTCAAAACCCAATCATTACCAAGGTTAGAGCTATGTGCAGCTCACCTGCTAGCTAAGCTCTGGGGAAAAATTGCCCCTATGTTTTTTCATCCCATCGAGAAAATTTTCCTATGGACCGATTCAGAAATAGTCCTCCATTGGATACATGCTCATCCTTCTACTCTCAACACGTTTGTTGCAAATAGAGCTGCAGAAATTCAAGAGCTTACGCATGAAGCAGTATGGCGACACGTGCCTTCTAAACGAAATCCTGCGGACATATTAAGTAGAGGTTGTAGTGTAGAAGAGTTAAGCGAATCAATGTGGTTAAATGGCCCAGATTTTTTACTTAGAGACATGGAAGAATGGCCACAAAATTCTCATTTTAAATTATCCTCAGAGGAAGTATCACTTGAAAAAAGAAAGAACATAACATCGTTAATAGTAACTCATACCATAGAAAATAGTTTAATCGATCTGACAACAAAATTTTCCTCTCATTCAAAGCTGCTACGAATAATTGCATTTGTTTTAAGATTTGTCGGAAAATGTCGTAAAAGATCAAAAATCTCGGACCATACTCCTACAGCTGAAGAGTTGCAATTTTCGTTTTTAAAAATAATTAGTATTATTCAGCATCATGAATTTTCATCTGAAATTGATAAGTTAGCTAAAAACTCAAGCGTATCACAATTTTTGCAAAAACTGAACCCATTCCTGCAAGTATCATCTGAAGATAATTCACCTACCACATTACAATTATTGCGTGTTGGTGGCCGGTTGTTGAATGCTCCAATACCATATGAGGCCAAATTTCCATTACTCTTATCAAAAAATTCATATTTTGTGAAGACATATTTACGCTACATACATGTAAAAAATAATCATGCTGGAACGAAAGGGATCTTACGTGAAAAAATTTGGCTCATCAATGCTCAAAAAATTTGTAGAAAAACTGTACAGGAGTGCATTCATTGTTATAAATACAAGCCCAAATTACTAACGCAAATAATGGGTAACTTGCCAGTAGATAGATTGCGTGCAATGAGACCATTTTTGGTATGTGGTGTAGATTTGTGGGGACCAGTTTTTACCACTCTACGAATTCGTGGTAGACCACCTGTAAAAAATTACGTAGTAGTATTTGTGTGTTTTGCGTCTAAAGCTGTACATTTTGAAATTGTTTCTGACTTGTCATCTGAACGTTTTATTTTTGCTTTAAAAAGGTTTATCGCTCGACGCGGAGCCCCTCAAAAGATGTTCTGCGACAACGCCACAAATTTCGTAGGCGCTCACCGACAACTGAAGCAAATACGAGAGGAGTGGGACAACAATCAAATAATTCAGTCGTACGCCGCGGAGGAAGGGTTCAGCTTTGCCTTCATACCACCAAGAGCACCTCATTTCGGCGGGTTGTGGGAGGCCGCTGTAAAAAGTGCAAAACATCTGATGCTTCGTTCCGTGGCAAATTCGATTCTAACAATGGAAGAGTTCACAACGGTGTTAGCCGAAGTCGAAGCCGTCCTGAACTCAAGGCCCCTGACATCATTAACGGCAGATCCGAACGACGGGCAAGCACTTACACCCGCACACTTCCTCATCGGCGGTCCATTGAAATCTCTTCCTCCAGAAATAGTTCCAGAGAAGGAGGCAACGTGCTTGAAGAGATGGCAACTTGTATGCTATCTCAAGCAACACTTTTGGCGAATGTGGTCAAGAGATTATATACGCAGCCTTCAGATTCGCAACAAATGGATGCAAGAACAGCCCAATTTACAAGTGGGCAAGTTGGTTATGGTGGCCGAAGACAATATTCCTCCACAACATTGGATCTTGGGACGAGTTATCGCCGTACACGCAGGGCAGGACGCAAAGGTCAGGGTCGCAGACATTAAAACTTCTCAAGGCGTTATGCGTCGGCCAATTGTGAAGCTTGCTCCATTGCCAGATATTGAAGACTTGCAGCCGTTCAAGGCGGCCGGTGTTAAATGAAATGATTTCCACTTTATATATATTTTTATAAAACCATTATTATGCTAAAGCTTAGTTTCTCTCTAAGATATTTTTAGGCTTAATTTGTAATTGGGGCATGCCTTTGTGAAATGTAAGCAAAGTGCATCCAAACATACATGCATTTTTTCTACACGTATTTTTCTATATTTCTATTTCTCTATTTCTTATTAAAAGAACACATTCCTAACTGTGTTATGAATTAACAGTACAAAAAGCTTTAATGGATTTAATATAAGCATGTCAGTTCTAAAATTTAGTTAGTTGTTTTTGAGTTGTTCTTCAAGTAAATTTAAAGTGAAGTTAAGTCTTAATATTTTATATTCGAAAATAAAGTGAACTTTATAAAAACTATTATAAAGTATTTTCATGGCCCAATTACAAATTAAGCCTAAAAATATCTTAGAGAGAAACTAAGCTTTAGCATAATAATGGTTTTATAATAATATATATTAAGTGGAAATCATTTCATTTCCAAGACTCCCCTCTGTCACACTTTATCACAAATTTGTGAACCTCCCACTCCCCTAAAAGTGTGACGTAATTTATGAACAGCCCTTAACTATAAAGCGAAGGGAATTTAATGATAGACAATAAAGCCCAAGATACAATTGTGTGAGAGTGAGATGCGAGCGCGATGCTAGTCTGCGATATCGCAGCACAACTCAAAATACAATAATGCGAGACATGTCTGCTTTGCGACTGTCAAAATACAAGGAAAACGAAATAATTTCAAAATGAAAAACAAATTCGAAAAAAAATTGTTTCGCTTACTTTATGTTTTATTTTTTTTATATTTTCAATGCACAAATAATTTTGTTTTTACAATCAACAAAAAACCGACAGCTTAAAATTTTTGCTCTCGCACATCAATTTTCATTTCTTCGAAAACTGTTGCGTGCGTGACATCTCTCGCAGACGCAGTATTGTAAATTGCCCCATTTGTATACGTGTATTGAATATTTTTTTGACAACTTAAGCGTCGGGCACGCACGCATTAAGTGACTTAAGTGTGGACGTAAACCAGGAATTTTTTTTGAGAAATTCTTTCAGCTTGTTGGCAAGAGGGGAAAAACGTAAAGTGACGAGTACACAGTTTGCCTTGCTCGCAAATTCTCTTTCGTTCTGTTCGTTATTTGAAACTTTTTGACATTGCTTTTTATTTTTATTCGTTTGACATATCGATGTTGCTGTTGACAATATATTTTAAAAAATAATCCTTTTAAATAGAAAACTAAAAAAAATATTAAAAATTAATTCATCGTAAAACGACAAGATTGGTGTTGGCAATATAACTCTACGAGTGGCTAAATAATTCCTTGGACCTTTTGGAGATTCGAAAAGCAATTGGAGTAGCTCTAAGCCAAAAAATAAAAAAATAGAATTCGCTCAACCTGTGGTGGGTGTGGTGATGGGGTAATTTATTTTTTTACGACATTTGCTAGTAAAAAAAAATTTAAATTTTTCACCAAAGGGAATAGAAAAGAATTTCTTTCATAGAATTTCCTAGTGTAAATGCGGACTTAAAAAAAAGCAAAAAGACAAAAATTGCAAATGTTACCCTTTTGTTCGACCACTCCTCTCATGTCTTTGACATATAAAATATTTGGATTTTTCAAATATGTATGTCATTAACCTAATATTAAGTTAAGAAGGAAGCTTCATCTTATCAGCAACGGCTTCTACTATAGGTGGCATATCTAATCTAATCTAATCTACTAATGCAGACAGCAATCACCGTCAGTGCATCAGCTTGCTGTTTAGCCAGCACAGCGAAATGGTCGCGGGATGCCTCGAAAACATTTTTTTTATCTCTGATATCCTTTAGAAGTTGATGGACGTGCATCCGTTGCCGTATTCAGACGTATTCTTTTATCCAGTGTTTCCAGTTTTTTTTCTGCCACTTGCACTGCCTCATCTGGTAGTATATTGGGCACAGTTGTGCTGTAAACCAGAACTTCAGTGCCTCTGGATTTTAAGCAATTTTGGAACGCCTAGAATTATAAAGAACATTAAATGGTTACCCTGTTAGAATTTATTAATCAGGTAACAGGGATAAACTCAGACTTCCGTATTTTCATAATACAATTCGTTAAACGTTTCTTATACCTTACACACATGATTCAATTAAAAGAGGTTATCGTAGTTTGTTAACATATTAGAGACAACAAAATAACAACAACCACATATGATGAGAGAGCATTTAGGACTTTTGTACAGAAAGCAACAACAAATGTGCTTAACTTTACCCAGGTAAATAATTGTGTTTAGAATAAGTCCAGATAAAGAGTCCACAAAAACACAGATATTGTATATGGAGCTTTACAACAGTTCTTTTTAAAGCTATATCCGGATCTTACGATAGCTATACCTTCGAAATAAGATCCGGGTGACAAGTTTTTCATTACATATCTGTGGAATTTTGATAAAACTACCTAACTCTAAATTGGCAACTTTCAGGAGAGCTAAAAAAATGCGTTGCTTCTTCTAAATTTCTTTTGCGGCAAGGTACCTTTTTATATAAAAATTGTACTAATTGTATGAACCCGGCAACACTGCAATTCTCGTTGTTATACTTCAAAATTTTTGTTTACAATAAAATACAAAATGTCATCATGCTGATAAAATTTGCAAATTTTTTTGGAAACAAAAATTCTGAATTTCAAAATCGGAACACGCATATTTAATAACACAATAAGTTCGAGTAAAAGTGCATGAAAATCAAGAGCAAAATCAACAAAATAAAAACGAACTTCAAAAGACATTTGAATCGTCCTCAAATATAGGCTTGAAGAATGAACCAGATCACTTCATCTAAAGAATCACTATCGCAAGCTCTGCAGAGTAGAATTATCCCTAATCAAGAGTATTTGCTCCAAGGTTCAATTTTGGATTCAGCCAGGGATCATCTCATTAACAGGTTCGAAATACTTTTGAGTAGATCATATATTAAATAGTTATACGTCCAACGTAAAAGTTGGTAACTCGAAAATCGTAGTTTTTAGTTATGATAAAAAAAGCCGACAAGGATTTTTAGCTAAAATAGTTGGTTTTTCACTTTTTTTTATGATTGTTAATATGCAGTATGCCTAATAACTAAAAATTGTCAAATAGTACACTTCATATCTTTTGGCGTTAAAACAACGATATTTAAAAGAGTCTGTCTATTCGGGGGGACTCGCGTACGCGAAAGCTCAAATTAGCGTACGCAAAAAAAGCTTTGGGAAACCTTGCGTACGCGAAATCCAGTGAAGTTTTTTCCCCCGGGGCGCAGCTTCGTTACGCATGATTAATTTAGCGTGCGCGAAATGTTGCGTACGCTATAGTGCATATTAGGAAGTGCAGTACAACTACTACAACAGTAATTTTACATAAAAGTAGGGGTAAGTGGGCGGCCTGTGGCCGCAGCTCAGGCTTTAAACCTGTCAGACATCCAATATCGGCTTCGCGGCGGCCTTCGGCCGCGGATCAGTACATAATATATCCAACACATAGTTTACTAGCCAACATTTTTTAGCGTACGCTGCAACACTAAATTAATCATGCGTAATCAAGTTCCCCGGGGGAAAGAACTTCTCTGGATTTCGCGTACGTAAGTTGTCCGAAAGCTTTTTGCGCGTACGCTAATTGAGCTTAATCTTACGCTAATTGAGCTTTCGCTTACTCGAGTCCCCCCAAATAGCCAAAATAGGGTTTTGACCGAAAACCAAAAAATTGATATGATTGCACATAAGCACCAAAATTTAAGGACTGTATATATATCGGTTTAAAACTGGACTCAAAATTGCTGCGAAGGTAAATAATAACCAAAATATGGAATAAGCACCTCAACGGTATTGCGCCGCTTGAGAGAAAATAACTTTTGCCTGTAGACCTGCGAAAAACCGATTTTCCCACACAAAATGCTGGTGTAAAAAAAAAAATAATTTCTATAACGATTGGGCTGAAGTCATATTGTATGATGGGAGCAAAACAAATCTCATCAGATCCTATTTGATATGCATGGTACGCCGAAAAAAAAAAAACCAAAAATATAGCTTTCAATGTGTACATAGCACTCCATATGTGGTGGTCTAGGCGGCAATAAAAAGCCAATGAGTTGGAGAGATTTCTCTCCTGGAAGGTTATATTAACTCCGAAGCTTATATTGACATCATTAAAATCAGCGTTATATACAGCATCGACCGACTAAGCGAGCACTTAGCAAAAGTCATATTTCAAGATGATTCTGCACCTTGTCATCGTTGGAAATTGCCTTATGTCCCACTTACCATTATGTTTTGCTTTATTTTTTCGATAAATTTACAATAACAAGCTAATTATTTTCGCATTGGCAAATAAATATAATGACCTATTGGCAATTAAGTCAAGCAAATGGCCGGGCAAAAGCCCCAACCTCAATTCGATTGAGAATGTTAAGGCTATGTTAAAACGTAAAGTGTGCCAGAAAACCCCAAATATAATTAATAATATTAAATTTCATAATGTTAAACTTAATAATATTAATCTTAAAGCAGTTAAATCAGGGTAAATATTGATTTCATCAACAATTTTAAAATAACTTACAAATAGTCTAAGGTCCGGCAGTAAAAAAACTTATCGATCGAGTTTTTAGTTAAAACCTAATTTTTACATATATTTAGGAATGAGGGAATATATTTTTGCTGAGTTGCCTCTAAAAATGTGGCCGCAAATATTATCAAATTGCGATAACTTGTGAACCGTGAGTCTCACGGGGAAAAGTGTCAAAATCTTTTTTATGAGGTGTCATATGCTCTACATGTAATTTTCATTAAATGTAAAGAAAATTACCGTTTAGGAGTTATTTACTAAAAATCGATGTTTATTTACGTTTATTGTTTATTGCGTAAAAAAAAATCGGGTTTTAGAGCATATGACTCTTCATAAAAAAGATCTGGGCACTTTTTCTCGTGCGACTCACGGTTCGTAAGTAATCGCAATTTGATAATACTTGCGGCCACATTTTGATAGGCAACCCGCCAAAAATATGTTCCCCCATTCATAAATATATGTAAAAACTAGATTTTAACTAAAAACTCGATCGATACATTTTTTTACTGCCGGATCTCGTACTTTTATATCTGAGTTTTTAAAAAATGTTGTACCCATACAACATGGTGCATTAAAGGAGTAAAATTTTTTTAAAATTTTTTTTATTAAAAAGCTATCAAACTGAAGTATTTGGATAATTTCCTCCTCGAGGGCCCACAGTATAATAAATGTACGAAAACAAGGAATAACGCTGAAAAAATGGCTAAAAGAACCCAAAATTGTAGAAATAGTGATTTTCGGTATAAAAAATCAATTTTTTTGAGATACGAAATCAATCAAACTGATAGATTTGGTTAGTTTCATCTACACTTAATCCCGGGGTAGTTCCATGGTAACTCGCGTTACAAATATAAAAGTTTTTAAGAGTTTAATGAAGTTTTTGAGGCTCATCCTTTGGATTTACTAAAAAAATTTGATTCTTAATGAACATAATATTTTGTTCCTGTTATAGGTTAGTTGAAATTTCAGTGACAACTTAATATTTCACCAGCAAAATAGTAAATTGTGCTGGTAACTCTCGTTCCCATTTTTGAACAACATGTTCAGAGAGTAAATTTCTTTCGCAGATTTCTGCGAAATTTGTGGGTACATTTCTTTACATTAGACATAAATGAAGGCAGCAGAATATCAATAAGTATTTCTTTATTAGAAACAACAATATTAAATCGTATTTTTTAAAACAATGCAAAAATAATATGGTAACTCGCGTTACAAAAAATTGGTAACTCGCGTTATTATCGATTTTAAGACCTTCTTAGGTATAAAAATTAAAATTGGGGCAAAATATAAGAATAATAAAGTACTACTTCAGACTTTTATGCACAGGAACCAAAATTAAATCAAAATTTAATAATTGATCAACTAAGTCTATTATATCGCGATTGGAATTATTTAAGGTCTTAATACAGATAGTATATTATCATCATATATTATCATCACAACTATTACCGTCATCACCAGATATATATACTTCCTCGCAAAAGTACCATTTTAGTTTGCTGCCCGTTTTTACTTCTTCTGATATACAGGCATTAACTAAAAAAACAACCAATTGCAATGTCAAATTTTAATTTTGGGACTAAATGGTAATGTTTATTTAATTAAACATTAGTTTGGATATAGTTGAAGATTGAAAAGACGTGTGAAATTTTTCTATACCCTGCAAAGAGCCTAAATAATATTTTTACCTGTTTCTTGCTATATTTCACTTTTCTACTAAATGTTGTCATCGGAAAAAAATCACCAAGGAAGTATAGTAACTTCGGGTAATGTGATATAGGCATTTTTGTTTTTTAAATTACAAGTTACTTATGTAGCATAGCTGCTACCGCTTTATGTATTATGGTTTCTTAATGCATTATGCAATATATTACTGCTTTGGAGCTCTATACGGTAAGCCAATTCGGAAATATTTCAACAAAATCGGAAAAAGCCAAATAATACCCCTTGATAAAATTGGCGGGTAATGTGATACACCCGATAAGTATATAACAGTAAAATATAACAGAAACATTGTACTAAAATCAATTTTTTGGATTGATTTATCAAATATATTAACAAAAATTAACTCAACTAGAACTAATAGAACTAAAATAATACATTTTCTAATGGAAGTTAATCTAATAGAGAAAGTTAAAAGGGAAAATATGAATATATAAATTAGAAAAACATTAGTTGATATAATTAAGATTAGAAGCAAGATTCGCACACAAAAATTGCTTGCCGTCTAGGGAGACACTTACTATGAGCCCAAATTATCTCGAATTGTAAACATTGTACCACGGTTTGAATTTTCGTGTTCATCTATAAAGAATTGTTGCAAAATGGACACGTTGTATCAATTTTTGGTAGAGTTTCAGCCCTTTCATCATCGTCGGAGCTTGGCAATTGCAAACTTCCTCCGTTTTGCTAGAGCAACCGAAAAAGCTTTTACAGTGGGAATCTCTTTTCAGTTCTCTCTTTATGTTTATTTTTTTAATATTTTGAATGCCGTGATAGCTGTACTCATTGATTCCGCAACTGATTTGCGTATATTTTCTTTCTTTAGTATTATCTAAAGTTGTTTAAAATAATATTTAATAAACGTAAGCAGTGCGATATTGAATGCGTGTAATGTGATATCACGACTTGGACTATATCTCATTACCCGATCTTCAGTGTTTAAACAATTAGGTTATTTTATTAAAACATACTTCACCAAATAAAAAACTCACCCGATTTGTGGCTAATTATATGCACCCACTAACAAATTATTTTACTTCGGCGTTATTACAATATCTATTGCAATTTAGATTTTATTCACACTTAAATTCGAGGGCGTACTGACTTGCAGCACGGCCCGCTTGAAAAAATTTAACTGAAAGGTTCGAGGACGAAGGAGTTTTTTGTTGGGTTCTTTTCAGGACATCATCCGAAGTCAATCCTGACAAGAATTCAAATAGTAACACGTGCCGATTTTGAAAACGGACAGTTTTTGCTATTTTTAAATGAATATTTTCAAATGTTTGCACTAAATACCGTTTATTTGTGCATATATCGACCTCGACTACACTCCTATGTGAAAACTCATTCAATTTTATGAATATTTGCCCAAGAAACCATACCTCTGCGTTCAACTTTAGTTCGGCGCATTTTAGAAAATAAATTAGCCGCTTTTTTTAAATTTACAGAACAATATACCAAAAATGCAAGTAAAAATATGAATCGTTTATTATAAATTATTTGACCGAAATAATTTTTTGGAATAAATATCATCAATTCAACACCATCAAGTGAATTTTTATGCAAACAGAACCCAATCTAATTGATTACTGAGAGAATACCAGCCAACTCATATTATGACATTACTTTTGTCTCCATAAGAATTTTCAAAATTTAGTATGAAGCTAAAAAAAAATATTAAATGCAAGGTAAAATTTCCGATCGAAAATGCGCCGAACTAAAGTCGAACGCAGGGGTATGGTTTCTTGGGCAAATATTCATAAAATTGAATGAGCTTTCACATAGGGGTGTAGCCGAGGTCGATATATGCACAAATAAAGGGTATTTAGTGCAAACATTTGAAAATATTCGTTTAAAAATAGAAAAACTGTCCGTTTTCAAAATCGGCACGTGTTCCGATTTGGATTCTTGTCAGGATTGACTTCGGATGATGGCCTGAAAAGAACCCAACAAAAAACTCCTTCGTCCTCGAACCTTTCAGTTAAATTTTTTCAAGCGGGCCGTGGCAGCAATTGTTTTTTCCCTTACTTTTATGTTGGCAAGAAAATTTTTGTCGAGAAATCTTTGTTTAAGAAAATAAGCTGGTATATCTATCACATTACCTGACTATATCACATTACCAGAAGGTGCTCTAATTTAAGGATTTCATAAAAATTTAGGCACTTATTTATTGCGAAAATTTACTGCTCCAAAATCGTTCGACTTCAACTAATGAAAATCATAAAATGAAGCAGAAAAACTTTAAAGATATGTAAAAGTAAAACACTTAACTAAAGCTAAGACTTCTGAGATATTTTGTTTGGAAAAATATACCGTTAGACAGGAGAAATATGCGTTTAAAAAGTGTTGTATGCATACAACAAATGCATGAAAGGGTTTAAGACCTAGTACTTGGAGACCGATCCCTGCTCGGTATACAATATGATCTGACCTTTTCGCCTAAAAATTTTAAATCATGGAAATGCCATCGTAAAAAATCATAAGAAAATGTTTCAAATAAGTAATGTACCGTAAATAAAATCGAAAAGTATTGAAAAAAAAGCTGTTTGTGGGAATGGAAACCCACCTAAACCGCAATTGCTATACGAAAATTTATCAAAATCTAATCGTTCCAGGGATATTAGCAAAAGAATAATTTTTATCTACAGCGGCAACAATGATAAAATTTTTGCAATTTTTGTATGTCCGATTCGAACGAAAATCGGTTATAAATTAAAAGTTTTCAGTTGTTGAAAAGTAAGCGTGGTATTACTTAAATATCGGTAACTTCTGGTCTAGTACATGTGAGCGATGATCAAATCACGCTTACCAAATTTTCTTAAAGTGTTTTATACAGTTTGCAAGATGTTACGTTAAACGTTTTATAGTCGTATGGGAGGTGCTGGTGATATTTCACCCTCTTTTTACTGAAAAACAAATTATGGCGAGTAGACTCCATTCAATTAATTTCAGAAAGATCGCTTTATCAGTTTTCTTTTTATAGCGTATTAAAATTTTGTAGGCGGTGTCACGCCTTTCTACTATTTTCCCACTTTAACGACACATCATATCGTCACGTCAATGCTTCAACTTGGTATCTCCGAAATTATCATTATTGGAATAAGTAGCTTATGATATTCTTCATGGTTTGGTGCACAATTCTCTCCAACCAGTGTTCTCTAAAGTAGCAGCATTGTAAAGTTATAAACGGAAAACCAATCAAGAAAAGTCAAAAAGCACTTTTTCGATGCTGCCCACTTTTAGTATATTTAAAAGACATTGAACGAGTTTTTCCAATATCACAGCATATCACATTCAGGGGTAATATCTCTTAAAATTTCATCAAAATGGTTGGAGTCGTTTTCGAGTAATATTGAAGTAAAATCTTCAATGGTTAAAAAGTGGGCGTGGCACTTCTATGATCCCTCACACTTTTTGTTTGTAACAAGGCATTGATAAGCTCACCAAATACCTTGTTTGGTTTGCGAGATATGACCAGATTAAATTTAAAATTTAAGGCGGTGCCACGCCTCCTACAAAGTTCAAACGTAGCTTATTCTTCAATCTACGCTCATATCTAACATTATCTGAAATTTCATTAAAACCGCTACAGTCGTTTTCGATAAAAGTTTGGCCACGTACAAACATATATGGTCAATTATTCAAAGAAACCTAATTTTCGCGTCCCCCTAATTTTGAATGCAAAAAATGTCAAATTTGATTTTTAAGTGGAATAATTCGTAACTGTCTAATGTTTACTAAATGTTACTTCGGTAACTGTCGTTATTGAAGCATTGGTCAACGACACAGGAGCGAAGTGGTCAAAATCACTTTACCGTTACTGTCCTCGGCGACAATTATTGAATTCAGACTAAGTTTTTCTATATTCAAGTTCAATTTTGCGATTTCTCTGCGTGATTAGGAACTTCTAACGTTAGTCATAAAATGGCTATACCGGCAGTAATTGGATTTATGCCATCTAAACAAGGTTCAATTGGTATATATATAGTTTATAAACATATCCTTTTGGAAATATACGGCCAAAAAATGCCCTAATTACTCTTAGTATGAATTTTGGGTATTTCATGAAGTCATCTTAGAGTGGCCATTACTTTCCAAGGAAAAATCGTAGATAACCACTCATCACTTTTTTGGAAAGAGAAAGAGCAAAATGTTCTAGTGCACTTTACGGAATAGAGCAAAAAAAATCCTTGCGTCCTGGAACTTAACTTGAAAAACAGCAAAAACGTCGTTTTTTGAACCTTTAGATTTGGATACCTCGAAAACCTGACAAGTTAGAAGGATTCTGTTGCCAGTTTTGGAATCAGAACAACGAAATCTATTGGAATCGTTTTTTTAAACTAGGAAAAATTCACGTTCCAGGTTTGTACGCACATCTGTTAAAGCAGTGCAAAACTGTCAACATGTTTTTGAAATGGTTTTTTGTTCATTATTTTTTTATGGTGTGAAGTTCGGTAAAATTGTTCACATATTTGAATAGAGGAAAGGTAAAGCTTCCGTTTGGTTTATATTTCCTGTTGGTCATGTAATCAGAACGGACGCTATAGTAGTACTAAGTCGAAAATAGCAAACATGTTGAGAGTTATGCTTCTCACTGTATATATATTAAGAATGAAAGGAAAAGAAAAACAAAACATAACAGGTCATTCAATAAGTCCGTAGGATGACACATAGATGGCGTTACTAGAACTTTTTCCATATGATTTTTATTTAGAACTAACCTTCAAACGATACGTGTATAAATTTGACAGCAATCGGGTTATTGATTCGTGAGTTATAGCATTTTGTCTGAAACAACTTTAGTTAGTGAAAAAAAAAAAAATGGAAAAAAGTCAATTTCGAGTTTTGATAAAGCATTGCTTTCTGATGGAAAAAATACAGTGGAAACCAAACAATGGATTGATTAACATTATCCGAACTCTCCTCCATCGATACAAATAAATTGCTGAATTTAAACGTGGTCGTACCAGCACAAATGATGCAGAGCGCAGTGGACGCCCAAATGAGGCAGAAACATAAAAAAAATCCACAAATTGGTTATGAACGATTGCAAATTGAAGGTGTGCACGAGCTAGTTGACATTGTAAAGATATCAGATGGTAGTGTTTTTGCCATTTTACACGAACATTTGGGTATGCAAAAGCTCTGTGCAAAGTGGGTGCCGCGTGGGCTCACAGTCGACCAAAAACAACAACGAATTGATGCTTCAGAGGAGTGTTTGGAGCTGTTAAACCGCAATAAAATCGAATTCTATCGTCGATATGTGACAATGGATGAAACATGGCTTCACTTTTACACACCAGATTCCAAAAGACAGTCAGCTGAGGCCTTTTTTGACGAAAAAGAAAAATCGTACTGTAAAAGTGGTATCGAAAAGTTGGAAAATCGCTATACTCGTTATATCGCCCTTGAAGACAACTATGTTGAATAATAAAATCGAGTTTGGTCAAAATTTTTGTTTTTTTCTTACTTATACTACGGACTTATTGAATGACCTGTTATGCAAATGTAAATGAGTCAGAGAATATATATTTACAAGCGGGCACGGCAAACGTTGTTCTGCCCTTTACTGTAGGAAGCGCAATCAGTTCGATTGGAATCAAAGCTGCTAGAGGTTCAGAGGTATAGGATTTAAATAAAAATTTGTATATGGTGGGTCTAATCACCCCGATTTCTGGAAGGTGTTAGGTTGACATTATTTACATTTATGTACCAGGTGTCCAATCCCCCTTAGTATAGGTATGAACCATCTGTAGCACAAAATAAATACATAGTGCGGTAATTGGTACGGGAGTTAGCCTTCCACCAATTCAAAAATTGGTTTTCGCTTTGGAAAATAGTACAAATGGTTTTTTCAGAGGTTCAAAAATGCACAGTATAAAATAATGCATTCTACATGACAACAGAGTGGTTGATAAAGGAAGAGTTACAGTAAACAAAATTTTCAACGAAATTGTACAGTAAATTAAGGAAAACCACCCAAAACTATCGGATTCAAAATAGGCTAATGAGGTTTACCATAAGTTAGACAAGTCTTCCAGTACCGAATTATCCATTAACGTCTTCAGTAGTATGACTTGAATGGCAAAGAAATTTATAAGATCGATTTAGGGGCTGTCCATAAACTCCGTGACGTTAAAATTCGCTAAAATGAACCCCCTCCCCCCTATGTGACAAAAAGTGACGCTAGACCAGACCCCCCTAGCGTCATGTGACGGTAACCTAAACCTCCCCCCCTATCAATACTTTTTTTTTATGCTTATACCAGTGCAAAAGTTGTTAAAGTGTCCTTTTGAGCACACTTATATGCACGTATTTTCACGTACAATGCTAAATAGCAGGAAAAATTAATTCTCATTATAAGTTTCTATTTATACTTATTCAAATTAATGTATCGAGCCCAACCGCCAAAAAGGCTTAACCGACACGATTTCAGATTTCCGTTTTTTAAATCGATAACTCGCGTCGATGGCATCTTTCCTTCAAATTTCATGACTGTAAAAAGTACCATTACGAAGTTTTGACTTTTGCACTACAATGAATGCAAAGAAAATTCAAAATAAAAGTTCTACTGTTAAATTTATTTTTTGTCGGTTTAGTCTTTTTCGCAGCTAAGGCTCGATATAGTTGTAATTATTTTAGACGGGTATTGAATTTTGAGCTTTGGGTTGTTCTATTATTATGGGTACCTGGAGACCGATTCCTGCTCGGTCGACAATCTGATCTGATAATTTTATTCGATTTCCCAGTTATGATCCTTTGAAGAGAAGGTATTTTAGCCCTCATGCAAAAAAGGAAATATTTTGGATGCTTTGCATCACCCATTTTTTATATCTGTGCATTCACCCTAATGACACTAACAACCCTGAAATATCTTCTCTTCAAAGGATCATAACTCGGAAAGTAAGAGTCCTATTGGAAAAGTGTGAAAATATATTTTTATGAGGAAGAGTGTGGCTATTCGATGCCATTAATAAAAAAGAATTTCATCTTTTCCTGTAGCTACGCTATAAGACTAAGCACAGCGTTTTCTTCAACTTCAAGCAAGGATATTTCGAAATCCGTCAGGTATAAATGACAGTTTTGTTGATGAAGACGGACTCAGCGTCAAAAATACATAAGACTGCATATAAGAAATACCACCCACTTTTCATCATTTAGGTACTCATAAACCACACACGCATATCAAATTTCACAAAAAATGTTACATCATTTACGAGAAATATCATTTAATGTGTTTTACTTGTATGGGAGGTTCCACGTCCACCGGCGATATTTTGCCCACTTGCAGATCGTAGGTGCCTAATAGAAAGTAGACTCCCTATAGTTAAATTCAGAAAGATTGTTTTAGTAGTTTTCTTTTTATATCGTATTATATTTTTGTGGGCGATGCCACGCCCTTCAACGAGTTTTTGCAATATAATGGCATATCACATATTAATACTTGTTTTCAGGGGTACAATCTTTTAAATTTGCATTAAAATTGTTGGAGTCGTTTTCGAGTAGAGTAGAACGGGGCAATGTCGTGCACTCAACTTTGACATGCTCGTAAAGCCGTACATCTCAAGCGAATGCGACGAGTAAGCATCCGATCGAAAGATAATTTCGTTGGTTACATCCATGTGTAACAACATTTGTGTAGCGAGAAATTGTGTTTGTGTAAGTGAAGAAAAAAAAAAAAAATGTGCACGACATTACCCCCCTCAAAATTTGTGGGGTAATGTCGTGCATTGTTTTCCGATTATAGTAAAGGTACCAAAATGTGTGAGAAATGATAGGTAGTGGTTCTATTAGTGGAGATTTAGCATTATCATGTATTTATTCATTATTATACAAGTGTGAAGTACATTATATGTTGTGTAGAGTAGAACGGGGCAATGTCGTGCATTCAACTTTGACATGCTCTTAAAGCCGTACATCTCAAGCAAATGCAATGAGTAAGCATCCGATCGAAAGATAATTTCATTGGTTACATCCATGTGTAACAACATTTGTATAGCAAGAAATTGTGTTTGTGTAAGTAAATGTGCACAACATTACCCCAATGGTCGTTTTAAAGGTCAACTTCGATAACTCGGTGAAGCCCAAAATTTTTTTTCGAAAACCAAATACTTCTTTTCTTTGCCAGGATATTTCGTTTCAGAAAATACTTACCTGTATATTTTCCCGGAAGGAAAATTATTTTTCTGACCCGATAAAAAACACTTTTATCGTCCCGAAAGCGTGCGTTTTGAAAAAAAGGTTACTCTGTAGAGACGAACTGGTGAAAATTGCTACCCTACCTTACGAACAGTTGGTAAATCATTCAATTCTTTGGGCTAAAACAGCCAGTGCACGACATTACCCCCTGCACGACATTACCCCGTTCTACTCTAATATCGAATCAAAATTTTCAATGGTTAAAAAGGGGGCGTGGTACTTCTTCGATACCGCCCACTTTTCGGTTATTACAAGGCATTGATAAGTAGTACCTACATACTGAATTTCATTAAAATATCTTGAACCATTTGCGAGAAATAGCATTTAACGTATTTGGCTTGTATGGGAGGTTCCACGCGCAACAGCGATATTTCGCCCAATTTCAGATCAGAGATGCCCGATAGCAATTAGGCTCATCTCCTTATTTTTCATTAAAATTGTTGGAATCGTTTTCGAGTAATATTGAATCAATATTGTCAAGACCTAAAAAGTGGGCGTGGCACTTCTACGATCCCGCCCACTTTTTGTCTGTTACAAGGTATTATCAAGCCGTACCTGCTTACCAAATTTCGTTCAAATACCTTGTATGGTTTGCGAGTTATGACTAAATCAAATTTAAAATTTAGGGCAGTGCCACGCCCCCTGGTGAGCATTTACAAAATTCAAACCTATCTCATTCTTCATTGTATGCTAATATCCAACACTATTCCAAGTTTGATTAAAATCGCTGTAGCCGTTTTCGAGAAAAAATATTGGCACAGAAATAAGTACAAACAAAAAAACATACAATTTTAGCTCGTATAAAGAAGAGAAGATAATTTTCTGGTAAAATTTCCTTCATTAACAATCATATCCAACCAGAGCCCTCTAAAGTGGCACAATTGGAAAGTTAAAAGAAAAAAAAAAAAGAAGAAAATCGAAAATCAGTGCAGATTCAAATTTTTAAAAATCTTAAAATTGAATTATCTCAAAACTAGAAAAATGGAATTACCTACATATATTCTTTTTTTTTTTTTGAATTTGTAGATTAAAAGGGCTATGTGATAATGTTGACACATCACCCGAAACGTTTCACGATTTAGAAGTATGTCTGAGCTTGCGGCAGCCAAATCAGCAGGCACCTCTGCTTCTACGCGTACGCCGAGCTTTAGATAAGGAAGCTCCTTTTCAATTGCGATACACCGGCCAGCCGGAACTTGACCGAGCGCGTCCAACATTAGTTCGTTCCAGTATTGATGTTGGTTGCACTTCTACTATACTCGAGTTTTTAACAGAACTAGGATGCCGTTTGGATTTTGAATATATAAGTCGAGGTACATACATGTGTAACTAATAAATAATATAAAATTTATTGCAGATAATGCAGTCAAAGTGCAAACCAATACTAGAATGATTCGTGAAAGCTTTGAACAAAAACTAAATTATTTATTTATTAATATGGAACAGAAAACTATTACACCGTGTGAGCAATGTTTTATTGTTTGTAATTTCATTGATGAAAACGGTTTCTTATTGGATTGGATCTGTAAATACAAAAATTAGAAACAAACAGTAAAAAAAACAAACACTTTCGACGCATTTTTTTTGGTGCTGAATCCGAATCCGTTCGTGGAAGTGCTCTATCATGATAGGATTTTGAGATATTCTAACCTAAAAGTATAAAAAACCCGTTTTTTAGCAATTTTTAAATTTATGTATCCACGCCAAGTGTACCAGCTCAAAATTTTTTGTTCTCCGATTTCGCTCAAATTTGGCAATATGGTGGATTCGGTGTGCAAGAGCAACAATCCGGGAGGAATTGGTCCTAGTACATTTGTTTTTTAAATACAGGGTGTTGAAGTTGGCGTTTTTAGTCATTTTCATGAAAAGGGTCCCAACGGGAAACGGAAGCGCATTGAAAAGACTTCAGTTGCGCTTCTAGAGAAACTGCTTATCTTTTTTAACACAGGATGTCCTAAAATTTTTTTTCACCAAAATTTTTTCGAATTAAAAATACTTTTTTTATTTAAAAGTATGTACTTTAAATTAAAGCATATTTTATAAGCTTTAAAATGATGTATGACTCAAGATGGGATTCGGACGCTAAATGTGAGTTCTTGGCTTTTGAACGCCCGCGGAAGGCAAAAATCTTTTTTTACTCTAGAGGAAAGCATCTTACGAAAAAAGTGTACAAGGCAAAAAATGCTTTGAATCGTCCAAGCAATACGTGTGATTCTTTTGGAAACTTTTTTTTTTTAATAATTTTTGAAAAATTTTTCTTTTGAAATTTTTCCAAAAATTATCGAAAGATATCCTTACTTTAAACGCTTATAACTCGTAATGTAAGGATCCGATTGATAATAATCCATGTTGATAATAAATTTGACTATCCAAATCCGTTTACAAAAGTTAATTTTACTGGTTGTTGTTTTTGTTTTATAGCTTTAAGTAGATGTCAAAACAGTAATTTTTTTACTTTTGAGCAAGGCTAACTCAGGATTCTGATGTAATAGAGAAAAATCAAGATGAGATTCGTAATAAGGCGATCCTAACCCACAATAAACGGCTATAAAAACAGAAAAGAGAAAACCATTGTTGACCTTTAGGGCGGTAGGGGATAAAAAAATGCACCACCGAAAATCTTGAACTGCAAATTTGTCATTAAATGCAATATATCTCTTATTTTGTTGGTATTTACAAAAAACACTGAACAGTACGCTCATCCCAACGAATAATCTGATCCATGCTTGTTGGTACCAAAATACGTCAGATATGACTTATTTTGTTTCTGTTTTTTTTTTCGCAGGATTGTGCTATTTTTTATGAATGCACTATGGCTGACACTTATGGGCATTTTGCTACTTTAATGTATTTTTTGCAAAAAAGAGTTGAATTTAAATATAATAAGGCAGTAGATCGCACTTAAAAGAGTGTGGGCCAAATTTTTCCGCGACAAATTGTCCAGCGGGAGATCCTGAAAAATTCTGAGGAAAATTTTAAGAAAATTTGACCAATAAACCATGTGTCTAAAATCAATATCCAGACCCCGATTTTCGACATGAACATGAAGAAATCTCTACATTTTTATATTAAAAAATAACTACTTAGAAAACAAAATTGTATCATATCAAAAAAAAAAAAAAAAACACATCATATTGGCATTGCCAGCTTTTAGCCCAGGAAAATAGGACATTTTCTGTGAAAAAATTCCCAGTGGAAATTTTCCACCGGAATTGTCTTTATTTCTGCATGATACACAAACTGTGAAAAGTCCATTGTAAAGTCGTGTGCGCATAAAAAGTTATTAAGGCTCAAAGGTCGCTAAAATCAGTTTTTTGCAAATATCCTGCTAATGCTAACTTTTACAGAAAGATGTTGGTCTCCAATTTTGTAGCACAGAAAATTTCCTACAAAAGTACGTTAAAAGTATTTGCGTACGACTTCTAGTTTAGGAGATCACCCAATTTAAAAAGTTGTTAACAGTTGTGATATGAAATACTACCTATGAGTTCATATTTAAATATCTTACTTTTTAAATTGCAATAACTCTTCAATGAGAAGTTTCTACAAACAAAATTAAAATGCCGTTTGAAAGATAATTTAATTTTCTATATACCGTACAAAATTTTTTTTTCGAACGGCTCATGACCTTAAAAATATTCTTGAATCACTGTTAAGGCTTCGAAATTACTGATTTTTTAAGGATATCTGCGAATTGGTAAGTACTACGATAAAAAGTAACGGAACCAAATTTGTAGAAAATTACAAAATCTACAAAAAATAAACGACATGTGTACACATAGAAGTAACCGTTTAGAAGATATTCCAAAAAAACCCTTAAAATGACAAAAAACCGGTTTCTATTGAATATCTTCTATACGGTTACTTCTATGGGTTTCTATTGAATATCTTCTATACGGTTACTTCTATGTGTACACATATCGCTTATTTTTTGTAGATCTTGTAATTTTCTACAGTACTTACTTGAAGAGTTATTGCAATTTTAAAAGTAAGATATTTTAATATGAACTCATAGGTAGTATTTCATATCATAATTGTTAACAACTTTTTAAATTGGGTGATCTCCTAAACTAGAAGTCGTACGCAAATGCTTTTAACGTATTTTTGTAGCAAATTTCCTGTGCTACAAAATTAGAGACTAACATTTTTCTAAAGTTAGCATAAGCGAAATATTTGCAAAAAACTGATTTTAGCGACCTTTGAGCCCGAATAACTTTTTATGCGCACACGACTTTGCAATGGACTTTTCACAGTTTGTGTATCATGCATAAATAAAGACAATTCCGGTGAAAAATTTCCACTGGGAATTTTTTCGCACAGAAGCTCTTTTTTCGTCTTATGTTCCTGGGCTATTTCTGAATCTGTTTTTATCATGAACAAATTTTGGTATTCAAGTGAAATTTTTATCAGGTTTTGTGTAAAAATAGTCGAAAATGTGGAAAAACTTACAATACATTAGTCCAGTCTAATCAAAACATTAGAACCTGCAATATTTTAATTGGAATTGCTTTATTTTAATGTTTTAAAACATATGTCAAAAATCGACATCAAGATCATAAAATGTTATTCAGGCTCAAAGGTCGCGGATATAATTATTTTTGCAAATATCTCGCTATTGCAAATATCTCGCTAACGATTAATTTTTAGAAAAATGGTTTTCAACACAATTTTGTGGCTCAAAAAATTTCTTACAGAAAAGTCATAACTCAACGTACAACTAATGATTTAGGTGCATACAAGTATGAATAGTAGTATCCACGTTAGTTTTCGAAGTACTATAAGTCAGAAACTTTAAGTCTTACGAAAACAACTAACGCAAGGAATTTTTCTGAGCTACAAAATTGTGGAAAATGATTTTTATGTAACATTAACCGTAAGCGAGATAGTTGCCAAAAATCATATCTGTTGCGTAAAAATTCGCCTCACACGAGTTAGTTACGCCGCGAATGCCAAGCCGAACAGACGTGAAAAAATACAAATGTGAAACGTAAAAACAAAGTGCAAATCAAAAAGACATAGAAGAAAGAAAAGAAGATAAAGTGAAGCAGCCATTATTAAAAATTGATATTTCATTTAATTAATCTTTTTGTGCTATTTTTTTCTGTTTAAATCATGAATTCTTTTACTTTAATTTAAGGCAGGTTTTCACCTTGTGGGGTCAAAAAAAATCGATTTTTTTTTTGTCTTATCGTGTAGATATATGTTCCAAAAATGTGCTGTAGAAGTTTCAGATCAAAATCTGAAAAATTACGAAAGTTATAGCCCGTTACGTAGAGCACTGTCGAACACCGGCCGAGCGCGCGTATAACTTTAAACGCGTTTTTCTCAGAACCATGTTTTTGGACCTTACGTGCAGGATTGAAGACGCTACAATGAACCAATCGTCACCAAAATTTTTTTTAAATGTTCCTTAGGGTTTTTTCTAACAAATGACCCATAACCAGCCAAAAATATTGGAAATTGTTTATTTAAAAAAATAATCAGTACAGAAAAATGCGAAAATTCACATTTTTTTTTCAAAACCTCATAACTTTTGGAATTTTGATTTTTTTTTCATGATTGAGGGTCATTTGATAGATGATACGATACTAATTAAGAATGTGTTCGGTTTTTTTGTTTCAGATCACGGGTTTTGAGCCAATCCTGCACGGGAGCAAAATGCATGCCGCCACCAATGGGCGCCCCCTCCCCCCTTTTTGGATTTTTTCAAGTTCAAAAATTGTATTCGTTGAATAAATATATGGTCATATTCAGACGAAAATTTCAGCGCTGTATCTTTAACCGTTTTCTCAAAAAAATTCTTAAAAAAAGAGCACTTTTTGACCCCACAAGGTGAAAACCTGCCTTAAAATCATTAAATTACATATACACTTATGTAACATTTACTTTAATCATTAAATTAATTTATTACAAAATCAAACATTCTTGTCAAATTCTTTGCATACACACACGCACATAGCCATTTGCCTTGCCGCCGCTACAATATCAGCGACCTTTGAGCTTGATCAACTTTTTATGCGGCATTGATCTTGATGTCGATGTTTGACATTTGTTTTAAAATATTAAAATAAAGCAATTCCAATTAAAACATTGCTGGTTCTAATCTTTTGATTAGGCTGGACTAATGTATTGTAAGTTTTTCAACATTTTCGACCATTTTTAACAAAACCTGTTAAAAATTCGTCCTGATTATACAAATGGCTTATTATTAAAACAGATGCAGAAAGCTGAAAAATGTGATACATGTTTTCTTTTATGTGACACAATATTGTTTTCAAAGTAGTTATTTTTAAAATGGTTCATATTGACTATATGAAAATTATACTAATTTTATGAACTTTAGTCAATCCTTGCAAGAATCGAAAATTCAATGCATTTTCAAATTAGAAAATTATATCAATTAGGATAAGAGAAAAAACTACTACACACGGCTATGGTGACATATGTTTCAGTTACCGCCCCGTAACCATCTTCAGACCAATTTATGTTTAATTTAATTTATTTTAAATGAGGAGTAATTTTTCAAAAGGGCTTTTAACCAAAACGAGGCAAAAGTAATGTCATACACATTATTTGCATAATAATCGGTTCTTTGATAGATATGATTTTTTTAATTAAATGTCATTAATTCCATGCCATTGAGTAAACTTTTTGTGAAAACAGAATCCAATTTTATTAATTTATAACAAAGTATCAGACAACTAATATTATGACATTACTTTTGCCTCGTTTTGGTTATAAGCCCTTTTGAAAAATAACTCCTCAAATAATAACAATTGAAAAATTGAACTTCTGTCTGTTGTTGTTGTTTTATGTTGGTTCGAGTTCGATTTTGTGTGTACGCAAAAATAGCAACAAAAACGTGAAATTTTGACGAGCGTGAAAAAAAAAGAAAACATCAAAAATTATATTGTGAATGTTGTACAGAAATGTTAATGTTGTTGGTCGAGCCAAAATTGGCTCACTTTTGTTCTACGCTGACACCCTTGGTTTACTGCCTAATATCAATGTTAGTTAACGCTCATCACTAAAACCGCATTTAAATAAGATTTACCAAAGTTGTAAGGGTCTTTCTAAAATGTGTCACAAGTATAAAGAACACGCCAAGATATGTGCAACACTGGTCAGTCACATGAAAAAACGGTATTGATTCTACAGCCAATGGCTGAGCCTCACCAAAATATCAAAAACAACAACAGGAATTATGACTAGGGAGAGTAGAAAATACAACAACAACACATGCATACAGGCACTTAAGCTACCAATTTTTCTGTGGGCACATAGCGCAGTCCGTTGAAAAATGCGCTGTGTAGAGAGTTTGACTTCAAATGTTCCTGGTTCTAAACCGACCTCAGACATAAAGCTAAATTTTTCAATTGTAATTTCATTTGATTTAAGATAAATTAAATTAAACATAAATTGGTCTGAAGATGGTTACGTGGCGGTAACCAAAACATATGTAACCATAGCCATGTTTAGTAGTTTTTTCTCTTATGCTAATTGTCATAATTTTCTTAGTTGAAAAATGCAGGGATTTTTCGATTCTTTCAAGTAATGACTAAAGTTCATAAAATTAGTAAAAGTTATTTTTTAAATATAAAAATGTCGTTGGTAAATCTTCATGTTAAAAGATTATGACGATTTGTGAAATGCAAACGCTTTGTTCTCATAATATTGAATTTCGTCTTTTTTTATGATTTATAAGGAAGAGAATGGTATGATCTTGCAAATGATTTTTTGATTTATTTGCATATATTTCTCCTCATTAATTAACCTACTTTTCCCATCCAAAACATAATTCTCAAACTTGTCTGTTTGAATGTGTAGAAATGCAATTGTTTCCTTTAATACGATTGACATTAATTAATTATTTATTTATTTTTAGGGTTTATGTTCAGAAAAGGTCGAATGAAGATTTCCGTGTCAAAAATAATAAAAATCGTTCCAGGTAAACAGCAGGACATGTGCAATGAGCCTATTTCTCAAAGTTATTTAGTTGAACTATCAGTTTTGGCACCTAATGGCCAAGATGCGATTGGAGATGAAATGCGGATATTTGCAGAGCAATTAAAGCCACTTGTACAATTGGAGAAAATAGATTATAAACGTTTGGGTACAATTCCATAATTCTGTAATATCTATATGAAAGAGAAATACTGATAAATATATACGATTCTTAAAAGCGATGAGTTGTTAGATTTTGAGCTGCGATGGCAATGAAGCAAAAGTCCCAAAGCTCTATCTACCAACAAGGTTGATGGAAAAAAAAATTTTTAGCTTTTACTTCAATCGATTGAAACTAAAGTTTTTTTTTTACATATTTTACTTCTTAGTTTTAGTTTATTCTTAACTTTATTTTCCTCCGTTCGTTAGCTAAGATTGTTTGCTTTTGTTCTGGTATGCAACCGTTTTTGGTGTGCAATTTTGTAGTTCAAACAATATTTCATTGTTGTCCGTTTTTGCTAAAAAAAGAACAGCCACAGATTTATTGAGGAAGATTAAATTTTACCTGCCCAAAACACACCGTAAAGCAAAGGCAGCTGGACAACATGCTTTTTTACTGTCAAAACGGTTATTTTCTGCAACAATTCCAGGGCATATTAAACATAGTCATACCAGACAATGTGTTGGATTTTTTTGATTCTAGAACGTATTGATTCTCACTACTGATTCTTTGAGCACTCTGTATAAGGACCGTCCCAGAAAAATTTGATACTTTGTTTTTTATCAATAAAAAAATACCCAATGAATTTTTGTTTAATTTTTATTTTATTTTATTATAACGAATATAAATACACTTAAAACTATTAACAAATATTTTTTTTTTCTGCAAAATATTGTAATTTTTTCTTAAGGCCTTTTGTTAAAATTTGCTCAGTTGTTTTGTTGCGGGTACCGTACGACATTCTCCACTTATTTCTGAAATTCTTTAAATTTTTTGCAGCATTATGACTCCTTCGAAGCTCTAAAACGCAGCAGTTAAGTGGATTCGCCCTTTTTGGAACAAAATGTTAATTTTTGCTCTTGTACCACTCTATGGTGGCTTACGAGTAATGAGAGGTGGCTAAATCAAGCCAGAATATTATAGTACCTTCGTGTCCACGAATAAATGCCAAAAAACGTTTTTCAAGACACTCGTTAATAAAAATTTTCGAATTCATTGTGCCCGGTGTTTCAAAAAAAAAGAATGCAGGTGCAAGTGGTGAAGTTGTGGATATGTCAAAGTTCGAGCAAATGTTAATGGCAATGACGCAGACAATAAATCAGAACGCGTTGCAGATGAATAAAAATTTCCAGGCGGTTCGGGAAGAAATTGATCAGAGCATAAATCAAAATGCACTGCAGATTGATCAGAGGTTAAGTCATAACGCGGCGCAGATGCTCACAATGAATCAAAATATTGAGGCTGTTCGAACAGAGGTTGGAAAAATAGTGAATGGCCTTGATGCAAAACTGACTGAGTTACGAGATGATGTTGAATCCTTCAAGGAAAAAGTTGAAACTAATCTTGAAAGCGTTAATAAAAGGATTGAACAGTTGGAAATAAACGAACCATCAACGCAAGTGATGCGAGAAATCAGCGCAGTGAGGCTTAAGGCACCCACATACGATGGAACAACGCCATTCAGTGTTTTCAAGCTCCAATTCGAAACAACATCCACTCATAACCTTTGGGATAACCATAGCGCAGCAGCAGCGCTTACCGTCGCTTTAAAAGGCGCAGCTGCAGAAGTATTGCAAAACGGTTCCAGTGGCGGAGCAGAAAAATTACAAGGCGGTGATGGATGCCTTACAGCGAAAATATGGCAGTGACCACATGAAACAGATCCACAGACTGGAGTTGAAAAGTCGTATCCAGAAATCTGGTGAGTCCTTGCAGGAGTATGCTGCGGATATTGAACGATTGGCACACCTTTTCTACCCTGACGAGTTAAGTGTCGTATCTGAAAAATTCAAAATAGAGGCGTTTATTGACGGCATAAGGGACTCTGAGACGAAACGCGAAACAATGAGGAGCCCGAAGGCAACATTTAATGAAACAGTAACGGTTGCCCTCACTCAAGAGACGATTGCATTGACATGCCGCCCAACATTGAAAACTCGACGGATGGAGGTGGAGGCTGAAAATAAAAATTCATCGTTGGCCAGCAGTAGCTTGAGTGGAAAGTGCTATAATTGTGGTAAGCAGGGACACATTGCACGAGACTGCCGATCACGACGTAAACAAGCTGCATTACGTTCACCAAGAAGAAAAATTGAAAATATGGTGAACAATGGTGAAAATGGTAACGATCGCAGGCTTGAGTATGACCAAGAACGCGAGCAACGTCAAAAAGAAAGAGAACGTGATCGCATACGTCAGAGAGAGATTCTTTCTTATAAAAAAATACGTGAGGAAAGAGAACGGAATTGCTTAAGAGAAAAAGAAAGAAGAACGTAAAAAACTGGCTCTGGAAAGAGAGCGACGAGAAAGAGAGAAAGCTGCAACAATTGATGTGCGCCGTTTGAACATTATGCCTGAAGAAAAGTGTACAAATGAGGAGATACAACGGGACCAGCGCAGTGATACAGATTTGGCAACAATAATTAAGTATAAGGAGCTGGGTAGGAAACCGGCGTGGCAAGAAATCTCAAGTAAAAGCCAAATCTGTAAAGCTTACTGGGCGCAATGGCAAAGTTTGGAGTTGCATGATGGTTGCCTATATCGAATCTGGGAAAACGAGGATGGCAAAATTCGCTCAAAACTGCTGGTTATTCCAAAGGCAAAATTTAAGCAGATAATCGAGGATTATCACAATGGATCGAGTGGTGGACATCTGGGTATAACAAAAACCACAGAGAAAATAAAGAAGCGGTTTTACTGGGTAGGATGCCAAGAAACAGTTACTGACTGGATCCGCCGTTGTGACCAATGCGCAATAGCTAAAGGACCAAGGCGACGAACTCGCGGGAAAATGCATCAGTATAACGTTGGAGCTCCCTTTGAGAGGATAGCCATGGATATAGCTGGACCTTTTCCAATCAGCAATGCAGGAAATAAATACATCCTTGTGGTAATTGACTACTTCAGTAAGTGGCCAGAAGTATATCCCATTCCCAACCAAGAAGCAAAAACAGTGGCAGACATTTTCATCAAAAATTGGATTTGTCGATATGGAGCTCCACTTGAGTTGCATTCCGACCAAGCACGAAATTTTGAGTCGGCACTTTTTAAGGAGGTTTGTGGCTTGCTTGGAATACAGAAGACACGTACAACAGCATTGCATCCTCAGTCCGATGGCATGGTCGAAAGGTTCAACCGTACGCTAGAGGAGCATCTAAAAAAGGTTGTCGACAAAGGACAAAAAGATTGGGATGAGTGTCTACCAATGTTTTTAATGGCTTATCGTTCGTCGATACACGATACCACAACAGTCACGCCAGCAAAAGCCATTTTTGGTACGGACTTAAGGCTTCCAGCAGATTTAAAGTACGGAGTAAGCGTTGTCTCAGAAACGACCCATGCTGACGATAATATGTCGCGAAAACGAGAAGAACTGGCTGATATACACGAGCTTATCAGGAGACGTACTCAATTGGCTAGCGACAAGATGAAAGCTCGATATGATCTGCGAGCAAATACTGAAGGGTTCAAAGAAGGTCAATTAGTGCTGCTACACAACCCACAACGAAAACGAGGCTTGTCCCTTAAATTACAGACTCACTGGGAGGGACCTTACCGGATCGTCACAAGGATAAACGATGTTGTGTTTCGAATCCAAAAATACCCCGGTAATAAAGGTAAATTAAAAGTGGTACACATTGAAAGACTAACGCAATATGGAGGCGACAGTGAATCTCTTGTTCGGGACAAACAAGTTTAAGAGGAGGGCAGTGTGACGAAAAGTGAAAACACATGTAAAGAAACTTCACGCCATTTCGAGATAAAACCAGTGACGTCACAAGAGTACTTGACAGTGATGCCAAGTTTTGTCAGGAAACTATTAGCCGAAAGAATCAACGAGATGTTGCCAGATGTTTCGCTAATGCAATTCTAGAACGTTCATTTGGGTATAATAGGAGCTGTTCATGAGAGTTGCAACACAGTTGATTTTAAGCAATAAAGTGAAAGAGTTGTACACAGCGCCAGTGAAAGTAAATTGCTAATTGTGATATTAGATTTTGAATGTAATAAATAGTGAAATAAACAATTGTACCGTGTGAAAATAAACATTTGTGATTTAAATAAACCATTTTATAACTAAATAAAGTGTGTGTTTTTGATTGCTACACAATCCAGTGATCGAACTCAGAAAACAGTAAGAGATTGAAATTATCGTCATAGTGACAGGAAATTTCGTAACATTATCATACATAACACAGGGCAACATTGATTTTGTGGCGTGGGGTTTTGGAGTTTATTTTGGGTAATCATGGTCTACTGAATACGAAAATAATACCAAATTTGCCGAATTCACTCTAGTTCTCAAAATATCTTTGCTTAAAAATGCGAAAATTGCTGTTTTGGGGCATCTTTGAAGATTTATATCACGATAACCCCCTATCTCTAAGCTTGTACTCCAAAAACTGGCTACATATATTTGCGAATATGAAGACTTAAAAGCTCATTTGAATGTTAGAAATAGAAAAATTAAATACCCTAAATCACAAGTTCACCTAGTACTTTTTCAGAAATTGAATCGACACAAATATATATAATATTAGGGATGGTCGATTCAATTTCTGAAAAAGCAAAGCAAATTTGAGAACTAGAGTGAATTCGGCAAATTTGGTATTATTTTCGTATTCAGTAGACCATGATTACCCAAAATAAACTCCGAAACCCCACGCCACAAAATCAGTGTTGCCCTGTGTTATGTATGATAATATTGATTGAAAAATCACTTTAATTCACATAAAACTTGCAGAAAAAAAATAGGTTATTTTTAACAAAGAAGAAACAGTATACTTTCTAACGATATGCTACATAAGTGCATCCGGCTTAAAACAAATTAGCTAGAGCGTTTATCCAGAACTTTATAATATAAAAACTTCCATAGAGCATTTTTGCTATTTAAAGTCCAACTTTGAGCCCACTGTGTAACTAAAGCAAAACAAAATTTTAAGAACTTACAGTTTTTTTTCCGTCACAAAGTATTATCTGACGATTGGCGTAAAAATTTTGTAAATCCGTAGCACTTTCAAAATTTACCTATTTATGGCCACAATCTCCCATTGTGCGACTGCTCGTTCAAGAGTTACGTGTATTGTAACTTAAAAAATGAAATACAGTCGACGTCCAATAATACGAATTATATAATGTCAGGTCTATTCGTAAAATCGAAAAATTCGTATTATCGCAACGAAATTTTGTTCCTTTTTTCTTTTTTATTGAGACACATCGTGGCTTTAGAGATAAAACTCATTTACTCGAATATTTTATTTAAGAGAAAACATCAGTTTACTAAAAAATTGTATGAAAAATACAAAATTTATGAATTTTTCTTCTGAGTAACTAATATGGTAGAGAAATGAAAGAAACAATATTTTGATATAAAACAAAAAAACATTTGATGGAAAAAAATATGGAAATCGAGCTACACTAATTAGGTTAATTTACAAAAAAAAAAAAAAAAAAAAAAATGCCTATGAGTTTTTCCATTGAAAGAAGAAATTTTAAGTAAAATACTCCAATAGTACCAGTTAAAAAAGCACCGATTTGGCTAAAATTAGGAATTGTCGTATTACCGATGCCTAGCATTATAAATGGCGATTTTTGTAAATTTCTTATTAAGACTGCATTTTAAAAACTCAAACTTTTTTTTTCACATTTTTCGAAACATTTTATAATTTTCAACAATTTTTCCAAGCCCAAATATTAAGAAAAAAGCATTTCAAAACGTTCTAAAAATTCTGAAAAAACTTTCACGTATTCTTGCATGCATTCTGAACATTTAATGCTTAGCAAAAAAGCAAAGCCTACTAAGAAAAAAATCTCATTCGTATTATCGAACCGTAAAATTTACCGCTGTTCGTATTATAGAACCGCATGTGGAAGAAATATTGCATTCGTATTATTGGACATTCGTAATACGGAGCATTCGTATTACTGGACGTCGACTGTATGTTGATATACGTACTTGCTGTTGCAGATGCTGATATTTATTTTATGCTGAGTGCACTACTTAGTTTACAAATGATTAAAAAATTTTTCCCATTAAATGCCATTATTCATTTTATATGTAACATTGGCTGCTGAGTCCGGAAATGGACTAATTTTTTTTTTCTTTCTCGTCGTTTTCGAGATATCGGTCATTTTCGGTTTTTGGACCAAAAAAAAAGATAGTTCCATTTGTGCTTAAACGTACTATATGTCATTTTAAATGCAATTAAATTACCTACAAATGATATTCACATCACTTTTTGGCTGGTTTGGTAGGCAAAATAAATTGATTTCTAAAAAAAAATATTTTTTTTCGAAAAAATTAAAAAAAAAGTCAAAATCAACTGCAGATTTATACTAAAAAATAAAAAATCAAAAAATCATTTTGTTCTTTTATATCATAGTCTATTAGACTAAGAGCCAGCGCTTGGCTGACCCTCCTCATAGTATCAAAGCTGAATTTTTTTGTGAGTGTTCTTCCGATAGTAGGTATGAACTTCTGTTCTAGTGAATTCCTGAGGGGTGGTGCCTACATGAGATATCGGGCCCAAAATGTCGACAAAAACAGTTTTTTGCAAATATTTCGCTAACGGTTATATCTACAAAAAAAATAACTTCCACAATTTTGTAGCTCATTAAACTTCATATCGAAAAGTGGTGCAAATTGTTTTCGCGCGACATAAAGTTTAGGAGATATGGTCCAGTGAAATTGGACCTTCCGATCCAACATATTAAATCCATAATTTTTTTTCCTTTAGTCGGTCTATTTTATAGTTTCAAAGTATGCACCAAAATTCGAGACCAATTTTACTGTCGTTCAAAAAGTTATTCAGGCACAAAGGTCGAGAATATTAGTATCTCGATTACGCTTTTTTCTACAAAAAAATGGTGCTCCACAATTTTGTAGCTCAGAAAATTTCATACCAAAAAGTGGTGCAAGTTGTTTACATACGATCCACAGTTTAGGAGATATCCTATTTTAAGGTATTTTCCGCATACAAGTGACATAGTAATATGAGTGTTGATTTTCAAAGTACTATAACTACGCCTACGTCATAGTATCATGGTTGAATTTTTTTGTGGGTATTTTTCCAGTAGTGGGTACCAACTTTTGTTTTAGTCAAACCGTGAGAGGTGGTGCCTTCGCGAGATATCGATCATAGTTATAGTAATTTGAATATCAACTTTCAAAAAACTGATTTTCTCTACGTTTCGCATCCGATATCTCACGAAGGCACCACCGCTCATGGTTTGACTAAAACAAAAGTTAGTACCCACTATTGGAAAAATACCCACAAAAAAATGCAGCCATGATACTATGACGTAAACATAGTTATAGTAATTTCAAAATCGACATTAAAAAATCTGATTTTCTCGACTTTTGCACCCGATATCTCACGAAGGCACCACCTCTCACGGTTTGACTGAAAAAAAAGTCAGTACCCACTATTGGAAGAGTACTCACAGCCATGATACCATGACGTAGGCATAGTTATAGTAATTTGAAAATCAATTTTCAAAAACTGATTTTCTCGACTTTTGCACCCGATATCTCAGGAAGGCACCACCTCTCACGGTTTGACTGAAGCAAAAGTCAGTTCCCACTATTGGAAAAATACCTACAAAAAAATGCAGCCATGATACCATGACGTAGGCATAGTTATAGTAATTTCAAAATCAATTTTGAAAAAACTGATTTTCTCGACTTTTGCACACGATATCTCAAGATGGCACCACCTCTTACGGCTTGACTGAAACAAAAGTCAGTACCCATTATTGGAAGAATACCCACAAAAAAATGCAGCCATGATACCATGACATAGGCATAGTTACAGTCATTTCAAATCAACTTTCAAAAAACTGATTTTCTCTACCTTTTGCACCCGATATTTCGCGAAGCTACCATCTTTCACGATTTAACTAACACAAAAGTTAGAATTCCTTATTAGAAGGATACCCACAAAAAAATTCAGCCATGATTATATGACGTAGGCGTAGTTAGAGTACTTTGAAAATCAACGTTCATATTACTATGAACACTTGCATGCGGAAAATACCTCAAAATAGGATATCTCCTAAACTGTGGGTCGTACGAAAATAATTTGCACCACTTTTTGATATGAAATTTTCTGAGCTACAAAATTGTTGAGCACCATTTTTTTTTGTAGAAATAAGCGTTAGCGAGATACTAATTTTCTCGACCTTTGTGCCTGAATAACTTTTTGTACGACAGTGAAATCGGTCTCGAATTTTGGTGCATAATTTGAAACTAAAAATAGGTCGACTAGAAGAAAAAAAATTATGGATTTTATATGTAAGGTTGGAAAGTCCAATTTCACTGGACCATATCTCCTAAACTATAGGTCGTGCGAAAACAATTTGCATCACTTTTTGATATGAAATTTAATGGGCTACAAAATTGTGGAGGTTAATTTTTTTGTAGATAAAACCGTTAGCGAGATATTTGCAAAAAACTGTTTTTCTCGACCTTTTGGGCCCGATATCTCACGTAGGCACCACCTCTCAGGAATTCACTAGAACAGAAGTTCATACCTACTATTGGAAGAACACTCACAAAAAAATTCAGCTTTGATACTATGAGGAGGGTCAGCCCAGCGCTGGCTCTCCGTCTATATATTCTGTTAAGCAAATAAGATGCTATTTAAGAAAATCGATTGAAAAATGCAAAAGTTGTATACAATTCATTGATAGATTACCAAAATGCTTTTTTGCCTATTTTTGCGTTTTTTTGCATTACACTGTTGGACAATTTGAAACCTTTTGTAAAATACAAGAGAAAATCCAAAAAATTCCTTAAGTTGGTGTTAAAAAAAAAATACCCGTGTCTCGTTTTTCTCCAGCACGTCATATTTTTTTAATCGATTTTTGAAGTTTTTTAATCCACTGTACATGAAAAAAACAAAAATTACGCATTCTTGTGTTAAATCGATGAATTTAACTATATGATCCTTTTATCTGAGGTGTATTATGTGTGTAGTAAACTTATGCAGGATATTGCTAGGATTTTTTTGTATAAAATTTTAACCCTCTAAAAACTCCACATGTGGGTCAATTTGACCCTTTCCTTAAAAAGGAAAGGATTTTAACGATTTTTTGGATTTCGGGATAAAATTTCGACTTTTTAGTGTTCAGCAACAAGTAGTGAAATTTTATGGCAAATAATTCTGTAGTACATTCTGACTCAATATTCTCCTATTTTAGGTGTCATTTTTGTACCTTTTTAAGAAAAGGGTCAAAATGACCCACATGTGGGGGCCTTAGAGGGTTAAAATTTTCTACAAAAATATTCCTCGCAATATCTTACATAAGTTTACTGAACACATGATACACCTCAGATGTAAGGATCATATAGTTAAATTCATCGATTTATCACAAGAATGCGTTATTTTTGTTTTTTCGTGTACAGTGGATTCAAAAACTTCAAAAATCGATTAAAAAAATCTGACGTGCTGGAGAAAAACGACGAGACACGGGTATTTTTTTAACGTCTACTTTAAGAAATTTTGGATTTTCTCATGTATTTTACAAAAAGTTTCAAATTGTCGAACAGTGTAATACAAAAACACGGAAAAATAGGCAAAAAAGCATTTTGGTAATTTATCAATGAATTGTACGTGTATACAACTTTTGCATTTTTCAATTGATTTTCTTATATACATAGTATCTTATAGTGGAGTCAATAAAGGCTTTTTGATGGAAGTCCTCAAGAACAGCTCCGATTTTGATGATTTTTTTTTTAAATTTTGTTTCTTTTTTATTTAAAATCAGAAACAATTTGGAGCGCGGTCGGAATTATATAATTTTTTAAACCATATTTAAAAAGATGATGTTTTCATAAAAAAAAATTGGAAAAAAAAATACAACAAACAATAATCAAAATAGTCATTTTATATGTATTTGGCAATTCTAAATCCGAATCTGCCAGAATTGCTGTATCTTATATGGTTTCTGAGATATCTTCTCTTCTTATAGGGTCTAAAATTGTGTATATAAAAACTGTTGTCATGTTTTTCTCAAGAACGGCTTAAGCGATTTTAATGAAACTTTGGTAAATTATGCGCAATAGCATATACTAAAGAATGAAATAGATTTTGACTTAGTATATTCTTATGAAGAGGCCTGGCACCGCCCGTAACTTTTAATTGGATTTGGTCATATCTTTTGAAGCGTATACAATTTTTTGATGACAAAGCTACTGACTACACTGTTCGACACAAAAAAAAAAAACACATGAGAAAATCCAAAAATTCTTAAAGTAAACGTTAAAAAAAAATACCCGTATCTCGTGGTTTTTTCCAGCACGCCACATTTTTTTTTAATCTATTTTTGAAGTTTTTTTATCCACTGTACATGAAAAAAATCGATGTTAAATCGATGAATTTAACTATATGATCCTTACATCTGAGGTGTATCATGTGTTCAGTAAACTTATGCAGAATATTACGGGGAATATTTTTGTGTAAAATTTTAACCCTGTACAACCCCCACATGTGGGTTATTTTTGCTCTTTTCTCAAAAAGGTACAAAAATTACACCTAAAACGGGGGAATATTGAGTCAGTATGTACTACAGAAATATATGCTATACAATTTCACTACTAGTTGCTGAACACTAAAAAAACAAAATTTCATTCCGGAAGCAAAAAAATCGTTAAAATCAATTAGGACTTCTAAAATTTCACCCCACTGTAAAACTCTAAAATTACATTTTGGACAAAACTCGTTCTCACAAGATCATAACAAAATCACACAAGGATCATTTTCCTAGAACACATTAGCCTATTATATCCTGTTTTTATGGGTCTTTTGACCCCTTTTTCTAAAACAGAGCCACATTGGGTTAAAGAATTTTGCAAAAATATCCTGCAAAAAATTTCACTAAGAGTTATCAAAGACGAAAAATTCTTAAAACTTAAGGTAAGCACGTCGGGGATGTAATTAATATGCAATGTGAAAAGTCCTAATTGATTTTAAAAATTTTTTGGTTTCGAGCTTAAATTTGTCCTTTACGTGGTTAGAAACTAGTAGTGAAATTTTATAGCAAATATTTCTGTACTGACTCAATTTTCCCCTGTTTTAGGTGTGATTTTTATAGCTTTTTAAGAAAAGGGCAAAAATGACCCACATGTTGGGGTTAAATAGGGTTAAAATTTTATACAAAAATATTCCCCGCAATATCCTGCATAAGTTTGCTGAACACATGATATACCTCAGATGTAAGGATCATATTGTTAAGATATATTGTAAGGATCATATTGTTAAATTCATCGATTTAACACAAGAATGCGGTATTTTTGTTTTTTCATGTATAGTGGATAAAAAAACTTCAAAAATCGATTAAAAAAAAAAAAATGTGACGTGCTGGAGAAAACCAAGAGACACGGGTATTTTTTTTAACTCCTACTTTAAGAATTTTTTGGATTTTCTAATGTGTTTTACAAAAAGTTGGAAATTGTCGAACAGTGCTATCAATGCCTTATAATAGGCAAAAATTGGGCGAAATCGGAAAAGCGCCACGCTCGCTTTTTAACCATGGAAAATTTTGATTTTCATCAAAATCTGTAAAATTAAAATCAAAATATCAAAATTTTCAATGGTTAAAATATGGTCGTGGCACATATTTTACGTTTAAACACAAAAATTGGTTCTTGAGATATTTGTATTTAAATGGAACTATCTTATTTTTTTGGTCCAAAAACCGAAAATGACCGATGTCTCGAAAACGACGTGAAAGAAAAAAAAAATAATGCTGTTTTCGGAATCAGCAGCTGATTTTACATATAAAATGAATAATGGCATTCAATGGGAATTTTTGCTGTAAACTAGTGTTATCAGCTGATCGCTGATATCGAATTAAGCCAGAATTATCGACCAACAATTTTTCTGTAACTTTTGATGCGCACTCAACTTCGCAATGAACTTTCACACTTTATTTTTGATGCATAAATAAAGTTGGTTCCGGATAAGAAAAAAGTTTTTTATTTCGCAGATAAATCCTTGTGTCCTGGGCTAGAACCATTTTATATCAAAAGGAAAGTGCATTTGAAGGGAATTGGGAAGGACTTCTAATAGCATTACTTACCTCTGTTTTAACTTATTGGAGAGCAATAAAAATTGTGTTGCACGCTGTAGCATAAAAAAAAACTTAGCCATGATAAGCATATTTCGAATTCAAACGTTTTTTCTGTTTGAATTAACATTTCTAAGAGTTAATAATAATTTGCAGGTGTAATTGCAACTTATTTACATTTATTATTTCCAAAAAAAGCTTTGTACCATTTTTGGCATATGAATTGAAATATCTTCGCATAAAACACATTGATAGAACGTGCCATAATATTAAAAACAAGTGTGATATCAATATTAATATGTATTGTGTTCGGAAAATACCACAGGTGTTACACAACGGAATTACGAGCAGCTAAGGAATATACTCATATTAGACTGACACAAAAAGATATACCCTCTTCTACTGGGCAAAATGTTTTTTAGTTTCAAATTAAGAAACTGCTCATTAGCTGTTTTTCCGGTGTTTTGTTGAAAAATTTTAGCAAATTGCATTGGTATAAAATGTGAAGTGTTCCAAAATAATGATAAAACGTATAGCATAAGCTTGGACAGATCCGAACAATACTTTTGGAGAAAATTTTTTTGCCTTAAGCTTACTTTAAGGATACTTTGGTTGGTTTTATTACGTCCTATGTTGTAAAAACTATTGTGTAATGAAAATGTGTCGCCAGGATCTAGTTTCGGAGTTATACAGTAAGAAGCCGAACTGTCAACATGTTTGCTATTTTTGACTTAGTACTGCTATAGCGTCCGTTCTGATTACATGACCAACAAGAAATATGAACCAAACGGAAGCTTAACCTTTTCTCTATTCAAATATGTGAACAATTTTACCGAACTTCACACCATAAAAAAAATAATTAACTACATTTTCCTTCAAAAACCAATTTAAACTATGTATGTGGCTACCCTTTTTTTTCCCCGAAATATTCTTACCTAAACAGTTAAAACAAACATATTTTTTCTTTATTTTTGCCAATAACCAAACATTATAATTTTTTTCTCAAAACTCCTTGTATGGCAGAATAAGGTAATTGCCTTTTCCCGTAGACCAAATTTGAGGTGTAACGATATCTTTTTTTTAACTATCCAAAATATCCTAAGCAAAACAGAAAAAATTAAAAAAAAATTCTTATTTTGATGTTTTACATACAGTTTGTCAAGAATGTCTTTTTACATTGAAAATAAATTCATATTTTCAACTTATTAAGCAAAAAAAAAACGTATTTCTTTCATTTTTACCAAACTTTTTTTCATGAATAAAAGTTGCTTACTATATTTAAAAAGGATTCGTGAAAAAAATTTGCAAATTCAATGCAAAATAAAAAAAAAATCAACAAAAACAAATAATACTCGATTTTTGAAGTGTCAAGAAAGTCTTTTTACAAATAAAAAGAAATGTTTTTATGTTAAATTTTTAGTATCTTCCTTGTTTACAGCCATCTTTGAATGACCACCATAAGCATCTACCACACATTCAAGATGTTTTTACATAGAAGGAATCAAATTTCCAGGTTGTAATTACTCGGTCTTTTCCAATATTGTATTTTCAAATGAAGTTCGGTATTTGGTTGCCTTTCAGCGACCTTTTTCTTAAAATAGACCCACAAATTTTCGATAGGATTATAGTCGGGACTTTGGACTAATGCATCCATCACTTTGTCACAGTTAAACTGAAGCCACATTCGCACCATAGTCGCTTATGCTTTCGATCATTACGCTGACAGAATTTGAAATGGGGTTTTCAGTCCCTAATAAACCCGAATTGTCAAGTTTTTTAATGGTTGTGTCTATAAAAGATAAGTTTCTACTCCTCTGCCACCTCCAAGTCATAATACTAAATTTTTCAATTTTAACATCACAACATTATTCCTACCGTTAAAATTTAAAAATTTAGTATTATGACTTGGAGGTGGCAGAGGAGTAGAAACTTATCCTTTAAAGACACAACCATGAACTCGAAAGAATATCTAACCATTTCACATTAAAAAACTTGACAATTTGGGTTTATCAGGGACCGAAAACCCCATTTCAAAATCTATCAGCGTAATGATCGAAAGCATAAACGACTATGGTGCGAATGTGGCTTCAGTTTAACTGTGACAAAGTGATGGATGCATTAGTCCAATGTCCCGACTATAATCCTATCGAAAATTTGAGGGTCTATTTTAAGAAAAAGGTCGCTGAAAGGCAACCAAATACCGAACTTCATTTGAAAATACAATATTGGAAAAGACCGAGTATGGTGGTCATTCAAAGATGACTGTAAACAAGGAAGATACTAAAAATTCAATATAAAAACAATTCTTTTTATTTGTAAAAAGACTTTCTTGACACTTCAAAAATCGAGTATTTTTTGTTTTTGTTGATTTTTTCTTTATTTTGCATTGAATTTGCAAATTTTTTTTTCATGAATCCTTTTTGAATATAGTAAGCAACTATTATTCATAAAAAAAAGTTTGGCAAAAGTGTAAGAAGTATGTTTTTTTTTGCTTAATAAGTTGAAAATATGAATTTATTTTCAATGTAAAAAGACATTCTTGACAAACTGTATAACTACACACAAAAAATAAACGTAGTTAAATCAAGTACTTTTCACATTTAAAAAACTGTAACAAAAAAGAATTTGTCGCAAGAATAAAATCTTCAAGCTAACAATTTAACCTTTGGTTCGAATACTTTTCGTTTTCAAACTCAAATGTTGCACTCTTAAGTCAAGAGTTAAAAAACTGTTGATTTAAAAACAAGTACTTTGTTCTCAAGACAAATAAAAAGTTGGTACCCCAAGAATATTTACTCTTAAAACTTGGTGCTGAAATGAATTCAGAAAATAATTCAAGTGAAGTTCTAAATGAAATTTCAATAATTGAAATCGATAACGAGTTATTAAATTTATTTATTGAATGGGGCCTATTAGAATCATCTACAAATGCATTAACAGAATGTGGAATAAATTCAGTGGACATACTGAAAATGATGCACACTCACGATATTGACGAGATTTTTAACAAACGGGATTTGATCGCCGAAAAAATTAAATTTAGATATAATCTACAAAAATGGAGAACTGAAAATCATGTAAGTAATTCAAATACCCTGACAGTCAGACATATCAAAATTACAAATTTTAGTACACATTATTGTCATGCTGTGGAAGTGACAGAACTTTGACAAATACTGTCTCTGATTGGTTGAAGTCCCAAGATTCACCATCATCGGTATCAGATTTTAATATAGAGTTAATTTTAGAAAAAACCGTGACGGGAAAAGACTTAATCAAGTATAAAACTAAAAACACGCTTGAAGAGATCGATCAAACAAATATTGTTAGAATAATTATAGGCCACTTTTTCTTCAAAAATATTAAAATGAACCCAAAAATGATGTCAAAAGTAGCTGAAGAAATTGTTCATTTGTTTCCAACAGAAAATGTGTTGACATACTATATTCCACGAGAAAATAAAAAGAACCCGTCAGGGAAAATCTACGATCGATATTTTAATGGTGTACAAGCGTAAAGGTTCTGCAAGCTCCTCATCTACACAGACAAAAATTTCCATCGAAACGAATACACATGATTTTGCCGAAGGTTCTGCGAGCTCTTCATCAAAGTACCTAAAATTTCAAGTGAAACTAATATAGAAAATTTTAGCGAGTACTTACTCGTAACATTCCTAAAGACATTTCTACACCATGGAAGGAAACATCAGTTTTGAGGATGAAAGAAACAAAGTGTGTGAGGGAACAGCTGTTAGACTGGCCAAGATATAAGGATCCAAATGGACCAGAATTAATTGACATTGATTTCGAAACCCTCTATCCAGGAAAAGGCAGTATGATGTTTCAAAAAATTCAGGATATTGAAGGAAAATTCAACGAAAATTTTTTAAATTATATTTAAAAGACAAATTAAATTTCCAATACTTCGAAGCTATGCAATCTTCAGAACTGTGTAAAGGTAAATATTTAAAAACCTTATTTACCTATTTATGATTTCGTATTTTAGGTTACTATTTCAAATTGTTTTTTTTTTTTATTTTTTTCAGATTCAAGACATTTTTACTTTTTTAATTTATTGCATGCACTTATACTGCCGCCTCGTATCTCTAGAAGCTGTAAGCCATCAATATCAGACGCTCAAAACGACATGATAGTCCACTTAGTCAACTTGAATAACTTCAAACAAAAAGAGGTCGAATTAAAGGGAATTGCGCTTAAAGAAGGTTTGAAAATACAACCAAAAGTCTTTGTTATTGGAGAGTCAATTGAACTCTTAACTGAATTTTATGTTTATTTTGATGGCTTACTCTATAAAGTGCCTTCTCTATTACGTGCTGTGGACTTAGTTATCAAAACATGCTTTGTTTTTAATTTAAAATTTTCACCAAAGAGCAAATATGTGTGGATTTTTTTACAACAATTATTTTATGAAATACAGTTTGAAATTTCAAAAATTTTTGAAATTTTTCACATCAACTTCAAATGAAACATTTGCTTTTTGGCATATAAATTTTTGTAATACTTGTTTTTTAGTAATTTTATTAAATGGCGCATATAATTGCAAACATTTTGAGCCTATGTTGAGCAAAATCGAATTAAATTTCCAAAAGATATTAAGGTTTCAGTGCAATAAGGAAGATGTGAGAATTTTCGAAATGTTCGGCCTGAGTCAACAGATCCAATTTTTCAGCCTCCAGATAGGACACCCTACACTTATTGAACACTTTAAAGATGTTTGAAGTAACTTCTAATCATTCTCTGTAGAAGAACATTGCGGATTGTATCAAAAATATCAATTTTTGAAAGAAATCGAAATTTTCCTATTGCACTAAAACCCTCATATCTTTTGGAAATTTCATTCGATTTTGCTTAACATAGGCTTAAAATGTTTGCAATTATATGCGCCATTTAATAAAATTACTAAAAAACAAGTATTAAAAAAATGTATATGCCAAAAACCAAATGTTTCATTTGAAGTTGATGTGAAAAATTTCAAAAATTTGTGAAATTTCAAACTTTTTCCTGCTATAACTCAGTCAATTTTGTTCGAAGCATAATCATTGGTATACTTGTTAGAAGCGCCATTAATCACTCTTTGTCAACGTGAAAAAATAAAATTGATCAAACTTGGCGTCATAGAAATATATTGATGTATATGAAGCTATAACCTCGAAAATATAAATTAACAAATAACTCGGGAACGGCCGCAAGGAAAAAAAAAAATAATTGAGTTTTTCGTGTTCAGTATAAAAAACAATATCCCACATCGATCGTATAAATTCATTCAATGTAACAAGATTTCTAGGCTAAAACCCCCTGTAACGATTTTTTCCCATTTTTGTAGCTGAAAATGGGTATGTACGCAATTTTCCAGGTGCCATTTTGAGTTTTTTGATTTTCCAACATCATATTTGGATTCAGCAATCTAGAGAACCCCATGAATAGCATAACTTTCCATTTTTAAGCATTTTAGAACAGTTTCATTGAATTTATCCGATTTTGAGGGTTCACGGAGGACTAAAGAAATTTTGGGGAAAGGCCGGAAAAAACTAATGTGTTGGTTTTGTTCAAAATTTCATTACAAGCAAAATGAGCCCTGTCGGATCAAAATCGGTGCATGTTCAACAAAATTAGAAATGAATACCTGTTTTTACCTAATTTGCCTGCGCTATTGCTCTGTCGAAAAATCTATTAAATCATCTTAAAGATGAACATAAAGTTCCTGTTGTTTATAAGTATTTATGTAAATACAATAAGTGTAACAAATGTTTCCAAAACTTTAATAAATTTAAATGTCATATTATAAAACATGATAACGATTCTTTACAAAATCATATTAATTCAAATGTAAAAAAACCTAAAATAGATCTTGACATAAATGAAATTGATATTAATACATATGAAAAACCACAAACAAAAATATCTCCCGCCAAGGAAAATATTGATATTTCAAATGTTCAAAAATTATTTGAGAAGCAAGCAATAACATTTTTATTAAAATCTCATTCAAGACCAAACTTTACTAGGAGTAATATTACTGAAGTTCAAAAACATGTAACTGATATGTTTAACCCAATATTTTTTGCTTACAGCCAATTTTCTGATTATATTGATACCGAAAAAAAAGGAATGTTCGAAGAATTATAACTGCTAGCTAGTAAGCCCTTTGAAAAAATAGGTACCGAATATAAATTGTTTAAAAAATTAGAATCGTTGAAAGTTTCGAACCTCTGTACAAATTATACAACCGGCGGAGAAGTAGATTCCTTGACTTTCAGAGGGATTATTTATAAGAAAAACAGTTACGTCAAATGGAAAAATGTAATTATAATTATTTTGATAATATTTTACCAAACTATTAACGAAATTTACATAATTGGTCAAGAAATACACACAAAATTTTCTAACAAATATCAATCACATATTGTTTTAGGAACTTGCGATTCATATTAGGGGAGATGTGTGTACCTTGGTCCAAGTGTACCTCGGTCCGAGTGCCGTTAGCCACTCAACAGCTGCACGTGTACGATAATGTTTTTCTATGAAATTTTCCACTCATACCGGTGACTCATATTAGTTGACTTCAGACCGTCAAGCTCCATGCGTGTATAAAAAGGGACGGCAAAAGTGTTTTTTGTGTGTAAAAATTTGTTTTTCGAGTAAACTACGAAACGTTTTTTGAGAAACTTACTTGAAACATTTCAGTTTTACAACATCAGGAAGGAAGTTTAGTTATTGTTTTAAGCTTTTAGTGTGTTTTAGATGTATTTTCATCAATATATGTTATGAGTGTTGACAGTTTCTAAAACATGCTGTCTTTGTGTACCTTGGACCTATACTTATTGACCAGGAAGCCTTTTTCGACGGGCAACCAGGAAGCCATAATCGCCTCTCAATATAATAGTATTATTATTATTTACATGATTAATGTAGGTATTTATTTGCAATCATTCTTGTTTAATTAATTGTTTTTTACTAAATGCACTTTTTTGTGTTATAATTTTTGCATGTGATTTTTTTTTTTTTTCATTGAAAAAAATGTTACTTTTGATTACATAATAAATGGTTCTTCATAATTTATTACCTAAATATAATGTATTCTCTTTTATTTTTAATAGTCCAAGGTACACTTGCATGGTGTACCTTGGACCGTTTGAGATTGCAACGGAAAAAGTAATATTTCTACTCAATGGTAAGACATAGAATTATCATTGTCACGTCATTTGATGCTGTAAGCATTGTAGAAATATAACTTAATCAAAAAACTAGAGAAATTTTTTTGGAAAAACCTGCACATTGAAAAAACTGAAAAGCGGACCAAGGTACACACATCTCCCCTATATTAAAACTATTGAAAATGTTTCTTTGCCATCAGACAAGTTTATTTTGAATACCAGAGAAAGTGTTTTAAGGATATAAAAATAAAATAAAATAAAATTTTAAATAATTTGGTGTTTTTATTTGAATAATAAGGCAAAAAAAAAAAAAAAAATTTTGTGCCAACAATTTTTACTGTTGAATTCTCAAGTACTTTCGCTTTTAAAACAAGAGTGTTTCACTTTTCGGCCAAGTATTTCCGTTCTTAAGGATTCAAAGATTTCACTCTTCGTTCAAAAGGAATCACTTTTGTCACAAGAACTTTTAATAGTTAGTTCAAAAGTTAAGTATTTCCGCCAACAATCTTTACTTTTGATTACACTAGTGTACAGCCAAAATTCCCAGTGAATGCCACTATCCATTTTATATGTAAAATAGGCTGCTGATTCCGAAAATCGCAATATTTTTGTAGAAAATTTTAACCCTCTAAGACCCTTACAAGTGGGTCATTTTGACCCCCCCACATTCAGGTCGAAATGACCCACATGTGGGGGTTTTAGAGGGTTAAAATTGTCTACAAAAATATTCCTCGTAATATCCTGCATAAGTTTACTGGACACATAATACAACTCAAATGTAAGGATCATATAGTTAAATTCATCGATTTAACACAAGAATGCGATATTTTTGTATTTTTCATGTACAGTGGATTAAATAACTTCAAAAATCGATTAAAAAAAAATCTGACGTGCTGGAGAAAAACGACGAGACACGGGTATTTTGTTTTAACGCCTACTTTAAGAATTTTTTGGATTTTCTCATGTGCTTTACAAAAAGTTGCAAATTATCGACAGTTTACTAAAAAAAACCGAAAAAAATAGGCAAAAACGCATTTTAGTAATTTATCAATGAATTGTATACAACTTTTGCATTTTCCCATCGATATTTTTAAGTGGTATCTTATTTTCTTCACAAATATATAGTCTATGATACAAAAATAAAAAAAAATTATAAAAAAGTTATTTCTTCTTGTATAAATCTGCAGTTGATTTTGATTTTCTGTTAATTTTTTCGAAAAAAAAAATGTTATTTTTAGAAATCAATTTATTTCGCCGAAACTAACAAACCAACCAAAAAGTGATGTGAATATCATTTGTAGGTAATTACCTTTAATATGACATATAATGCGTTTGAATACAAATATTGGTTCTTGAGATATTTGTATTTAAATGGAACTATCTTTTTTTTTTTGGTCCGAAAACCGAAAATGACCGATATCTCGAAAACGACACGAAAAAAACAATGCGATTTTCGGAATCAGCAGCCCATTTTACATATAAAATGGATAGTGGCATTCACTGGGAATTTTGGCTGTAGACTAGTGTTATTGACTGTTTACTTTATTTAATATTACTTTAGTTTAATATACGCCCCATATGTGTTTTATCGAAATAGCTTAAGTTTAAGCTAGCTGGCTAACTTTTTTTTTTAAAAATGAAGATCCTAAAATTCGGAGCTAGGGCACTTAATTAACCTTTAATAAGCCTATAATTATGGCATCCTTTTTTTTCAGCTCTGCCATATTCGCTATGCTAACTTAATGGAAGTTCGTAAACTGAAATATCGAGAAATCGTGTTTTTGAATTTTCGTAACTTTTTAGGATATTTTAGAACAACAAAAGGTATCGATATATTTCGAAATGAATTTTGAAGAAAAAGATTAATACTTTCAACGACTATTTCAGGTTTTATTGATCTAAATTACCATGTCTTGTTACAAAGCTTCATGAAGAGCAAAAATCAACGTTTTTTCAACGCTCAATATGACTACTTTTGTGTTTGCTTATTGGTTTTTTATGTTTTAGTAAACTATAAGATTAGTGAAAACTCTATAGAAACCGTTTTTACCACTTTTCTCGAAAAGATTTTAAAAATCGCTTTAATTTTATCCATAATCATGTAGAAATCGGCTGGCGTTAAAAAATCCGAGGTGGTCGGCAGCGTCAATTAACCCACAAATTCGACCGGCGTGGTTTAAATTCTGAAGTTAAATTCGAAGAATTTTTGATACAAAACATTGTTTTCTAAATAGTAGAGTCAATGAAGACAGAAAACATGCAAAATGAAGAAGTCCTCAAGAACTTGTTGATAGTCTGCCAGAGATGTCTAAATATTCTTTGTTTTGACTATGAAGCTTTTTGCTGGCCTTCTGAACATTCTTCCTAAACTCACTTCCAAATTTTCCTCTCAATTGTCCGAATAGTTTCAGAGTTTTAAAGCTTCCGCCAGACACACAGTCATTCTTATTTATAATACACGTACACATAGATTAAAATTTTCAATCGTTGAAAAATGGGCGTGGCACTTGTCTGATCACGCCCACTTTGGACCAGTATATGGTATTCAATTTCTTCAAAACATATTGTAGTGCGATATATAATGGAATGTAATAAAAAGAGTCGCCAAAAAAGTGTCGAAAAAAGAGTGCCGTTTTCTTGTAATTTTACACTTAACGCGGCCAAACAAGTTTCACTGCAAAAAGTTTTAGCGTGGAAAAAGTTATATTTAGAAGATATCAAAATCAAAAAATAAAGATTGAATGTACATTGGCACCAAATGTTCTCTTTGATGAAAATAAGCACTACGTAAAATTTGGTCCAGTTCAGAGAACATTTGATGCATCCCAAACCAATTTAAAAACCGAAAAGTGATTCTGTATGTATATGTTAAAAATTTTTCTTTTATAACTCAAACTGCTAAACTCTTTATATGGATTTGTGTTGCTAGTTGAGAATAATTTTGGCTATCCAAATCTATTGACAAAAATTAATTTTACCCTTTGCTGCTTTTGTTATGTACTTTTAAGTAGACCTCAAGATAGTGATTTTTGCACTTTTAAGCAAGGATAACTCATAATCATAATAATGAGATCGGAAAACCATGTTAGGCTTGGACGGAGGGTAGGGAATAAAATATAGAATGGATCACTGCAGATCCTGGCAACATCCACTTTCTAGTTATTTAGGGTCCTACTTATAAGAATCTAAGCTCAGACCTCAGATTTTTTGAACTGCTTCTCACAGTGAATAGTGGTTGATTCTATAGGCTTTTGTGATCATTTTCCAATCGTTCAGAAAATCCTCATCAGATGCCCAATTCGAGAAAGTCCCTTTTCTAGTTTTCCATACAAAACAAAAATAAAAGTTTTTTAACTATGACAAACAAAAATTAAAATAATCACATTCGATGCTGAGTTCGAATCCAATCTCAGAATTGTTTTTTGTTCTTAACACTGTGTTCTGCATTTGGACGACTCAAGTCTAAATTTTCCAAAAATCTTTTCTTTTATATAGGTAAGGCGTCGGACGGGCCTATGAATATAAAACAAAAACTATGAAAAGCTTTGTGTATGTGTATTCTCCTTGAACTCCTAGGAGGAGCATAGGCCCAAGGGATAAAAAGCTTTAAAAGCCAAATAATATTTTAATTTATTCTTTCAAATCGAAAATTTTGAAAAAATTTTAATTTTTACTAAGAGGTAATTTAAGAAACTGTAATTTTTAGTTGAAACTGTGAACATGGTAACAGTGCCAACAACAGAAATATTTAGGTGGAAGTTTTTGTGTATAATTGGATGTCATCTTGTAGATTAAATACCTTTGCCTTCTATTCTGTGCAATATAGAATTTAATAAAAAAACTCATTTATTGTGTATATCGTGAAACTTTTTATTTTCAGATATAAAAATACTGTTCATACATTTGTTAAACATTTACAAAATGTATAAAAAACTTTTTCAACGATTTTAATTACATGTATTTCTTTTCATATCACAAAATATTTAATATAGTTTTCAGAATCAATAGATTTATACGTTTTATGTATATATATTAAATATATATTTATATGTATATGTAAATTTGATTTTTATTTAAAGCTATACAAGGCCAACCAGTTCTTTCATTACAAATATATGTATTGATTTGTGTCCTTATTTAATAATTGTGTTTTTAACTGATAACTTTAATTATACATACAGATGTATAACGAAAAATAATATATGTTATGTAATTGTTTATAATCTAATTAATTAAGTTTACTGCACAATTTCATATTGGATTTATTAACAATAAGATAAGTAAGTAATAATAAATATTAAAAACGATTTAATTGTAACTTGTAATCTATGTACTACAAAAGATTGCATTTTGATATGTTTAAAAAGTATGAGAATAATAATATTAATTTTGAACAATATTAAAATTATTGTATGTATGTAATCATATTATGTAAATAATCAATTTACAATGAAAACTCCCAAATAAATTTTATTAATTGGCAAATTATAAAATATTCCATGGGCCTTATAACGGAATTATATTTTCTGGAAACAATACAATATCTAAACACAGAGTGCAATAGATGTATTAGCTGCGGGTTGATTTGTTGTAACTGTATCTTGGTCCAGCCATTTTTGTATATGACTTTCATTGAGTATCATATTGTCGTTGTAGATTGGATGCAACTTGAGGTCGATGCTGAAAGCTCTACTGCTGGTGCAGATGGGTGCATCTTTTTTGCAAGATGTGTCACTGTATGTTGAGGATGAACTTTCGTATCCAGAGACGGGAGAACCTTTTGGACAACGCAAGCTTGATGTGGTTGGACTAAGGATAATGGCATTGGTGGGAAAGTAAGGACTCCCGACGGGAAATGTATTGTACTTGTTGTCAAGTGGTGGTGTTTGAAAATTACTACTTCGACTGCTATCCTGGCGGCTGTCGTAACTATTTGGTGACATGCAAGCCGGATGGTGACTCCATATTATCGGGTCACGTTGCTCATTGCCATTTTCATAAAATGCTCTTGCTGAAGACTTTTTATGTGAGTTCTGATCTTCTACTTCCTCATCTAACAGATATGGTTTAAATAATTTGATTGGCTTGGAAGGAGGCGTTCTCTCTTCAACATCGACATCAACTTCTTCATCATCTTCGTGTTCTTCCGCAGCAGTATCATAATCTTCTTTTTCGAACTTCACGTATGCATCATCGGTACTATCTATTAAAAGCTTAGATAATTTTCCGGGTTGTTCATCATCACTTATCTGAGTGCTTGTAACAACCTTACGTTTTCTGAAGGTCAAATCAACAATGACTCCATCATTGGTAACGAGTTGTGTGTTTTGCTTTTCATTAGAAGAACATACATTGCTGCATTTGCTTTGAGATGTTTTAACTTCTTTAGTCTTAGAATGTTGTATTTCTTCTTTATAAGAACGCCGTGGTCCAAGTGACAAGTCTATTGGCGCCACTGATAGCGTCTGTCGTTGTATGTTTTCATATTTCTTACTGTAATTCTTATAAACATATTCTTGGCAGCTTTCCCCTTCATTCTCATATCCATCGCATAGCACATAGCTATTTCCTGTCGCTGTAGCTGTTGCAGTCGTTGTCGCCGTCATATCACGTAGTTCATCGATATTTTGAATTTTTTCATTATGCACTATTGCGTTCCCTGATATTGATGCATTTGCAGTCTTTGCTGCTACAGAAGACAAAATAGTCATAGGTAGACTGACTGACGACAAAAATGCTGATGGCTGCGACTGCGGTTGCGGTTGTGTTAGTGCCGTCGCTGTCACCGTCGAGTGTGGATGATGCGACAGGTTGTGGTATTGGTAGTGGTGAAGGGGCTGGTGCGGGGAAATATGGTGCGTTAGAATTGGCACTGACACTGGCACAGGCACTGCAGGTGTATGCGTGTATGGCATGCTGTAGTGATGATGGTGGTGGTGATGATGGGGCGGAAGGTGGGAATGAAGTATTGATGGCGGCGACACTGTTCTCCCACTACTACCAACAATTGCGGTTGGCCGTAACGGTGAGACGACATTAATTGCTGTTGTTGCTGCTGCTTTTGTCGTTGATGTTGGTGCGCTGACTACAGCCATTGCTCCCGCTGCACCCGCTGCTGCAGCAGCAGCTACAACTGCCGCCGCCAACACCCCTTGTGTGGCAGTCGTTGACGATGTACCCCCACCATCTCCACCTCGGGGTGATGGCACTGCTAGAGAACTCAAAGCGACACTGTGTCTGGTTGGGTCCAAGGACAGATGTTGGCGCTGCTGTTGCTGATGATGACTGTGGTGATGACTGTAATGGCTACCGCTGACGTCTGTCGCATTGATTGACACTTGTATTGGTTGCTGTGGATGATGATGATGATGATGGCTAATGTTATGAAACTGATGTTTAACACTATTTTGATTTATATTGGCAACTGAGGAACGCAGATTCGATTCGCACTGCAGCCACTTTTGTATCTGCCGACGGTGTATGTTGTACTTTCTAGCGGTGGCCCGCTGATTGCCTTTGCAGTCACTGTCATTACGATAGGACTCCAGCACCTGCAATTTAAACTGTGGCGTGAAGATGCGACGGGAACCCATTTTGGGACCACTATTAGCTGCCGAACTAGCGCTGCATCCACTGTTGTTGCTGTTACTACCAGCGACAGCAATGCCAATTGATGTTTCTTTCATTTTACACAAGTATCAAATATAGAACATATGCAGAGGGTATTACGTATGGTCGACAACTGTCTACTTTCTTGGTTAAAAAGTTTTAACTTTTCTTATTTGCTCTTGATTTTTATATCTTTGTTTATGTTTTTTCTTTTTCACAGAAATATTTGAACAAAACGTTATGTTTCTCTTACTCGTACTACCATTAAAAATATATAATATAAATATTTTTTTTATTGTTATTTTTTTATTGGTATATTACGGTTGGCACTTTAGTATTTTTTGTAAAATTTATTTTTATTTGTTTTATAATGTTCGTAACAATTCACTTTGAATGAGTCTATCTTATTGCTGACTGTTAGTTACACGGCGCTTACGGTCGGAGAGGTATTACTGAGGCTAAAATAAAACACGGCGGCACAGCATAGCACACGTTCGTTCGCCTCGTTCTTTCATTTCAAACTAAACACTCGACAGAAATTATACTGAACGAGTACTTCAAACGTTGGCAGACATTCTGGCTCTGGTACGTGGTGCATGTGTTGGTGTACACACTGTGCCATCTCTTTTTGTCACCAATACAAGTGTAAATCAACTGTTGCTTGTTTGTGTTTAGTATCTGTGTAGGTAGAACAATAACAATACCACGGATTGACAGAGTACAATTGTATCTCAGTTTACACATATATTTGTATGCATGCATATACCTATATATTGGTATATGTAATTGAATGTTCGTATGACTAAGTGGCTATTTTTTCTGAAACATCGACGGAAAACAAAAAACTTTTGAGACTGCTGGCGGGTTAACCTAAACTTACGCGATCAGACAGGGTGCTTGATTTAAATACTGAAATGTTTGACAAACATAAAAATATGGAACATAAAAAAAACAACCATTGTTAATAGTGTGATATTTACATATGTTAATTGCTTAAGAAAAAGTTCATATCAGTTATAATTGTTTTCATTAGATCGAAAATACATACTTGCACACACAAAAGTATAAAAGTATTTTACTTAATTTAATTAAGTCACCAATTTACTCTAAAAACTAACTTTACAAAATTTAAATTTCACTTCACCAAGTATTTCTAATCCATTTTATCTTTTGTAGTTGATGATTTATTCCATGCGGACAGCGCTTTAAGCACCGGATTTTTGTCATTTTATGAATTCACTAAACCTAGAATAGAGCTATAATTTTTTATCCGATCTTCGTTCACTTGGGCTCGAAAATTTTGTAATAAAATATTTTTTTTTTTTTGAAGTCACATCGAAAAATATTTTTTTCGAATATGACGAGCGAAAAAAATTAAAAATTATTTTTTACTTATGATGGTCCACCTAAAATAAATGTAAATCGGCCGATTCACAAAAATAAATTTTCAAATTTGTAGGTCTATCCAGGAGAAAATTACAAAAATCCTAATGACGGCCATGTTTTAAAAAATCTTAAAAATCAATTTTCGGAAAAAAAATTTTTTAAATTTTTTGTACTGAAACATTTGTTTTTCAAAAGTCTTAAGTAAAAAAAAAAAATTTTTTTTGCAAAATAATTTTTTAAGATTTTTTAAAACATGGCCGTCATTTCGTCAATACTTATTTTTATGATTTATACAGGAAATATTGGTTTTTTGTATACCTTGTATTTTCTAAGCAATGGAAGTTATATCCTTGTACTTCGAAACTTTTTTTTGGTCACCTAGTGGGTGTAAATCAAAGCACAAAATAAAGATTGTCACGTGACTCTTTAGAAAAAAAGTTCCCTTGGCTCTCACATCCATTTAACGCAAAACAAGTGAGGAGTGATTTTTGAAAAGGGCGTAAAACCACTTCCAACCTCGAACAAACCTAAGGATGCCATCGCCATCGCTAAAATGCATCCTCTAGTTCAAAATTCATCACAAAAAATGCATTTTTCTAAGATAAAATCGTGATCAAAAGTCGCATTTCAGAACAAAAGGGCTTATTTCCATATAATTTCATAGAAATTTTTAGAGTTTGATTCAAAAAGACGTGTTTTGAATAGTGACCAGGCCATATAGGTGCTTACATACCATGCCTATAGACATCAAAATAATCTTCCAAATGGTGAAATAAGAGTGATTTTGAAACAAAAGGGCTTATTTCCGAACGATTCAGAACAAAAAGGCTTATTTCCAAATGTTTTTTACTTTTTGCAATTACTGCAAATATGTTACAACAAAAATGTTAAGGGGATTAGAATCTTTGGTCAGCTCACTATAATACAAGAGACATTAAAAAAAAATATGTTATTTTAAACAGCCCATAAAAGTTTTTTCTCATTACTGAAAATTTGTTTAACATGGTTTCCGCCCTTTTGAAAAATAACTCCTCAAGTCTTCTACAAAATGTTGGCTTTTTGTTCACTAAAGGTGTAAAAAAAAATTTAAAAAAAAAAATTAAAAAAAAAATTAAAAAAAAAAAATTATTTAAGTAAGTTAGTAAGTAATATTTATTGAGTCTTTATCAGATCAGTTACAAATTTTAACATTTTTTAAAAAGTTACTTGAGACTTCTTAGAACTATTTTATGTATTATTCTAATAATACAATAAAAGGTGTTAGCTACTTGCTATGCTATAAATTATGTTTAATTTCTTTTTGAATATATAATAAGTAATAAAAGTGTTTGCTACCAATATATAAATTTCTATTATAAGCAAATTACACGTATCATGGAAAGGTAGTTTGCCTATGAATTTTTTCAATAGAGATAGAGCATATTTACACAAAGGATTAACAAATGCTTTAGAGTATATGTAATTATTGGAGAAACGTTTGGTATAAAATTCATATCCTCTATCAACACATAATCTTAAAATTTTCTCTCAATTATTTCTAGTTCTTTAGCGACGGAAGGTGACATTGTGAACCAAATTGGAAACGCATATAAAAGGACTGGACGAATACAAACTTTATAGATTAAAATTTTAAAACATCGATTTGATTCTATATCGTCCCTTAGCTTCCAACACCGCCTAAGTCATTTTTAGCAACTTTACTGGAGACGGTGTTCAGGCGGAGCTTAGGCGGTGTTCAGAGGGAAACCAACTTGCGCGCTGTTACTACTTTTTGAATTACGGCTTCTGATTGTTTGAAATCTACATAATGTGACGAATGGTTAGAAGCGCAATGAGCAGCTCTACCAAATAGATTAAAATGTCAAAACCGCCAATTTTCGACTTGAGCGGTGTTGGAAGCTAAGGGACGATATGCCTTTTCTAAAATTAATTTGAATGTTCGTTAAACTTGACTAATTTGTTAAAATGTATTCCTAAATATTTAATACTATTTTTGAAAGGAATATTAGAATCGTTTAAAATCAAACTGAGAAAAAAAAAAATATTATTTTGAGATAATCAACTTTTAAGATTTTTCAAAAATTGGCCGCCATTTTGTAAGTTTTCGAAATTTTCCAAATTTATAAATGGAAATTAAAATAAAGTTTTAAATGCTACAAGAATCCGAAAACAAAAATTAAAAAAAATTATTTTTGACAAAATGGCGGGACTTAGAAAAAAAATAGCATCGATGTTTCGCAAAAACACTACTTGGACACTCTGAAGTTCCATGCCCATAACTTGCAAAAAATATTTTTTTTTTCGCAAAACTAATAATGAGAGGTCTCCATGCTGAGCACTTAGAATAGCTCTGCGAATTTTTATAAAAATCTGAGAACCCAACTGCAAATTTCGAAAAAATTTAGATGATCATGGGAGCTTAGGTGATATGTGGTATATACCAAGGGGTGTTTACTTAAACTAAGGTATCGCCACTGTAGTTGACAAAATATCACCAGTGGGTGTACCACCTCCGATACAGTAAAACATGTTTATGTTATATTTAGTGAAACCTTTGAGATCTATAAGCAATGATGAGATTTAAAGTGAAAATACCAATAACTAAGAGCTTTTGATCATAATATGGGGGGAAATGAAACGTTACATAAAAAAAAACTTGCTTAAGCGTAGTAAAAAAATAGAGATAGCACATTTGTGCTCTTCCAAAAATTAGAAATAAGAGATAGGCATTCTCAAATACTATATGTTGGTGTTTTAGTAGTATTTTGACATCCCACTGTTGTCCACTCGGTGAAGAAGCCCACAAGAATACCATAACTCCAAAAATCTCAAAAAGTATAGATAGGACTATAGCGCTCTAAGGCATCGATTTATCATTATGAAAATTAGGTACACTCCAAATTTTATGTGCTTGGATTATATAAAAACTCTTTTCTCACGAGGATCTAGATGAAGGGTTGTTCATCAACTCCGTGACGCTAAAATTCGCTAAAACGAACCCCCCTATGCGCTATAGATCAAAACCTCGCCAAAAAAGCTTGCAACCGAAGGCGCTTTGCAAAAAAAGTATAATATCAACGACTTCCAAACAGCAGGGCGATGCATAACAAGGATAAAAACAATAAAAATTAGAACTTTTGCATGTGCTGCAAAAGGCTAAATAAAGCGTATTTGTCGGGTTTTTCGGTTATGGGCAAATTCGTATGAAGATTCCATATGGTTATGGATGAAACTAGTAATGAAAACCAGCCTTTCGATTTTTCGTTTTTTTTCTATGCATTTTGCGTTGCTTTTGTAATGTTGGTGTTTTTTACTTAAAAACATGGAACAATAAGCTCCAACCACAAATGCCACTTGACACGTGACTTGATGGCAGCTAATAATGTGAAACCTATAACGTCTATATTGTCATGGTGATCAACTGGAAATGTAATTTATATTTTGAGTCTAGATTAAAAAAACAATTCTGAGACAAATCTTAACTCTTGTAATACCGGGTCAAAAATGGTACATAAATACTAAATTTTCTAAATTAATAATACATACCAACAAGGTTTTGTTTTCAAGCATTTTCGAAGTAAATTTATGCGTAGAATTCGAATCCGAGGTCGTCAACTCAGGATTTGGGGATATTTGAGGTCAAATACACGAAAAATGGCTATTTTGGCTATTTTTGAGGTTAGATGCAGACTGCACAAAATGTTCATTAATATTTTTTAACAAATTAATCATGTATTTCTATTCTGTTCTTTCCAAATGAATTCTTAAAAGATGCGTTACGATACTTCCTTCAAAAGTTATAGCCGATTTAAGATGACATCCTGAAATCTCATAAACGGGCTGGATGTCAATTTTCAGCGCGATACAGCCATTTGTTTTGTTTTGACAACCGATTTTGGTTGACGTGTTTGGCATCATGTAGAGTATGGGAAAAAAACGATTTTCGTTCTCTCATAAAGCATTATTTTTTGAGAGGCAAAACGGCGAAGAAAACAATAGAAAAGTTGGATAAATATTATGGGGCTAGTGCTCTTTCGTGGTGTCCGAAACTCCACTGCCGATGAAGTCCGCATCGGCAGGTCATTGCGTCGGTTTTCTGGGATTGTCATGGCATACTTTTCGTGGACTACCTCGAAAATTAAAAAACCATCAACAGCTGGTACTACTGTGCATTATTGGAGCGAATGAAGGCCGAAATCGCTACGAAACGGTTTCACATGAAGCGACAAGACAATGCGCTGGCACACAATAGCATCGCAACCATAGCAAAAATCAACGATATAGGGCTTGAATTGCTTACCCATCCACTTTATTCACTCGATTTGGCTACTTTAGACTATTATCTGTTCCCAAACCTCAAAAGATGGCACATTAATAAAAAACTCAGCTCGCGCGAGGAGTATTTTGCAGACCTTCCGGAAATCGGCTGTCAAAACAAAACAAATGGCTGTATCGCGCTGAAATTCGACATGTCTGCGTAAATATGAATGGACTATAAGGCACCATCCTTTTTGCGATCGCAGCGCATTCTGGCGGTCAAGGAGGTTACTTTTCACCCCACCTAGTATGTTACCTGACAAAAAAATTCATTAAAAAAAAACGGTCAAAACTGGGCTCTCAAATTTCTAAATAATATTAACAATAGCAATATCTAACTAATTTTGGGTTCCTTAAGAGGAAGAAGAGAAAACCAAAATATATTTGAATGTTTGCCTTATCTCATAACAATACAAATGCATAAACTTTGACACATCGCTGAAAAACGGTAAATTATTTTTTTCAAAAACAAAACACATTTTTGTGTGTTTTGAAGTATTCTTCGTTACACTGCATCAACAAAAATTCAATAGCAGCACTTGTAAAAATTAAATTTTGGTCAGAAAAGTGTGCTTATTGACCAATAGTGCTATGTGACGGAAGGTTCACAAAAAATATAAAAAAATACACCAAGCGTGACGCGCCACGGAGTTTATGGACAGCCCCTTGAGCCAATTGAGAAAATCACTTCATTTAAACACTATTTTGCTTGCTTTTGCAAGCGCTACAAATTATGTTATCACAACTTTTTGCAAATGAAAAAAACTGATTTTTTGGAACTTTGGCGGCCTCTACCGCTTAAAATATCAACTTATGGATATCGCGTCCCAGATCAAAAAAACGTAGAATTTTATTGCCCGTAATTTTTGTCCATTTTCTGTCCGACTAACAGGCAACGAGATAACTTGAATCAAACATATTTCAAGATGGCGGCTAATGCGCAAGGGTGAGGAGGTCACATTTTTGACGTTAAGTGGTTAGTGGTCTTAAAAACATCAAAATATCTTCAATACGGTTCATTCTAGAAAAAAAAATTTTCTAGCATTTTATAGAACGTTCAATTCCCTATAAGGATGTCTTTGAACTGTTTTTTCGTCCGACTTACCGACTTGAAAATCATTCAAAATTGAAAATAGTAGTGCGACGCAATATCTCATGAAGGGTAAGTCTGACGAAAAAACAGATCGAAAAGACCCTTATAAAATGCATGAACAATTTTTTTTCTAGGACTAACCGTTTTGGAGTTATTTTGAAAAAACGGTTTTTTTTCAAAATTTTAGGTTTGTTGAAAAAATATCTCCTGAACTGCAGGTCATAGGAAAAAAAAACCAATATTTAGCTTGTAGTGCAAGTGATTTCCTATAAAAGGATATTTTTACTTTAAACGTGTGACTCACCGTTCATGAGTTATCGTAATTTTAAGCTCAACACATCACTGTGCCTACTCATAAGCGGCATGCACAATTCACTAATTTTTTTCAAATTTTGATTTAGGATACCACCTGAGTTATAAGTCGTACGGAAACAAGCTTCAGGTCATTTTTATAGAAAATTTTATAATCTACAATATTGCGCTACAATATTTTCTCTAAATGTAATCGTTAAAGAGATATTTGTAACGCCATTTTCCAATATGGCGGCGCGAGCGAATGCGATTCGAGGTAGCAAAGTTGAAATTCTGAAAGAGCACATCGATATCTATAAAATAACCCATTTGCAAAAACCATACAAGGTATTTGAAAGAAATTTGGTGAGCGGGTACGGCTTAACAATACGTTGTAACAGACAAAAAGTGGGCGGGATCGAAGAAGTGCCAAGCCCACGTTTTAGCTATTGAAAATTTTGATTCAATATTATCGAAAACGACTCAAACAATTTTAATAAAAATTTAGAAAATGTTACATCTGCAAACATTGATTAATATGTGATACGCCGCCCACAAAAATATAAAACGGCATAAAAACGAAACTAAAAAAGCAAAAATTCTGAAATTAACTGTGGGGAGCCTAATTGCAATAGGGCATCTCTGATTTGAAAATGGGCGAAATGTCGCCATTGCGCGTGGAACCTCCCATACAAGCAAAATACGTTAAATGCTATTTCTCGCAAATGTTACAAGGTATTTGAATGAAATTTGGTATGTCGTTACTGCTTCTCAATGCTTTGTTATAACTGAAAAGTGGGAGGTATCGAAAAAGTGCCAAGCCCACTTTATAGCTATTGAAAATTTCGACTCAATATTAATCGAAAACGACTCCAACAATGTTAATGAAAATTTAAGTGATTATACCCCTAAAAACATACGCCGTTATATTGGGAAAACTCGCTGAAGGGCGTGGCACTGCACACAAAAACATAATACGCTATAAAAAGAAAACAACTAAAGCAATCTTTCTGAATTTAACTGTAGAAATTCTACTTGCTATTATTGCCGATGCGCGTGGAATCTCCCATACAAGTAAAACACATTTAATGCTATTTCTCGCAAATGGTATAACATATTTTGAAGAAATTTGGTATGCGAAAGTGGACGTTGTTAAATAATTGCCATAATAATTTTTTTACCAAAATAAAAAAATTTGGTGAATAACTCAAGCACAAAAAAAAAAAAATGGAATGAACTTATTATTTCTTACGTGCAATCTTATGTACTTTTTGACGCTGAATCCCTCTTTGTCAGAAGAACTGCCATTATACCTGCAGGGTTTTGAAATATCCTTGCTTTAAGTCGAAGAAAACGCTGTATTCAGTCTTACAGCGTAGCATCGAAAAGCCACACTCTTGTTTATCAAAATATCATTGCGGATTTTTCCAATAGAACTCTTATTTTCCAAGTTATGATCCTTTGAAGATAAGATATTTCAGCCCCTATACAAAAGATGAAATATTTAAGGTTTGTGGCATATCCCATTTATTTATTTTGGGGCATTTTATTTTACCAAAAAAAAAATGTTGAGTTTTTGATATTTTTCTATACCATTCGATGCTTTCCGAGTTTTTTCTTATTATTATTTTCATTGGTTTATTTATCATCATGAACATTTGAGGTGAAAATGTACAAGTTTCATAACAAAAAATAGCTATGAATAAAAACATCGACTATAATAATAAATTCAGGTTGTTGACCGAGCAGGGATCGGTCTCCAGGTACTTTATTATTATACCTTACACCCAGGGTATATTCACTTTGTCCTTCCGTTTGTAACGCAGAGAAGGAGGCGTGGCAGATATAGAAAAGTATATATATTCTTGATCAGCGTCACCTCCTGCGTCGATATAGCCATGTCCGTCTGTCTGGCTGGCTGGTTGGCTAGGTGTGCGTGGAAATACATTTTCTGGGAAAACTGAGCAAGATAATTCAAATATAAGCAAAATTTTAAAAATACTGCAGTGTAGGGTATTTAATGTTTGGCCAGGGCAAACTAGTTTTTCATTAAAATCGGCTTTTAACCGACCAATATAAAAAATTATTTCAGATTTGAGGCGTGGCAGATATAGAAAAGTATATATATTCTTGATCAGCGTCACCTCCTGCGTCGATATAGCCATGTCCGTCTGTCTGGCTGGCTGGTTGGCTAGGTGTGCGTGGAAATACATTTTCTGGGAAAACTGAGCAAGATAATTCAAATATAAGCAAAATTTTAAAAATACTGCAGTGTAGGGTATTTAATGTTTGGCCAGGGCAAACTAGTTTTTCATTAAAATCGGCTTTTAACCGACCAATATAAAAAATTATTTCAGATTTGATATCATCGTAATTAACTGCATCGGATGGCATCTTTTATAAAAAATTTTGTAAATAAAAATTAAAAATTATATGTATGCAAAATGTTGTTTATTAAACATATTTTTCTTTTCAAAAACTCAATCTTTAAGCTTAAAATCAACTTCAGTTAAAATTTTAGGGGCGTATATTTGAAATTTCGGGCGCTTGGACATGCGCTCCAGGTGTACATATATGTACTAAAAACATGTACTAGAAAAAGTGATTTTCCACTTTGCATCAGATCGGTAGATAGTGTAGGTCTGGCCGAGTACTTAAAATCTCATAATCTTAATTAAATTTTACCTGTGGGTGACGTTGCGCACTTAAGGCTTTGTGGCTCAGTTAAGTATTCCATAATCGATTTTGAAGACAAAGGTTTTTTTTTGCTTTAGTACAATGAACATATTTTAGAGCATAGTTGAAATTTGCAAATGCTCTAATTTTTTTTTATTTTTTTTAGTTTATTGTTCTTTTTATTCAACACTTTGAAAGATAAAGCATATATATTTAAAACTATCTATAAGGTTCGTTCAAATCTTAACAAAACTAACCGTTACTATTTAAAATTGGATAAGTAGTAGGGCTCATTCGAAGGAAACGATTCTTGGTGACAGTTTGTAAAATTTTCCGAATAAAATAAGATGCATACAAAATTCGTAACATGCACAATTTGTAACCAATTTTAATGAGTTTTATTAAGAATTGAACGCTCTATTTTTCAAAGTGCTGTTTTTAAGCAATAAATTGTAAAAAATTAAAAAATATTGGACTGCGAAGTACTTAAATTCAATTTAAAAAAAAGCGTGTCTTATTGGATATTTGCAGTGTCCGACCGAAGGTCACTTTTTGGCCGAAGCCGAAGCCGTAGCCGATTAATCGGTTTTTTTATAACCTTCGGCCGTAGCCGAAGCCGAAGGTTCACTAATTTTAAATTTGTATACCCTACTCTCAGGGTATATTCAATTTGTAGCACTATGGGCTACATATTAAGTTATGTTCAGGCCAAAGATATAACACTTAGTGCCAATTTTGCATTGTTTGGATAAGCCTTAACTGAAATAGATCTTGAGAAGTGAGATATCGGGTGCAAAAGATCGAGAAAATCAGTTTTTTGCAAAAATTTTTCCCTAATTTGATCCATGATTTGTAGCTCAGAAAATTTCATAAAGAAAAGTTGTATAAGTAATTTTCGTACAATTTATATTTTATTTAAAGGTATTTTTTTTGACCTTTGATACCCGATTTCTCACGAAAGCACAACTTCTCACGGTTTGACTAGAACAAAAGTTCATACCTACTATTGGAGGACCAAAAAACTGATTTTTTGGACCTTTTATATCCGATATCTCTCGAAAGCACTACCTCTCTAAAATAGAGTGGCCATTTATCATCCGACTTTGTTCTGCAAGGGCTCGAAATTTTTTTAATGAAATATGTTACTGGTAAAAAATTTTTCGGTCCGGAAAAATTCTTTGTATGCTATTGAGAGACACTCTTATTTTAATGGCTTTTAACTCGGAAAGTAGGAATTGAATTGAAAAAGTAGAGCGTTTAGGGTGATCTCACCCATCCGAATACATTAAAAAAAATAAATTTTGCTATTTACTGTTTTTGTTGCATAGATTTAAGTATTTTAATGATTTTTGCACTTTTGATAACTCAGGATTCTGACGTAAAAGAAAAAAAAAGTTCAGATTCGTAATAAGAAAGTCCCAATCCAATACAAATGGCTATCATTTTGTTTAAACTTAATGTTTTTAAATCATCAAGTCGCTTTACGCTTGAAGTTACAAACATTCGGCTTCGGCTTATTTTGGCCGAAGGCCGAATGTAAGGCCGAAGGCGGTTTTTTTGGCCGAAGGTGGCCGAAGCCGTAGCCGAAGCCGATTAATCGGTCGGACACTAGATATTTGTAAAACTTCGTATTTCGTCAAAAACTGATTTTTTAATTTTTAAAGCCCCAAAAAGAGGTCTTTAATCTCTCGTTGAACAGTGGAAATTTTTGTTTGCTGTGTAGTAATTACATACATATAGTATAGCCTTATGAGCAACTATGTCAAGTTTTAAGATCGCAGAAATATTTTATTTTTTTCGACGATATTTTAACCAATTTTTCTATACTATAGAATCTAGCCGCATTAACAACACTAGAAAGTGTTTTAATTACACAAGGGTATATGTTATTTAATAAATGTACTTATCTGCTATAATTTGAAAATTGATAACAGTGTGTAAACTGATACGTTATGTACGTTTGCTGCAAGACCGTCATAAGTTCAAAAACCAAAATTTTGCGAAAAACGCTTCTAAAGATTTCTATTTACGATAACTTCACAGAAATAAAACAAAAACTGTACTGCGGTTATTTATAATAATGAAAGCATTTTAGTTCTTATTTCTTTGATAAGAATCGTATGAATTTCACCTTGTTAACAGGCCAGAAATTGACCGTTCTTCGAGTTATGACGCTCTTGTTCAAAGCTAACGTTTGACGTGCATCACAAGTAAAATTATGTCGTTTTTGCAGATAAGAATGACGAGTATGATTCACTTGAATAAGTAATGATTTATGTTACATCATTTGGCACCAACAAGCATGGATTAGTTGACATTGTTGATTTGAGCTTACTGTTTGATATGTTTTAATTTAAATTGCAATAATAAGGCAAAATGTATAAATTAGAATAAAAATAACACTGTGCAACATTTTTGATGTCATCGAATTAAAAAAACTTTTTGAATGCTGTTCCTGAAAGAACATGATGTTACTACCAAAACCGTAATTGGGCTTAGCAAGTTTGGCTCCAGGTCGGATTTTATAGAACTATATATATTAGGGTTTTTTTCAAATAGAATTCACTTTTGGCACGGCTGACCCGAAAAAAATGCGTCTTGGACTTTAAAATTCCAGAGCTTTAGCGTTGTTGGAAAAAACACGCTTAAAGTCAAGGCTTACTCAGCGTCTGATGAATTTTTTATTGAAAAAATTTACAAATAAATATAATTTTTTTCAATATTTTTGTGTTATTTTATTTATATTTCCAAAACCAGCAAGAGCTTCACCACCAAATTCACATTTAGAGTAGACGATCGATTGGTCCTTGACATACATTTTTATTGAAAATTTTAAAAGGTCCTTTTTTGAGATATTTTATTTAGAACTTTGTGATGCACAAAATGTGACCATTGACCTTGATAAAAATAAAAATTTCTATAAACATTTAGAAGCCTATACAATTGCTTTTGATGCGGGTTTTCTTACTAAGAAATATGTTAATTGGTTGCCAAGTTACAGTCTTTTCATTTTAGTCACTTTAACAGTGTTTTGATACTATTTTTGAATTTTAGGACTCTTTATTTTGAGAACCATATCGGTTTGGAATCCAAAATTTTGCACGAGCATTAGATATTTTTGTTTTGGTTTGTTATTTTAAATACCATTTTTCGAACTTATTTTAAAAGCAGTCGATTAATCGATTTTAAAAACTTTTTGTTCTTATTCAGTAAAAGATCAAGAGTATTTTAACACCTTTTTGGACAACTTAAATTAAATTGTTTGCTGGGTGGCGTGCGAAATTTGTGTTCAGTGACCCCACATTAGTTTATTCACATATCAAAAATTTAAAAAAAAATTTAAAACTGATTTTCTTAACTTTGAGACCAGTTTTATACCTTAAAATTAGTTTTTAAATAATTTGTTTTTTAAATTAATCTAGTGGAAAGTGGGGAGTTTTCAAGCATGGGGATGGTTTTGATAGCTCTGACCTACTGTCAACATTTTTTTACCTACTAAGTCAGTTTTGTTCGAGCACTCTTCCCAATAGCACACTTTTTTCGTACTCTCCCGCATTTTGTTCGAAAAGTTTTTTTAAGAATTCGTGTTTGTGGCATTTTCATAAAAATTTTTAAGCGAATCAAAAATGTGAGTCCAACAAAGTAATCAGCAATGATTAGGCTTTCGACGTTCTAAAGGATTTATGCAATGGCAATTTTAAAATAATATCGAATGGGGACAAATGAAGCACATCAAGAGGGAATATGTAAACCACGACAATTATGACAGATTGCGACCTAAAATCGTATTTTACATGCGTATTACTCATTATTTGCCCCATCAAGAGTGTAACTCCGGCCAAGAAATCCAATCGAAGTCGCAAGTCAATGAAAACCACCAAATGGAAGCCAAAGAGGCCACGAAGGATCAAAAGAAGATGAAAGAAACAGTTAAACCGCCAGCAGCAAAGCGTAGTCGTCGCAAATTTTCGGCACCACCGCAAATGGAATCTGACTCTATAGAAGAAGACTTTTGCGCCATCTGCAAAGGTCCCATTCCGAAAAAATTTAGCAAAAACAACGCAATTAATTGCAATGGATGTGACCGAGCAGTCGTGAAATGTGCTTGTGTATTGGCCGACGCTTATATTTACCTGCGTTCATCGCGAATCGGAATGATTGGGCAACTTTCCATTTTTTACATTTTTTAAGATCGATTTAATTTCAGTACATTTTTCAATTTTAATGCATGATAAACATAATTTGTTATTTTTCCTAATCCCAATAAAGGATTTTCACCAAAAAATGTAATTTTGTGCTACTTTTAGCCGTGCTTCTTAACTCCCCACGATAGTTTTTTGGGCCAGCAGACAAAAATTGTCGATGATTTTTGATTGCATGCAAGTCTTTCAACCAAGAGGTGTATTTTAAGATGCTCTAAAGACACGGTGAGCTTGAAAAGGGGGTATGTGGAGCTAAAATGGATCCAAATCGGCTAATGCAGAAAGTTTCTGTATTGTTTCTAGATTATAAAACTGTTAAAATGAAAATCCTAGCTGATCGTCTTCGGAAGTTATGCACATTTTTGTATTCATGGTATGCACTTGCATGAAAACCATATAAAATTAAAAAAATTAAGAAAAAAAAACAGAACAAACAAATATAAAAACAGTTATATTTAACGTATTTTGCAACGCTGAATCCGAATCCAGCCTTAAAATTGCTGTATCTCATACGGTTTTTGAGATATCTTAGCTTAAACAAGGAAAAAATACCGTTTTCGCTATATTTTGAAGCTATATTACTAGAATATAGAACATTTATACGTAAAATCCGATACAATTACTCAAAGCTCTTTAAACCTTCATTTAAATTATGTCAATAGCTTTATGTTTCTCCGAAATATCGTAGACTGAAATAATGAAAAAACATGTTTTTTGCACTTTTTCAACATTTTAGGTTAGGATATCTCCGAGAAAAATAAAGATATCAACATAATTTAAATTAGGTTTTAAAGCAAAAGATTAGAACTTTGAGTAATTGTATCGGATTCTACGTATAAATGTTCCGTGTTCAAGCTATATAGTGTCAAAATATAGCAAATACGGTCTTTTTTCCTTGTTTAAGCTAAGATATCTCAAAAACCGTATGAGGTACAGCAATTTTAAGGCTGGATTCGGATTCAGCATTGCAAAATACATTAAATATAATTGTTTTTATATTTGTTTGTTCTGTTTTTTCTTCATCATTTTTTTAATTTTATATGGTTTTCATGCAAGTGCATACCATGAACACATAAATGTGCATAACTTCCGAAGACGATAAGCTAGGATTTTAATTTTAACAGTTTTATAATCTAAAAACAATACAGAAACTTTCTGCATTAGCCGATTTTGGATCCATTTTAGCTCCACATACCCCCTTTTCAAGCTCACCGTGAAGACTCGATGCGAGAAAATGTGAAAAAAAAAAGAATTATTTTTGTGGTAATTTTGACCCCCAAACAAAGCATGCTTCAAACTCCCCACTTTCCCCTAAATTTCATTTTCAGAAAATAAGAAAAAAAAAAATATTCCACCCTTCGAAAATTACAAAAAACCTATTTCTAGAAAATAAGTCATGAAAATTTTCTTAAAAAATTCTATTTTTGTACCAAAACTTTCTAAGAAGGTACCGTTAGCCTGGTAGTTTTCTAGAATAGTTGGCTAACGGAAGTCTCCGAAAAAATCTGTTGTGCAGTTCATACTAGAGAGGAAAAAAAAACACATCTTAGAAAAAAGACTAATAACGTTTTCATTTCTCGTAGTCGTAGTTTTTCCCGTTTGCTTTAAAAAAATTTTGACCTGTAAAACAAGTCGTTTTTGTTTCAAAAAATGATTCATTCAAAAAACAAAACATGTATAAATTTTTTGATCCTTAGCAGAAGAAGAATTCTGGCCACAAATTAATTCAATATGGATAAAAGAACTACTCAGAACTGTTCATCATCAAATGAGGCAGATTTTGTCCTCTTGGTTGGTAGACAAGCAGGTCATCATCGTATGGATTAGTGATGAGCAAAATTAGTCTTGGTCTTGCGTCTTGTTCTTGGTCTTGCTAATTTTGCGAGACCAAGACCAAGACGTCGATATTTTTGCAAGACCAAGACCAAGACTGCTATGGTCTTGGTCTTGGTCTTGCTCACGATAATTGTCAAGACCAAGACTACTTTTTAGTCTTGGTAATTCATAGTTAAAAGTTGTTTCACTCCCGTTTTGAAGATAAAATCATCACTCAATTTGTATTTTGGCATCTTCAAAACCTAACTACTTTGGAAAAATGTGATTTTGAATACTCAATATCTCTGAAAATTTTTCCAAGACCAAGACCAAGACCGATACCAAGACTTAATGAGCAAGAACAAGACCAAGACTCAATTTCAAAACCAAGACCAAGAGCAAGACTCAATGTGCAAGAACAAGACCAAGACCATAGCAGTCTTGGTCTTGGTCTTGGTTTGCTCATCACTAGTATGGATGATTTTTTGCAAACTTTGTTTTAAATTAGATTTTGCATAATTAATTTTAGTTCAAGGAGAATGTTCGCGTTTAAAAAGGCAAAGAAAGGTATGCGCTCAGCACTCATTACCTAAAAGAAACTACAAACTACTACTTAATCATTTAAAAAAAAAAAAAAAAGTGACACTGATACTTAAATTTTAACATTTTTATGGTAAGCAGCTGTTGCCCTGTAAATAATATATTGTTATATCGCAATATACTTATGTTAAATAAAATCTGCCAAAGGTATTTAACATTCCACTTACACCAAGTATTCCGGAGCATGATCAGGCCCGGGTCACGACCGTCTGATTTCTTCCTGATTACAACATTCCTCCTGATCAGCGTAAAGTGCCCGCTCATTTGATTCAGTAGTCAATTATTATACATAGTTGCTTTTTCAAAATATGTACTAAACATGTGCAATTAAATTCAAACATTAAATCGGTATTTTTTTCTGGACTTATTCCACTATCAATAAGAACGATTCAATGAATGTTTAATTGAAGCAGGTCAGCGGTTGTATGCCAATCAGGCTACCACCACTTGCCACTGCGATTCTAAAATCTTTTTATCACTTTAGATATCGGGTCTTATAAACGTTTTGGCACGAAATAAGTGAGCATTCCACGTGAAGCAACCAGGTAAAAAAGGATTGAGGTTTTCAATTTCAGTCATATTTGATTATATTATACCTATATATGTGGTTATCAAAAATACAGTAAGCTATTCTTCGTAGGTGGTAAAAAAATACCCGTGTCTCGTCGATTATTTTTTAGTCGATTTTTGAAGTTTTTTAATCCACTGTACATGAAAAAAAAAAAAACCGCATTCTTGTTAAATCGATACATTTAACTATATGATCCTTATATCTGAGGTGTATCATGTGTTCAGTAAACTTTTGCAGGATATTGCGAGGAATATTTTTGTAGAAAATTTTAACCCTCTAAAACCCCACATGTGTGTGGGTCATTTTGACCCTTTTCTTAAAAAGTTACAAAAATGACACCTAAAACAGGGGAATTTTGAGTCAGAATGTACTACAGAAATATTTGCTACAAAATTTCACAACTAGTTGCTGAACACTAAAAAGTCGAAATTTTATCCCGAAACCCAAAAAATCGTTATAAGCAATTAGGACTTCTTACAATCAATATTTTCCAAATTTCACCCCACTGTAAAACTCTTAAACTACATTTTGGATAAAGCTCGTTCTCACAAGATCATAACGAAATCACAGAAGGACAATTTTCCTAGAACATATAAGCCCTTAATATCCTGTTTTAAGGGTCTTTTTGACCCCTTTTTCTAAAAATTGTGTTACAATGGGTTAAAGAATTCTGCAAAAATATTCTACGAAAAATTTCGACTTTTAGTGTTCAGCAACTAACAGTGAAATTTTATAGCAAATATTTCTGAATTACATTCTGACTCAATATTCCCCTGTTTTAGTTGTCATTTTTGTACCTTTTTAAGAAAAGGGTCAAAATGACCCACATGTGGTGGTTTTAGAGGGTTGAAATATTCTTCAAAAATATTTCTCGCATTATCCTGCATAAGTTTACTGAATTCGTTATTTTTTGGTTTTTTCATGTACAGTGGAGTTGAAAACTTCAAAAATCAATTAAAAAAAAATCTGCCATGCTGGAGAAAAACGACGAGACACAGGTATTTTTTTACTTTAAGAATTTTTTGGATTTTCTCATGTGTTTTACAAAAAGTTTCAAATTGTCGAACAGTGTTGTATACCTACTGGGTGATGCAGCTTATCCTATGAGAGAAATTTTATAAACTGCCTATAAAGATTATGAAAATTTAACAAGATCGGAAAAGAAATTTGGAATTTGGCCAAACTCGTGTAAAAAATTAAAACGCATGTTAAAATCACGACAAAATTTTCACCAGGTAGAAACCGTAGCCAAATTTTTCATAACTTGCTTTACATTGCATAATATATATTTGCATACAAAAAGGTGATACATGGATCACAGAAGAAAGTCTCGAAGAGCATTATAAAGAGTGTGTCGAACAAAATTTATACAAACTTTTTCAGCCATAACTTATCGTGTGTCCAACGAATAATTTTTTTTTTAATCATGTTAGCTTTTAAAAATATATAAGATATTATATTTATTCAATTTTTTAATTTTCAATCCTTTCAAAATGGACAGCGAAATAAAAGTACGTGAAAAAATAATTAAGACTTTTCAAAAAAAAACCATTGTGGACTTTCAAAAAAATAGCAACAGATCTCAAGGTTCATCGTCACTCTGTTGTAAAAGCCATTAAACAGTATAAAGAAGACTTAAGCATTGCACGAAAACCTGGATCAGGAAGAAAAAAAGGTCCAACAAATATTAATAAGGGAAAAGGTGTGTAACAACTCTTTCGAAGAGCTCCAAACACTTCTGTCAGAAAAGCAGCACGTGTAGTTAAATGCACTAATTCTTATGTGTGCAGTACCAAAGCTAATGCTGGGCTGAAGTCGTATAAAGTTCAGAAAGTTCCAGATCGCAATGCGGTAAAGAATTTATATGCAAAAAAAACGAACTAAAAATTGAGGTCGAACTTTATGAAAAAATGTACGTGCTGTGTGATGGATGATGAACTCTATGTTCTGGCAGACTTTTCAAAACTTCCAAGTCAAGTATTTTATGTGGCTGATAGACGAGGTAATATTCAGGAACAATACCGGACAAAAAAGCACACAAAATTGCAAAATTCCCTAAGAAGTTTCTTGTGGGCAAGCCATATTTATAAATTCACATATTTTTAAGAATTTTTAAATTGAACGGTTTAAGTTTTAATTAACTTTAAGCGTGTGTAAGTTTTTTCGTGACACTCTTTACCAATCACAGATTTGGATGTTTCAATCTCATTTGTAAAGCTTTAATTTATTGTATTGAACATAATTCCCATGCAAGTTATATTGACCAATTTGAAAGTATTGTTGTAAAGCTGGTTTTTTACTCTTTTTTCCAGCTCAAATATTCGTGTTTTTATTGCTTTTGGATGTTTGGCTCACTGTGAAAACAATTTGTTTTAAACAGTAAATAGGTCTGTGTTTTTATACGACTTAAAGCTTAGGGTTTACTATTGAATATTTCTAAAAAAATCATTAAAAAAAAGATTACCCACAAAAATCTGAAAGATGGAGTCAAAAAAGTGAGCTGAGAATTTTTCAAATTTTTTAAGGTCATTTAGAGGTCGCTCATAGCCTTTTTTACGCAAAGTCTCATCTTGATACGGTTTTTATTTTATAGTATTACGATTCTGAAAAATACTCGGAGTTATGCAAATCATATCATATCAAAAAAAAAAAAAAAAAAAACATCTCAAACTTTATCAACCATATATGTTATTTTAGCTAAAATTCAAACAAGAAACGTACATATTTCGAAAATTTACCTGACTGTAATCGTACAGTTTTCATGATCCACCACTATACTGCAGAGTAGAAGGAAGATTCCTGCATGTTTCATTGGATTCATCAAGTACATACCATAGATATTTTATAAAATTTTTACGATTAATTAACGGTTGCATAAAATGGAGATTTTGAGATTTTCACTGTTTTAAGTCAATTATGAGGTGATCTTTCCAAATGTCTCTTACAAAAATTTTAAAACATTTTTGACCTTGAAAATGTCCATGGAAATGAGTCTCAAATAACAAACCTTAGACCAAGAACAAAAAACATATATTCTAAAGAATGGCATTCCGGTGAAGCAACAATGTTTCGCAACTTTATCTTGTGCACAAGTCCAGTTGGCCTAAAATTTCGCCGCGTTGAATTGGTATTTTGCGAGCGCGAGAGAATCCGAAGAGATTCTGCAATTCTGTTAGGCAACTGAGAAATACTCTGCTGTCATATTGGTTTTCATTTTGAGTTTCTCATTTGTGCAGATCCTCTGCTCTCTCTCTCTCTCAAATGTATAAATGTATTGAGGATCACGTGTAAATATAGGAAAAATCTTAAACATGTGTTTGTAAAATTTGAATTTTCATGTTTTTGTTGTACAACAAAACGAAAAAGTGTACTAAAGTAGTAGAAGTAGTGTCCTTTCAAAACTTTGATAAAATTGGTATTTTTTCATTTTCAATGAATGTGATGCCTACAGTCGGTATGTTATCAACTTATTTATATGACAACATGAATTTTATGGAGACTTAAGACGTAAACCTGGAATTTCAAGCAAATCAAATTTAGTTCAACCAATATGTAATTATTTTGTATTTTTCTTTTTAATTGGTCCAAAAATCGAAGGATTGGCATTTTTTGCTCATCATCGATTTTTCTCGTAGAGGAGTTCCGATAAGATTTTTGAGTTCACAAGAAAATGTTATTTATTTTTATTCATTTATATTAAAACCCGTGCAACGCCGGGTAAAACAGCTAGTTAACTATAAACAGTTAGTACAACTCTACATTAAAAATAATTGTAACATTTTGCAAACCATTTTTTCTAAACTAATTTGAGGTCGCTGAACACGAAAATCTCACTTATTTTTAGTAATTTTTTTTTTAGTAATATATTTGTATAACGCCAAATCCGATCGATTTTATTTGACCACGTTTACAAAGAATCACTAATGGCGCTTCTAACGAGTGCACCAATGATTATGCTCCGAACAAAATTAACTGAGTTATAGCAAGAAAAACTCAGATTTTTTAAAAAATTTTTTAAATTTTTCAGATCAAAGTAAAATGAAACACTTAGTTTTCCGCATACATCGTTTCCAAAAAATTATTTCGCAGTTTTATACAATGGTACATTTAATTGCAAACATTTTAAGCTTATTTTGAGCAAAATCGAATGAAATTTCGAGAAGATATTAAGGTTTTAGTGCAATGGAGACATTTCGATTTCTTCCAAAAATTTGTATTTTTGATACAATTGCAACATGATCCTCAATGTTCTTCTACAGAAAATGATGAGAAGTTGTCTAGAGCATCTTAAAAATGTTCAATAAGTGTATAGTGGCCGATCGGATCTGTTGACTTAGGCTGAACATTTTGAAAATACTCTGGACAACTTCTCATCATCCTAATTGCACTAAATCTTTAATATCTTCACAAAATTTCATTCGATTTTGTTAAGAATAGGCTTAAAATGTTTGGAATTTAATGTGTCATTGAATAAAATAGCTAATGAAATTTATTTAGAAACAATATATGCAAAAAACTTAGTGTTTCATTTGACCTTGATATAAAAGTTTTTAAAAAATCGAAGTTTTTCTTGCTATAGTTCATTCAGTTTTGATCGGAGCATAATTATTGGTATACTTGTTAGAAGCGCCATCACTCAGCCTTTGTAAAAGTGACAAAATAACATCGATCGAACTTGGCGTTATACAAATATATTGACGTACATGAAGCTATAACCTCGAAAATAAAAATGTCAAAATAACTCGAAAATGCTCCAAAGGAATAAAAAACTAGTAAGGGTGTAAATTTTGGCCTGGCCAAAAAATAAATACCCTACACTGCAGTATTTTGAAAAGTTTGCTTATATGGGAGGTGCCACGCCCTCTTGTCCGAGTACACCCAGTTTTTGTTCAGAGCTTGCATTTATAGTTTTTAGTGTCAGAGTGAAATTTAGTTGGATTATCTCAAAAAACTCTTTCAGTATAGCATTTTGAATCTTTTGCTTATATGGGAGGTGCCACGCCCCCTTGTCTGATTTCACCCAATTTTTGCTGAGAGCTTTCATTTATAATTCTTAGTGTCTGAGTCAAATTTGGTTCGAATATCTCAAAAAACGCTTTCAGTATAGCGTTTTGAAGCTTTTGCTTATATGGGAGGTGCCACGCCCTCTTGTCCGAATTCGCTCAAATTTTTATCAGAGCTTGCGCTTACAATTCGTAGTACTTATATGTATTGTGGTTGCATTGTCGTGAAAAATACTCCTAAAATTGCATTTTGAATATAATTTTTGTATGGGCGGTAGGCGTGTCCGTTGACCGATTTTGCTCATTTTCAATCCCCCGAGCTAACTTTGACGACGGAGGCAGCGTACCAAATTTCATTGAATTATCTTGCTCAGTTTTCCCAAAAAGTGTATTTCAACACACAGCCAGCCAGCCACCCAGCCAGCCAGCCACCCAGCCAGCCAGCCAGCCAGCCAGACAGACGGACATGGCTATATCGACTCAGGAGGTGACGCTGATCAAGAATATATATACTTTTCTATACCTGCCACGCCTCCTTCTCTGCGTTACAAACGGAAGGACAAAGTGAATATACCCTGGGTGTAGGGTATAATAAGTGGGCTTTTCGTGTTCAGCGACTCCAAATTAGTCACTTTTTATATAGTAATTGCTTAAATAAAGAGTAAATCAAATGCACAAATTTTTGGTAAACTTTTATATTATGAAAAAAAAAACCCACCTTTTTATGTGTATTACCTTTTTATGTGTATTACCTTACGTTAAAGACCGATAAACTTTCAGAACCAAGATTCTCAAAATCGGTTTGTATGTAGTTTCCTTGCGAATTTCAGCCTGAGAGTTTGGAATTTTTTTAAACTTTTGTCAAATACGGCTTTTTTTGAGTATGAGCGACTGTATACCCTAAATACCGTAAAAAATGTGTGCTATTTTATCCCAAAAACTGTAGGAAACATATTTTGCTATATTTTGTCCCTGATAGTCATCTTTCCACAGCTAACAGTTTGTGCGCTAGAGGGAGGTCGATTTTCATTAAAAAAACCGAATTTTTTGAAATTTTTATTTTGAAGCGACCTTTTGATATTTTTGCTTACAAATTTTCCAAAAATTTTAGAAGGGAACATAAGAAAAAGTTAAAAGCTTCAAACGTGGTCTTTGAATAAGGAATCGGTTGGAATTTACGCAAGATATAAGAGTTATAAGAGAGTGATATAAGAATATTTTTTTATTGTGCAGATATAATTTTTGGTTATTTTTTTGTATCACAGATAATATAAAAACTGTGAACTACAAGAAAAGGTGTCAAATTACTGGTGAGCACTCACTGAAGAAAAAAAATGTTTTTAATATAAATTTAACGACTGATTTTTGAATTTGGTCTCAGAATTGTTCCGTCGCTTATGGTTTTTGGGATATTTTAACCTAAAGTTAAAAAAACCGATTTTTTGAGGTTACATATATAGATTACGCACGAAATGGTTTTGATATTTTCTACTAAGTGCATCATTTAGCACAATTCTTCGTTTTCAAAATTAGCTGCAAAACGGTTGTATGTTATTTTTTATTTAAAAGCAATGATCATTTCAAAGACATGGTAAGAGTCAAAAATCATATAAGAATCCACTTTGGAAAAAAATTGCTTTTTAGCTTACACATTTTGGGTCATAGAAACTTCAAATTACCGTCATTATTAACTTATATTTTTTCTGGAAAAGAATTTTTATGCAATTTTGATAAAAAAAATATTACATCCCTAAAATTCGGATTTTGACTTAAAAGACTATGTGACATATGCGAAAAAGTGATGATATCGGCCTTAGCTCGGTGAATTTTTACCCGATTTTTATAGAATATATTTTTCTATAGAGCTTAAGCTCTTAACTTTCAAGCAAATTTAATTAATTAATTAGGTACAAAAATTATACCTTGCTCTGCTAATTCTGTCCAAAACTTAAAATTAAAGAAAACGTACCAATTAGAAATTTTTTAATAAAGAATCATTAAGAATTTACAAATATAAAATGTATTTTTCTTGCGTGGAATAGCCCATTTATTCATATAATTTTCTAAATCTAAAGCGCTTAATTAATCCAATTGTAAAGTTTTTTGATTCTATTTGATCATGTTGCAATTTAAATAAGTTGAAAATATACCGACTGTAGGCTTCTCATTCATTGAAAAATGAAAAATACTTCTTTTATTGAAATTTTTAAATTTCTACCGCAATGTATGAGAGAGATCTGCACAAATGAGAAACTCAAAATAAAAACCAATATGACAGCAGAGTATTTCTCAGTTTTCTTACAGAATTGCAGAATCTCGTCGGATTCTCTCGCGCTCGCAAAATTTCAGTTTAGTGCGGCGAAATTTTAGGCCAACTGGACTTGTGCACAAGATAAAGTTGCGAAACATTGTTGCTTCACCGGAATGCCATTCTTTAGAATATATGTTTTTTGCCAAGAACTTATATTTTCTTCTTATACGAGCTAAAATTGTATGCATAGGGTAAGGGAGGGAAATATGGACCACCAATCTTTCTTTTTTAAATAAAACTCAAAATACATAAAACATAACAATAAATTTTATGTCATTCATCAAAGGAAACAATTTATCTTTATTCTGATTCACTTTTAGATAAATATCTCATCAGGATAAAGAAAAAAAATTAAAAAACTGAAAATACTCAAAATGAAGATAAAAAAAAGTGTAGTGTTATATGGACTATATAGTCCATATTGCTCCACATGTTTATTTGGTACAGAAGTTGCATATAAAAATGCCACTTCTACATTCGGCACATTTTTCATGACTCTAAGAACGTCAGATTACACATTCAACCCAAAATTCGCCACGGCGATCTTCTGAGTAAGGGGTATTACATTATATGCATTTTTTATCTTTTTTTTCCTTTGTAGTTAAAGAATTACAAATAATGACCATCATATTCGTCATGAAAACTGCAGCTAGATTCCCCATCTGAAAAAGATGATAAATACATTTGTTTTTCAGGCTTTTTTCTTTGGTGGTCCATATTACCCACAGCACGTGTTGGTGAAATAAATGGATTTTTTTATCAAAAACTCTTGTGGTTAATCAACTAATTTGTGCTGATGAATTATAAATGGTATTAACTGACTTAATATAATTAACCATTTATTTAAAAATGCGATGTCTTTAAAGTGAAATAATGAAATATACTCACTAAAAAAAATTATCACTGATCTTTTTTTTAGAAAACATGCGACTTCATCGAACGCTAAAATCGCACTGCTTTAAGCTTTTTGTACAAGCGTTAATTTTGAACAAGAATAACGGTAAATCCTATGTATGCAGTGGGAAATAACCGTGTAGTCCATATTACTCACGTAGTCCATATTTCCCTCCCTTACCCTACATATAAATATATATACAGGGTGGTTGGGGCTTAGTAGAACACCGGAAACAACTTTTCTTAGATCCATTTTTCGAAATTCGCAAAACTGACGGAATATAGCCATCGGAAGATCGGAATATAGCTTTATAAAAACCGGTATAATTTTAATAATATTGATGTCATTTGAAAGGTATTTTATATTTTTTTCATGGTTTTCGAGAAATGGCAATTTTTTTTAAGCACTTTTTTTCAAAAAAACTATATTATTATCACTTAGTTTTGGTAACAAATTATGAAATTTATTTCCCTGATACATATGTAACTTGTACCTGATTTTCTTCATTAGGAGCATTCCAGTGAAAATGGTATTTTTTAGCAGATGTTTCAGGTTTATTTTTCAAATGTTTTAATGGATCGAATATATTCTAGTGGGATTAAACTTTACTTTCCAAATTGATTTCATACTAAAATCTTGGTATTAGGCTCAGTTTTTTACAGTTAAAGAAAGTGCAAAAGTTTTTTTTTTACTAGGTATATTTTTGATCATATTCGTCATTGTTTTTCTATTAAACCATGATGAGTTACGTTATAAATTATATCTTAAGTTTTAGGTCATAGACTAGTGTATTGATAAATAGTATTTGCAAAAAAGTGTTCTTGCAAACATCTATATTATACCGCAACAAACAAAACAGTTATGGGTGTCCCGTACAAACGCACAAATCGATGTAATTAATTTTCTGTCTACACACATAATAGTTTAATTTAATTAGCATTTTATTTAAAGCTAGTTACTTGGGTACTCTTAAAAAGTGCAGTAATTTTCGGATTTTATTTTGCCTAATGTATAATAATTATTATCTTAATATTTGTCCCGTACAAACAAAATATTTATTTTATCAAGATTTCTATTAATTTTTTTCTAATATTGTTGAAAAAACTCTTTAAAAATTATCGATATGGGTACGGTCACCGTTGGTTACTACTTTTCTATGAACTATAAGTCTCAGGGGGCTTTATTATGTATATGCACTTAAGAAATTGTGACTTTTAATTATATGAGATATGAGCAAAACTGCTATATAAAAATGAAATGGTGTTCATATAGGGCCGTTTAAGTATAACGTAAGCATATTTAGGTGGTTCAAGATTTGCTTATTGTTGCTTATACAGGAGGAGAGGTCGATAAAATTCTTACGTAAGACAAAAAATATTTATATTAAAGTCTTACTTTAGCCCTCAAAATTGATTTAAAGTGTCAAGGATTTTTTCAATTTCCGTATGGCCGCTATTGCTTTAATTATAAAAATAATTTAGTTCCCGAATTTTTGTTCGTATTTGAAAAACTGCTTGCGTCTAATCATAAGAGAGGGGTTCGTGTTCACGATTTGTTAATTTTTGCTTATATCATTGAAAATTTGCTTACGTAATGCTTAAACAGCATCTAGTTAACTTATGGACACATCCCAAAGGCGTGATTCACGGAGTCTGGGGTAATGTGAAACGACTTGTAAGTCAAAAAGGTCGAAGTCGAAGAGAATGTGCCGTTATCAAAAACGCAAAAAATTTCGCGACACTAGCAGCAACTTTAGTACCCTCTACGAGAATTTTTTCATCTCTGAATCAGAAATAAGTAGCTTAAAAAATTAAAAATGTTCAGCCATGAGCCTATCCCAGGAATATCAAAAGTTCATTAAATTTCAGTTAATGGCCATCAAGTAACATGCAAGGAACACGCTTGGGATAATCATAGTGTTATGGTTTCATTTAAAAAATGATTTAAAACTAGTTAAATATACATGTATTTCGTACGAGTACAAACGAAAATGTCCCGTACAAACAATTTAATTTGTATTTAATAACTCACATTTAAATAAATATTTTTTCAAACTTTTATTGTTTTACTATACCTTGACCCTTAGTCTATCCAAAAATATTTTTGCTAATTTTTAAAGCTTATTAATTTCGCTAAAAACTTGCTACAAAGTCAAAAAATGGAAAGTATGGTAGATTTGTGCTGTCCCGTACAAACGAACTTCTTTTCTTATTAATTACTCACTATCTATAAATATTATTAAGAACAAATAATTGGTTTTAATAGGTCTATATCACACAAAATAAATGTACTAGATGCTTTTTTTGATAACGTTCTGGTTTGTCCTTAATTTAACTTTGAAACTCAAAAAATGCGTACGATTTGTCCCGTACCAACTTTGGAATGCTCCATTAGCATATTTTTTATAGGAAAACAAAAAAGTAAACCAAAGAAACTTTCATGCAATTCTAATGTTGTCGGTGCTATTGTAATGTTTTGGTAAATTGCATGAGCTTTTACCGGTTTTCATAAAGCTATATCCCGATTTTCCGATGGCTATATATCCGTCAGTTTTGCGTTTTTCGAAAAATGGAACTAAGAAAAGTTGTTCAGAATTGTCCCAGGAATTTTACATTTTCCGTTGTTCTACTAAACCCCAACCACCCTGTATAGATATATCAGACTAAACTTTATCTGATTTTAATGAAACTTAGGGGTGTGATCCACATTAGTAAAGAATGAAGATCAGTCTACGTTTTGACCTTGTACTATTCACTAGGGGGCGTGGCACCGCCCTAAATTCTAAAATTTATAAGTTCATATCTCCTAAACTATGCAATGTTATTTGATGAAATTTGGTACACAGGTGTCAATTGTCAATACAAATAAATGGATGAAAAAGTGGGCGGAATTAAAGAAGTGACACGCCTACTTTTTAACAACTTAAAATTTCAATTAAATATATCTTAAAAACGGCTATAACTATTTCGATGAAATTTCAGGAGGTTTTAACTCCGAAAGCGGGTAATAATATGTGGTACACTATTTCGAAAAAAGGCGTGGCATCGCCTACAAAATTTAAATAAGCCATAAAAGAAAACTAATAAATAAATTTTTCTGAAATTAACTATTGGGAGTCTACTTGCTATAAGACACCTCTGAATTAAAAGTGAGCAAAATATCAATAGTGGGCGTGGCACCTTTTATATAGGGTGTAATCGATACGGAGTTTCTGGGAGGTGATAAAACGAGTCTAGACTAGCATAAAATTATGCCTGAGGGAGGTCCAAAATGTACTCCTGAGTAGTAATATGGTTAAAACTGATTTTTTGACTTGATTTACAAAAATTTTGGGTAACCCTAACGGTTTAAAGAAACATTTTTTATAAAAAACACTTAGCTTATTGTATGAACTTTTAAAATATTTGGTTTATAGGGCTTAAAATGATTTCACAGAGTTCTGGGCCTTTAAAGTTGATATTTTTAATTTTTTTTTGTGGTTTTTTGACTTTGGCGGCCATTTTAGTCCTAACATACCTATTCATATTTTTTTTTTAAATCCTCCTGAAATTTTTTTTTTTAATTTGATAGTACATTTGTCATATCAGTTTTTTAATTTGAGGTCAGAAAAAAATACTTTTCAAGATCAATCCGTGTGAAGGCTCCGCTAGATAAAGGGCAGCGTGCGCATCACATGCAGCGCAACTCATGTGAGTAACTTGTGTGTTGTTACATTGAATGGTATTTTTTCTGACCTCTTATTAAAAAACTGGTGTGATAAATGTATTACAGAATTAAAGGAAATTTAACGAGAATTTCAAAACAATTATAAAAAGGTCCTTTTTCATACTAAAATTGCCGCCAAAATCAAAAAATATAAATAAAATTGAAAATATTAACATTAAAGGTCCAGAACTTTGTAAAATCCTTTGAGACCTTATAAGCCAAATACAGTATTTGAAAATTTATACAATTAGCTAAAAGTTTTCTTTAAAATAGTTTTCCTTAAAACGTTAGGATGACACAAGAACATTTTTTTTTGTAAATCAAGTCAAAAAATCAGACACCCCCAAGGTGAAATTTTTTGTTAGTACACCCCTGCTCTATTACCTCCCAGAAGCTTCGTAACCTTATCGATTATTTTTTGTATATAGCAAACTGTTAGATATAGTTCCATTAAATTTGTTACACATGATTTCATTATCAATATCATGAATTATACGAAAAAGTAGCAGGTATTTATATAAAGCCACGCACACTTTTTACCAACAGAGTTTACTGAAATTCGTATCAGGGTTGCTGTTTTTCCAATTATTTTCGACTTCTTGGCAAAAAAAAAAAATTCGCAATTTCGAAAGGGGTTAGATAACCTTAAAGGTGGCGAGATTCAATCCCATTTTTTTTATTTATAAATTTAAAAAGTGTGGCTAGTATATGTTAAGGAATATGTTAAGCAGTAATATCAAAGTTTTCATACCAAAAGAGAGTTTTATTTAAAAAAATGAAAATTTTTTAATTTGAAAAGAAAAAACGCCAATTTTTTGGAACTTTAAGCGTTATATAACACTTAAAAGCTTCATTTTTCTTTTAAAATGTGTTGTTTTGAAATACCCATCGATTGCATCCAAAAACCACTTGTGAAAGTGGCAAAAACTTTAAACTCGTTTTTCTCGAAATCTTATTTTCACACGTTAGGTATGTTTTCACAAAACAAGTCAAATAATATGGAAGTCACTATTGTGGAAGCGATTTTTGAAAAATTGAGGAATGCATTAGTAAGTGCTATATAAATTATATAACAGTCCAGCCTTTTATATTTATGGAAGGATCTTATATACATATATAACTTCATTGCACCTTTAAAATGTATTTAGTATTTAAGCTTATAAGTTTTTCGATGTTAAAGATTTTATGTTTGCCCAACTTCATTTTAAATAAACTTGTTAAGCCCGCCTTTTCAGGGATGAATATAAATTGAAGATGTTTTTTTAATTTTTATTACTTTTTCTGTTCAGTGCAATAATACCCCTGCAATAATTTCGTCCTCTATTTCTGACATTCCGAATAATACTGTAGCTGATCACCACACCCATTCTTTCTTCATTCGGCGGAGGCGTCTAAATAGCCATAAACAATCATTCTTGTCCTTTGATTGATATTTCCTGTCCATCTGACATTGAATTAATATGATTAGAAGTTATTACGAGCATTCGCAAATTAAACTTAAATATTCGTCACACTTTTGTTCTGGCACATTTTAGTATGGGTCTTGTAATTTCCCAAGGGGAAAGCGCTTCAAAAACCCTTCTGAAGTGCTTAATTTTCACCAAAAAGCGCTTCCGCTCCGTAATAAATATTCTTTTTTTTTTAACATTATTTAAGTCCCTGTTTCTATGCCTGAAACTCATCATATTTACTTGATTTTTTTATACCCTACACCAGGGGTATATTCACTTTGGCCTTCCGTTTGTAACGCAGAGAAGGAGGAGTGGCAGATATAGAAAAGTATATATATTCTTGATCAGCGTCACCTCCTGAGTCGATATAGCCATATCCGTCTGTCTGGCTGGGTGGCTGGCTTTGTGTTGAAATACACTTTTGGAGAAAACTGAGCAAGATAACTCAATGAAATTTGGAACACTGCCTCCGTTGTCAAAGATAGCTTGGGGAATTGAAAATGAGCAAAATCGGTCAACGGACACGCTTACCGCCCATACAAAAAATATATTCAAAATGCAATTTTAGGAGTATTTTTCACGACAATGTAACCAAAATACACATAAATACTACGAACTGTAAGCGCAAGCTCCGAGAAACTGAGCAAATTCGGACAAGAGGGCGTGGCAACTCAGATACTAAGAATTATAAATGAAAGCTCTCAACAAAAATTGGGTGAAATCGGACAAGAGGGCGTGGCACCTCCCATATCAGCAAAGTTTCAAAATGCTATACTGAAAGAGTTTTTTGAGATAATCCAACCAAATTTCACTCAGACACTAAACACTATAAATGCAAGCCATGAGCAAGAAGTGAGTGAACTCGGACAAGAGGGCGTCGCACATCCCATATAAGCAAAATTTTCAAAATACTGCAGTGTAGGTTATTTTTTTTTTGGCCAGGCCGAAAGTTACACCTTTACTAGTTTTTTTATACCCTACACCCAGGGTATATTCACTTTGTCCTTCTGTTTGTAACGCCGTGAAGGAGACGTGGCAGGTATGGGAAATTATATATATTCTTGATCAGCGTCACCTCTTAAGTCGATATAGCCATGTCCGTCTGGGTGGCTGGCTGGGTGTGCGTGGAAATACATTTTTTGGGAAAACTGAATAACATATATTAATGAAATTTGGTATTCTACCTTCATCGTAAAAGTTTGCTTGGGGGATTGAAAATGAGCGAAATCGGTCAACGGACACGCCTACCACCCATACAAAAAATATATTGAAAATGCAATAATGAGACCATTATTTGCAAAAACAGAAGCAAAATACACATAAATACCAGGGATAGTAAGTTCAAGCTCTGGGCAAAAACTAGGAGAACTCGGACAAGAAGGCGTGGCATCTCCCATATAACCAAAACTTTCAAAATGATATACTTAAAGTGTTTTTTGAGATAATCCAACCAAATTTTACTCAAGTACTAAGAGCATTATTTGCAAACTCTGAGAAAAAAGTAGGCGAATTAGGACTAGAAGGCGTGGCACCTCCCATATAAGCGAAGGTTTAAAAATGCTATACTGATTTTTTTAAGAAACCCTAACCGAATATTACTCAAACACTCAGAACAATAAATGCAAGCTCTACGCAAAATCTAGGTAAACTCGGAGAGGGCGTGGCATTCCCCATATAAGCCATTTGTTCTTATACTCCCCTAGGAGTTATGGAAGAATAAAGCAATTTATTTTAGTTAAAACTTTTATGTACAAGAATATTGCATAGTATTTATCAACTAAGTGTTTAATTATATACTTGAAATACAATTTTTGGCCTTGCGGAAGTTGTATTGTATAGGTCCGCGGTATTTAATTTTTGGCCATGTGGTGCCACTATGTTAAAATTCTATTAAAGACAGTTAATATTTAGTGTTGTATGGCAACATCACAACTTTGTACTTAATTATTAAACACGCAAGTTTATCTGTGTTAAATTAAGCACTTTAGTTGTTGCTTCTCATATGTTTCTCAGAAAGTGCTTAATTAAACACTGAAAACAGTCGTCTAAAACACAGCTTTTGTTTTGAAAGCTATTCACCTTCAATTTTAAAAAATTTAAAACACAAAAGATTAGAATTGCTATAAATGAATCGACGGAAACTGCCAGGGAAAGATGAAATAACAGACTGCCAAATGAGAATTGACCCCTCCCAGTTTGTCACAAAATTTTAGGCGCCTCCTCCCTCTTAATGACGCATTCTTTTTTAGTTTCCAGCTTGCAATCTTATCACCATCCACTTGTGTATCATTTCTATGCAAAACAATTAATGTGAAAACAATAGATAAAGTTTTTTTACCTCAACCATATATGCAGTGTTGCCAACTTTTAAATTTGAAAACACACCAAATCCGTCAAAAAAAACGCGTTTTTTCCCAAAAAAAACCACTAAATTCTTTATTTAAAAATTTTGTAAAAAAAACGAAAAAGTTTTGAACGTGTACAGACTAAAAAACAAGTTTAGTAATTTAAAAATAAAAACATTTTAATTATGAAACAGTTCTTGAATAAAAAGGACTTTTTTATAAATAATTATTATATACATACGAGTATATACATATGATTAACATCAGCATTACTTTGGCTTTAGATGACTCGAACTTGTTGCTTATAGGTCAAATCTATTAAATTATTTTCACTACTTTCGGGTTCCTTCGGCCACTACACGGTTTTGGAATTAATTTTAAAGGTTTTTTTTTTCGGTTTTTGAGCATTTATTTAGAAACAACGGTACAATGTATATTATTCAAAGTATTGTCCATCGTTAGCTACAACATTTTCCCATCTTTCTGGCAGCATATGGATTCCGCGCCGGAAGAACGACTCGTCTTTTGAGGCAATCCACGAATCGACCCATTTTTTGGTATCCTCGTAAGAAGTGAAGCGCTGCTCTGCCAAGCCATGCGTCATCGATCTGAATAGGTGGTAGTCGGAAGGGCTATGTCTGGGCTATAAGGTGGGTGGGGTAGCACATCCCAATTCAGCGCCTCCAACGTTTCCTTGACGGTTCTTGCAACATGTGGCCGTGCGTTGTCATGTTGAAAAACCACTTTGTCGTGTCTTTTGGCATATTCCGGCCGTTTAACCTTTAATGCTCGGCTCAATTGCATCAATTGTTGTTGGTAGCGTTCCTCAGTGATGGTTTCGTTAGTTTTAGCAGCTCATAGTACACGACACCCTTCTGATCCCACCAAATACACAGCATAAGCTTGGCGCCATGAATATTCGGCTTGGCCGTCGATGTTGATGCATGGCCGGGTGGTCCCCACGATTTTTTTCGCTTAGGATTATCGTAATGGATCCACTTTTCATCGCCAGTGCTTCATCGTTGTGCTTCAACCGCTTTTTTCTTCAAATGGAAGCACAAAAGTAAACCTTCCCGCAAATTGCGTTTTGTTGGAACGAAAGTCGACATGTTCACAGAGAAAAAAATATATGTTGTTTACACTTCAGTGGAATGACACATACTGAAAAATGAAGCTTAGACAATGTGCTTTGAAATGAATATAGTCACAGGTGTGCCCGATGCGATCTATTGATGGTTTCGCCATCTCTTAGAAAACCTTTAAAACTAATTCCAACACCCAATAATATTCTGATTTCTGGTGTTTTATCCGGTAATTTATAGATGTCGCAGCAGCAACCAATCTGTTTTAATCCTTATTTAATATGGAGCAAAGAATTTAATGAAAGTTTGTTTTTTTTTTTTTTTTATTTAAACGCAGCCATTGAACTTAATACTCTTTCTACTTCAACATTTGGATATTGCAATGACAACATACGCATAATAAGTTAACAAGATCTTTAAAAAGGTTTAGGCCTAAAGAATCTTTGAAACCTTTTACATTGATCCAAAAGGACGTAGCACTATTTTGCAGTTCCAGTTGTTTTGTGAAATCCTCGTGTTTTGATACTTTTTGTTAAAAAAATTAAAGGCAAAAGCAAAACAAAGTCTTCAAGAAGAAAAAAATGCACTAGAAAAAGCACTAAAAATGAAAAAGCACTGGGCTAAATATTTTCGGGTAGTAATCCAAAAAAGCACTAGATCTAGTGCGAAAAGCACTAAGTTGGCATAACTGCATATATGTAACATTGTAAATGGAATAATAAAAAACTCAAAAAATAAAATAAAATTTTAACTTTGACCAAATATGTGGAAAATTTATTTAAGCACCCATTAAAGAAAAACTGAATAATATTGGTTTTTTAATACATTTTCTGCCGTAATGCTTCTGGTAGCGCTGAGTTTGTGTTATTTATTTTTTCAACTCATTTTCTTTTTTTTTTTTTGTTGTTTTTTTTTATTTTTTATTTTTTTTTGTTTGTGTTATTTTGTTGTGTTCTTTATTAAAGGAATGCATGCTTTGAGCATGCTAGGTGCATAACAGCAAAGGCGGATGGACGGACGTTGGAAGGGATTGAAGAGTGGCGGCGCATTGTGTGCTCGGAGTGCATAAGTAGATGTATGTGTAAACACATTCAAACAAGTAATCGAGTGCAACGCCGTCCATATGCACGTATACACAGTTCACAGACACATTTATTGTGGGTTATGAAATTGCCGATAGTGCAACCGTGGCAGAGAATCAAGAGACAGAGTGTCGACATTCTCGATATGCCCCCTGAGATCATCGTGAGCATGCTTTAGCCCGTCAAAAAATTCAAATCAAAGCAATGAAGTAAAAAATTAATAAAACTTTCGAGTATCTGTAGAAAATATGCTGCTTAGTTTTGTTTTTCGTTAAATATTATGCTGAAAGGGCATTTCCTATCCCCTGTATTTCATTAAGGTATCTTACATAAAAGTACATATACTTACTTGTTCTTTCAATACGTTTGCCCCGATGAGATACACATTAATTTGAAATCTATGCATATGTGAGTACGTGTATCGATAAGAAAAAAATGCCCAACTGGAAACTATATAAAAGTGACCAGTTGATTTGGTATTTCATCATCAATCACTTCACCCTTCACTATTTAACACATTTTATGATACTAGAATCGCCCAATGGTCAATATTTGACCAGAAATATATTAAATGATTTTGGTACGTTTTTTGTACTTTTTATGCTATTTGGTACAAAACAGAAAAGCTCATTTATCATCCCTGGTGCAATGACAAATATGAAACGAAAAGAAAACAAAAAAAGTTAGTGTCAGTCAGCGTTGTGTCTGTCTCTTTGTGCTGTATGCTCGTTTCAGCTCTGTGTGACCGCCTATTTGGTCGTTGTTAATATTGAAAAATTTGCATTCAATTGAACCTGGCTTAATGGCAAAATATTGAAATAATTTTAGCTTTGTGCACTTTTATACACAAATACGTTTCTAATGGTATGTAATTCAAAGTCTTGCTCTATTTCTAACATAGTAAATAAGGTAAGACAAATTTTTGTCATGAGTATTAATATATAGATTACTAGCTCTTTAACCCGGCGTTGCTCGGGTTTTGCTTGCTTTTTCACTGGCGGCTATTCGCAAAAAGAACAAAAACAACAAATTGATTCCACTAAAATTAATAATTAAAATGCATTTTTTAAGCAAGAAAGCACTAAACAAAGCTAATAAGGAAAACCGTTTTTCTAAAAGAATGTGCGACAAACCGATGCTTATACTTATTTTATGTAACTCCATAAAATTGTCCAATCTAAAATATTGGTTTATGTTCAAATGTTTCGAATAATATTGAAATACATCGGTGAAAGTATAGAAATATCCAAAAACATTTAAATATCGGTAAAATTTCAAGAGTATAAAAGAACATCTAAAATGTATGTAGGTAAAAGTCCTAAAGTATCGAAAATCATCAAAAATATCGGTAAAAGTCGATGGGTATCGAAAAAAACCTAAAATATAGGTAGAAGTTAAAGGCATCGAAAAACATCTAAAACATCGGTTGAAGTCCAAAAGTATCGAAAAGCACCACCCACTTCTCTAGCCTATGGCCCAGCTTTTAGTGATGTTAACGCACTGTGAAAACATTACATTAAAGGCCATGATCATCTCATTTTTTTGAAATTTGCAGTTGGGTTCTCACATTTTTATAAAATTTCACATAGCTGTCCTAAGTGCTCAGCATCGGGATCTCTCATCATTAGTTTTGCGAAAAAAAAATTTTTGCAAGTTATGGCCATTTTGTCAAAAATAAATTTTTTTAATTTTTGTTTTCAGATTCTTGAATTGTAGCATTTTAAACGTTATTTTAATTTTAATTTTCAAATTTGGAAAATTTTGAAAATTTACAAAATGGCGGCCATTTTTTGAAAAATCTTAAAAGTTAATTATCTCGAAATAATATTTATTTTTTTACAGAAAGGTGGATGAAAACAAACATTTTGTAGAAGACTTGGTTTGCGCTAAATGGCTGTGAGAGCCAAGGGAATTTTTTTTTTTATAGAGTCACGTGACAATTTTTTTTTTTAACTTTATTTTGTGCTTTGATTTACACCCACCAGGTGGCCAAAAAATAAATAAATTTCAAAGTAGAAGAACATAACTTCCATTGCGTAGAAAATACAAGGTATACAAAAATACCAATATTTCTTATATAAATCATAAAAATAAGTATTGACTGATGAAACATATGATTCGAGCAATCAAAAAATCCCAAGAGGTTTGAAAAGTGTTTTTTGCGTATCTTGATCTCCTAATCACGAAAAACTATCCGTTTTTTTCCGTCAGGTCAGGTCTGTAAACCCGACTTAAAAGTTATTAGGAAAAAATGCTCCGATCTTTATTATCGTGAGTGCTTTAGAAAGGTATTACAGTAAAGATTTTGCCTAAGAATTAAAAAAATAATATTTTGTCAGATGACGCTTAAAAAGGCATTCAATGCCTTAAATTGGATTTTTAACTCATTTCCTTAAGTTTCAAGCATTTCTCGTCTTTGGTGACTCCTAGTGAAATTTTCCGTAGAATATTTTAACTTATTAAACCCCAGTTTTTTTGAAAAAAAGTTAAATTTTTTTAGCTTAAATAACAAGACACAATAGTTTTTAATCATGAGTCTTGATATGGTAGTTAAAAGAACGAGTAGTAAAATGTCAAGGATTTGTGACCTATAAATGTATATAAATAATAGAGTAGAACGGGGTAATGTGTGCAGGGGGTAATGTCGTGCACTGGCTTTTTTAGCCCAAAGAATTGAATGATTTACCAACTGTTCGTAAGGTAGGGACCTGCTGACCTACTGAGCTTATGCATATAATACTAGCAATTTTCACCAGTTCGTCTCTACAGAGTTACCTTTTTTTCAAAACGCACGCTTTCGGGACGATAAAAGTGTTTTTTCATCGAGTCAGAAAAATAATTTTCCTTGCGGGAAAATATACCAGGTAAGTGTTTTCTGAAACGAAATATCCTGCCAAAGAAAAGAAGTATTTGGTTTTCGAAAAAAATGTTGGGCTTCACTGAGTTATCGATGTTGACCTTTAAAACGACCATTGGGGTAATGTCGTGCACATTCACTTACACAAACACAATTTCTCGCTACACAAATGTTGTTACACATGGATGTAACCAATGAAATTATCTTTCGATCAGATGCTTACTCGTTGCATTCGCTTGAGATGTACGGCTTTACGAGCATGTCAAAGTTGAGTGCACGACATTGCCCCGTTCTACTCTATGTACCTGTAAAATAAAGTTTTCACGAAAATAAAAACCAGATAATGTTGATGAAAAACATTCGCTTTTCAAGAGATTTCCATAAAAAATATATAAAAAAAATGTTTTTGGGAAAATAAATTTTAAAGATTTTTCAAAACATGGTCATTTCGTCAATATTCTTGAGATTTACATTAGAAATATTGTTTTTTTTTTGTATACCTTGGAAAAGCAAAAATGGTCACGTGACTTTTTAAAAAAAAAAATTCCGTGGCTCTCACAACAATTTAGCGCAAAACAAGTCTTTTACAAACATTTGTTTTTCATGTAAAAAAAAAATTAAAAAAAACATTATTCGGAGAAAATCAACTTTTAAGATTTTTCAAAAAAAGGCCGCCATTTTGTAAATTTTCAAAATTTTCCAAAATTTAATAATGAAAATTTAAATAACATTTAAAATGCTACTAGAGTCCGGAAACAAAAATAAAAAAAATTTATTTTTGACAAAATGACGAAAAAATTGCATCGAATTTTCGCAAAAACACTACTGACACTATGAAGTTCCAAGTTTCTTGGAAAAAAATAAAAATTTCCGCAAAATTAATAATTAGAGGTCTCTTAGCACTTAGCACTTAGAATAGCTCTGTGAATTTTTATAAAAATCTGAGAACTCAACTGAAAATTGCGAAAAAAAATGAGCTGGAAAGCGTCAGTACAATATGTATTTTGTATTTCTTAGTAATAAATAACGCTTCAATTAACGAGCAATAAATAATAGTGCGATTCAGCCTTCGCTGCAAAATTACAAACATGCGAATTGCAAATTTTTTTTTAAAAAGAATAGTGAGCAAAAAACGTTTTAAAAACTCAGTGATTCAGTTTTTATTTTTAAAAAACAATTTAACCTGACGAAGTTTTCAATTATGCATTTATTCTCAGGGTTTCAGCAGTGCAAAATGCAAAAAAGTACAAATATTAGCTGTGTTTACCGTTAAAAAGTTTTAAAATATCGCATATCGCATTTTTTCATCAACACTAGGGTGAATACCGCTAATGTTTTAATTTACTATGAAATGCACCATGGTACAGTGGTAGATCGTCAGATAATACTTAAAGACAAAAAAAAAAACTATAAAAGTGTAAAATTTTCTGTGAGGTTAGTACTACGGCGGGCTCAAAGTTGAACTTAAAACAGAACTAATGCTGTATGAAACTTTTCATATTAGCAACTGCTGAAAAAAACGCTCTAGTTAACTTTTTCTAAGCCGTATGTAGCATATTGGCTGAAAATATATTGTTTCTACTTTATAAAAAATAGTTTAGTTTTTTTTTATCGAATATATGTGAATTATACGGATATTTTAAACATTGAACTAAAAATTATAAAAGTGTTTTTTCAATATAACATTTGGTCAAGTATCTATGCTTAATCGAAGTCCAAAGTTCCATCTGCAACTTTTAAGAACCTTTTTTTTATGAATATTTTCCTATTGCGGTTTTTAGATTAGAAAATATTTTTTATTTATTTATATTTTAGGTTTTATCAATTTTAAGCTTTTAGTGTGCTTAAATTCGGAAGATAGTTTTCTTAAAAGGAGGGTAGGAGAGGCAGGTAAGAGCTATATTACCCCTGTTAAATCACCTTGGTCTTTGCCCCTTCTTAACTTGGACATACCATTATAAAGCATTTAACCAAATTTTATAACTTGCATCAAATGATTTCAGAAATATAACGGGTTTTTATTTATATAGGACGTTGCACCGTACATTTTTTTACTGAATATTATTTCTCCCTATGCACTTTGTATGTGTACCAAATTTTATCTATCTGCTCTAAGCGAAAAATGAGAAATCAGATTTTAGGAGGGCGTGGTACCGCCCATTTTTTAGTGAGGACTATTTGTTCTAAGAGTCATTACATATGTACCAAATTATATCTATCTGCGTCAAATATTTTCAGAGATATAATGAAATTGTTTTTTTGAGGGCGTGGCACCGCCCACTTTTTCAATGAACAATGTTTCTCCCAATGACTTTTACATATTTATTAAATTTCAAAGATCTTTGGAGACATGATTAATTCATATTTAGGGGGCGTGGCACCACCCACTTTTTTAGCCTTTGATTTAGTTTTTTGTTTGTTCTAACATAATGTGAAAACTTCTTTAAAATCGGTCAGTTAGTTTCAGAGTCAATGCCACGCCCTCTAATCCAACTTCGCCTACTTTTTGCTCAGAGTTTGCAATTAATGTTCTTAGTGTTTGAGTGAAATTTGGTTGGACTATCTCAAAAAACACTTTCAGTATAACATTTGGAAACTGTTGTTTATATGGGAGGCACCACTCCCTCTATTCTGAATTAGCCTAGTTTCCGCTCGGAATCCAGTCTCGCAATCACTTTATCACGTATGATTTTTAAGATATTCTAACATAAAATTTCAGAAACACTATTTTTGAGATTATAGAGAGGACGCATGAAACTGTTTTACTCATTTGTTTTAAATGCATCGTCTTCAAAATATGCTATGAATAATTGTTGCTTATTTTAATTATTGGGGTGATTGGGTTTATGGCGCACGAGTAAGAACTGTTTAGAGAGTAGAGTGTTGTGATACTTCAGCTTCAGCATACTGGCTTTTTGGTGGATATGGCCTTCGTTGTGCATCAACACGCAGCCCGTGGCGGTGCGTCAAGCAGCATTTTGTGCTATCTGCAGACCGCATCATTTAGGCAAAATTAGACACGTGTATTTGAGGCGTATGAAAGTTCATAAAAATATGTTGATTTTCAAATCGCGATATCTCATGAACAGTAAGTCAGACAAAAAAAATGTTCGTAAGGATATTCATAGGAAAGTCCATGTTCTATTAAATGCACGAAAAAAAATTTGTAAAGAGCTCATTCTTTAAAAGTTTCAGGGCTTTCAAGAAATACCTCCTTAACTATAATTCTTACAAAAAATAAACCAAGGGATGTAGTTTTTAGAGCAAGTAATTCTCAATAAATAAGTTATTTTACTTTTTACCTGCAACTTACCGTCTGCAGATAGCACAAAATGCTGCTCTAAGCACCACCATGGGCTGCGTGTTGATGTCCAACGAATACCACATCCAGCTAAAGGCCAGTATACTGAAGCTGAAGGATCACAACACTCTACTCACTAAACAAATTTTACTCGCGTGTCATAAGTCCAATCACCCTAATAAACACTTTACGACACTAATGCTGGAATTAGCCAAGAAGTAGCGTTTTGTTGTGTAACGTCACGGTTGCTTGTCAACGTAGCATCGATTAGTAAAAACGGTAGGCAGCCTTCGAAATGTTACCTTACAACTTAAAAATTACTTGAAAAATTCCAGTTTTTGTAAACAAGCATCCATTGTCATACTTATTTTAATCAACTTGCTAAAAAAATTCCATTTATAACATCCAAATTTAATTTATTTTATCTAACAACGTCGCGCGACGTATGAAAATCTAATTTCAACAGGTCTCAACGTTGCATACCGCTACTTTACGATTTCACTAATCGCTTACACGCTTCTGCCATTTGGTAGATTTTGACAGACGTCACGTTACGAAACGCTACTTCTTGGCTAATTCCACCATAAGTCCACCCCTGCGTGACTTACGCCTAAGCATGTTCCGACATGAAAATGACTTACGTACATTAACAATGAACTCAACGTTTGGCCAAATAGAATACACGTCGGCCCTCAAGCAACTCCATAAGGAGGCCGTTAGTGTAGCAATTGAGAGTTATTGCCCGAACTTTGTACTTGGAGGACGCCCGCCACCCTTTGCCGAGAAGAAGACGACGCTGCCTGAAGGCACCAGGTGCATTTTAGCGCAATTGAGATCTGGCTGGAGCCGCAAGCTCAACCATTACCTTGCTGACAGCAACGAAGACTTCGCAGACGAGTGTCCTGACTGCGGCCAAAATCTACACAACGCGCAACACCTCTTCAGCTGCCCCGCAAGACCTACCACCACCCAAGTCGGACTCTTTCTATGGCTTGATTAACAAGACTCTCTTTAACCACATCAATACTCATTGGATAGTTTTTGTTTGAAGTTGTGTTACAACACATTTTAAATAAGAATATATCCTAAAGCATAAGTTGTACGAAAACAATACTCTTGACATTTTTATGTTAAATTTTATAAACTAATATATTGTCGATCGACGTTTTTCTGTAGAAGTAACCGTTTGCGAATTATTTGCAAAAAAACTGATTTGTTTGACCTTGAATAACTGTTTTAGCTCACATTGGTCAATGGAGACTTTTGATATTTTATTCATAATGGTGTACCGATCGTACCGTACCGATTTTCAGCTTCCCCCTAATTATTGCAACTTCAAATGCTAATTTGCCTGGACTACAAGCACAAGTTATTTGTTTTTGCTTTTTTAGCGAAGAGAGACTTAGGCTGTTTTGTCAAACGGCCACAGATATGTGTGATATCGTCATCAGGACCAAGACCATGAAATATCTGTAAGCCTTATGCAACGGTTCCTTAATAAAAATAATAAATACAAAAAAAAAAAACATCCTGTCCTTTCGCGCTAAACTTTTAAAAAAATTAGGAATCGGTAGTGGAAAAACCCTGCCGGTTTTCGATCAAAAGTTGAAAATGGACCTAAAAAAGGCAAATCGCTTTAACTACCAGTAACTTCAAAACTATTAATTTTTCGTCATGTTCTTATGTAAACTTTTGAGAGAATGATTAGGTCAACATTATCTTCTTAGAATACTTGAACACAATTTTTGAGAAAATTTTCATGACTTTTTTTCTAGAAATTGTTTTTTTTGTAGTTTTTAAAAGACTGAATATTTGTTTTGGAAATATAATTTTGCAGGGGATTAAATGTAAATTAATTTAAAAGAAAAACTTATGTAAAAATATAATTTTTTTAGGTATTGAGCCTTTCTCAAATTTTGAAAAAAAAATGCAGTATTTTAATTTTTTCCTCTTTTCATTGCTACTTTATTGGACGCAAATAATTATTATGCTAGTTGTTATCAAAAGAATCATTTAATCCTGTTTTTTTGTCTTCAAAATGAGCTATGAAATCGTCTTATATGATTTTTCTTCAAACCGTTATGATTATTTAAAAATGACATCATGAAAGTTAAAAATCATATGTGGATTCTCTATAGCAATTGTAATTTTACCATATCTTTTATGATGTTATTTTAAAATGGTCAGAACTTCTTAAAAAAAATCATACAAGACCACTTGTTAGCTCATTTTGAAGAAGAAGAGCCGTACTAAATGATACACTTAATAGAAAAGGGCAAAACAATTTCGTGCGTCTTCTATATTGCCTAAAAAATTGTGTTTTTTGAACATTAATGATGGGATATCTAGGAAACCATAAGTGATGAAGCAATTTTGCATCAAGATTCTGATTCAGCAACGATATTTACATACATCGAAAGAGAAAGTTTTGTTTTGGTTTTTTGTGTTTTTTTTTTTTTTTTAAATACCGTTTTCCAACCTCATTTTAAAAATCAGTCAGTGAACCGATTTCAAAATTTTTTTCCACGAGTAATTTAACACCTTTTTGGAGTTCACGACAACTTGATTTAAATTTTTTCCTGGGTGGCGTGCTCGAAAACCGAAATTTACGCTTATCTCTGCTGGAACGGCCCAAAAAAAAACCAAATAAATCCGATTTTCGTATTCAGCGACCCCAAGCTAGTTTAGAAAATATGACTACCAAAATGTTTTCTTAACATATAAAAAATTAAGAAAAAAAAATATTAAAAAACCATTTTTTTTTTTCTTAAAAGAAAAAATATTAAAAAACCATTTTTTTTTTCTTAACTTTCGAGACTGGCTCCATACCTCAAAAACATTTTTTTTTTTAAATTAATCTAAGTTTAATTCCCTACATGATGATTCCCCATATGATATTTCCAGAACAATTATTCCGCCCTTTAAAAATTCCAAAAAAAAACTAATTTCTAGAAAAAAAGGCATGAAAATTTTCATAAAAAATTGCAATTTTTGTACCGAAACAGCAACAAATTTAATTTTTGGACTAAAATGTTGGCCTAGTCACTTTCTACAAAAGTTGACTTAAAAACATTACGAAAAAATCAATGGCTATGAAGTTACGGGCAGTTAAAGCGATTTGAATTTTTTTAAGTCCATTTTTCAACCTTTCATCGAAAACCAGCTGGGTTTTTTCCACTACCGATTCCTAATTTTTTTATGAAATCGTATTTTTTTTCAACCTCTAATTTGAGAAAATGGACAGGGAGCAAAAAAAAAATCACAATTTCGCACATATGGGTTCAATAGTAAGTAAATAACGTTAGTTTTTAAATATTCACTCCCTAAAAAAAATGAGCCAAATTTTAAATGTTTGGTGGTGGTAGTGTTTTGACTATAACTACGGTGAAAAAATCATGTATAAATTTTGTACTATCTGTCTTTTGAAAAAAAAATTCATCAAAGTTCAGGGAAAACCAGTAGCTTATTTATTTACGGCTAATGCTATTCCTACAGGGGACATTGTTTATCATCTGTTCGTCTTTGGCCCGAGGTATAAAATCTGCTATGACTGCGCGCCACTTTTGGGCGACTGGCTGACGAATAGTGCTTCGGTTTAACATTTTGTTTTTGTTTCTGTTTTAATTTTATTCTTGTGTTATCTCGAAGTGAACTTGTTTGTATTTCCGAAAAACAACAACTGCATAGATACCCGTACACACACAGATACTTTTTAGTCAATCGAATGTGATGTGCGTGCATATGCTCGTATGTATGTATTTGTATCGTGTCACGCCTACAGACGTGCTGCCTGTTGGCGACGAAGTGCGGTTTTTCTTTTGGTGTGAAAACGAGTTTAATGTTCACAGATCCGAGATACTTAAATGGCGCGCATAACATGCTACGTTGCCAGACTTAAAATTGAATTAATTCATGTTGCCCCGTCTCTCAAACACATGTGTTGGCGAACACAAAACTCAAGACTCTCCGCAGCTTGAAGACGTTCGTTCTTTAGTTCGTTCCTCCACACGTCTAACACTTAAAACAAGTGCTTCTATTTCAAATCTGTAATTACTCAGTAGGAAATTTAATTTTCAATGATAAATATCAGCTTCTTAAATTGAAAATTTATTTCATCTTAACATTTTGAAAGATCGACGTTTGAAATATAATTTTTTTTAACTTCATATATGGGTATATCCAGAGTGACGTAACTCATTACTCAAACATTAAAAAAAGAAATGAAAATGCAAAATTTTTAAAAAAGATTTTTATTTATTTGCGTAGTAATTAGTTAGCGCTATATCCAAAAAATTACAACTATCGAATCAAAGGATTTAAAGATATAAACAAAAATATGCGATGATGTTACACTATAAAAAAAATAAGTTTGTTTTGACTTGGATTACATAATTGCAAAACTCTGCGAATTGGGCAAAGCTTTTTGAATAAAACCTTTTTTAGTAGCATTTGAAATAATTCAAGTTTATTTTCCAAGCAATTAAATTTAAAAATCTTCTCTGGTTTTTGTTTTTTATTAGTTTTAGTGAATGACTTAACACTCATGACGCAACTCACTTAAATTTCCATTGGAAAATTTTTAGTTGAAAAAATTATTTTATTATTTTTTTAAAAAATTATGTAACACAAATTAAACATCAATTACTTACATATTACATTATATATTTTAACTTTTAATAAAAATAAAAATTTTATTGATATACTTGTTGAAAATATTGGTACATTTATCTCACTTATGAAGTTTTTTTAGGGGCGTGGCATCACGTATTTTCCCAGTAAACATTATTTGTCGCTTCACTCTGTACATACTTACCAAATCTGATTCATGTGCGTTAAATACTTGCAGAGTTATGATGAAATGATTTTTTGGTTACCGGACATAGTCCCAACGGACATAATCCCCAATTCGTAAATGGGGATTCTGTTCGAAAATTTTTCGGTCATAATCCCCATTTTGGTGCTGGTGAACAAAATTTTTGCAATAATCCATATCAAAAATTTATATAATTAGTGTTGGATAATGTCCGAAAAACTTGCGGACATAATCCCCATTTAAGAAATGGGGACAATGTCCGAATTATTAGCGGGATTATATCCGTGGGGACTATGTCACGGCACCTGAGTTTTTATGGGGCGTGGTACCCCAATTTTTCCAAGTACACATTATTTGTCTTGTTGCTTTTTATATACACACATTGTAATAATTATTTTGAATAAATCACTTCGAGACTATCGAACGTTGCTTTGCTTAAAACTATCAAATAACGGTGCGAAAATGACGAGCAAAAGAAAGACCATATTTTCACCTTTATGCATACCAAATATTTTGTCGTTTACCGTTGGCGTTCTTTTTCTGCTGATAAGAATGCAAGCAAACAACAAATTTGGTCGGTGGAATAAGTATTTTGACATCACTTTTTAACCATTGAAAATTTTGATACTTTGATTTTAATATTACTCATATACAGATTTTGATAAAAATCAATATTTTCAATGGTTAAAAAGTGGGCGTGGCACTTTTCCGATTTCGCTCAATTATAAGGCATTGATAGTCAGTAGCTGTGTACCAATTTTGATCAAAAAATTTTATACGGTTCAAAAGATATGACCAAATCAAATTAAAAGTTTGGGGCGGTGCCACGCCTCTTCGTAAGTATATACTAAGTTAAATTCTATTTCATTCTTTAGCATATGTTAGCGCGTATCATATTCCAAAGTTTTATTAAAATCGCTATAGCCGTTCTTGAGAAAAACATAGCAACAGTTTTTATATACACAAATTTAGTCCCTATAAGAAGAGAAGATATCTCATAAACCATACAAGATACACTAATTTTAATGCCAGATTCGGATTTAGAATTGCCAAATACATATAAAATGGCTATTCTGATTTTTGTTTGTTGCATTTCTTTAAACAATTTTTTTTTTTTTGAAAATATAACTTTTTTAAATATTGTTAAAAAAATTAGATAATTCCGACCGCGCTCCAAAATGTTACTGATTTCAAATAAAAAAAAACAAAATTAAAAAAAAAAAAATCATAAAAATCGGAGCTGTTCTTGAGGATATCCTCATTTTGCCTGTTTTTTGGCTTCATTGACTCCACTATACCCCTAAAATAATAAAAACAGAAATTGTCAATATATGGACATTGTTCCAAATCCGCACCAAATTAGACAATTATTTTGAACTATTATTCGTCAATAATAACGTCAATTGCAATTCAATAAAGAATGACATCATGTGAATCAGTAGCCTTAATATAATAGAAGCTACAGGTCACTTCCAGTAGTAATTTTTCCTATTCGGTTATCAACCCACACACTTAATAAATGATCTAACTTTATTCTCCGCGGGTTTTCTAGTTCTGACTGCCCTCTGTTGCTGTGTGCTTGCTACACCTATGTCTATACAGAAATATATAGTGTGTGTGCACGTAGCGCTGCTTTGTTTGTAAATCGATGTGACTGGTGTGACGTAGATTAATGCGGCCTGCTGTTTTGCTCTCTGTGCTGTTTGCTCTGGCGCGTCTGTCTGTGCACTCAACGGAAACGTGGCAACATGGCCACTGATCGGAGCAGACAGACTGTCGCCAGTTTGTGCGATTATACCAGACACTTCGTCGTCGTCGTGCTGTTTTGCCTCTCTTCGCCTGACCTCCCGCCTGGTCATGATTTGCTTTTGAGCTGCTCTATTATCGTACAATACACATTTTTTCCTATTTCTTTTTTTTTTTTCGTTACTAATTCTTTGTTTTTTTTTTTATTTTATTATTTTTTCAGTTATATTGCATTTATTTTTGAATCCAAATTTGTATGAATTTGCTTATATTCGCAAGAACATTTTGTGCTGAGTTCTCAAATATTGAACTGATGACTCCAGCACGAGTGTGGTAAATATGATTACTACTCGTATGTATATATGTAACTGCAGTACCTATGTGTTATATGCACATATATATAGTGTGTCATCTAAAATCAACCGATTTATTAGCCGTTCATATGGCTATTCCTACATAAGTATGTGCCTACATGCGTATCTATAAAAGTTATAAGACATAATGTATCGGTGATACTTGTTTTATCGTTGTGATGACAAAGAGTTGATGTAAGTTGCTAACATGATCGATCTGGGAAGTGAGGAGATTTTCGCGACTTGGAGTTAAACTGAAATTGAGTTATTTATTTCCATATCATACGTATGAACTTCAGTGCAATAAAATCTTAGATGAAACGGAAAACAACGCTACTCTTGAAAATGTAGCTAGTGTACCGAATTTCATCATGCTTTTTCCCTGCAAATGCGATTTCAAACAGACAGCCGGATATGATGGGTGCCACCCAAGAGATGATGTCAATTAAGAATAAAAGGGTCATTCAATTCAGTATTTACCACTGAATGAAGTGGTCATTCGATCATTCTTTTCTAATATTCGGTACTTCTTCTTTTTTTTATGTTAATTTGTCTTTTCCAAAAACATGCAAACTGCGGAAAGTGCTTTTTTGAATTTAAACATTTTAAAACCAATATCAACCCAAAATGCAAAAATTCTGCTAATATATAAGGAACTAACCCTCTGACCTTGGTGCATTAGATTCGCGGAGACAGAAAAGTGGGAATGAGGTTGAACCATAAAGCAGCATTTTTCTTGAAATTGTTTAATTGTTTCGCATAAAAATGGCAACGATGGTGTGCAGCAAATGTTATGTTTTGCAATTTCATAGTGCATAGTTCAATAATCATGGTTTAGCCCACATAGCGTGCTTTCTGACCACAGCTGGACAGTTCAAAGTGGCGCTAATTTAAAAACAGTAGACCCCGCTTAATTGACTTGATGAAAAACGCAAACTTTTCGGCTCAATTAACCGGGAAATCAATAAAACGGGGCCCGCTTAATTGATCCGACTAATCAATTAAAAGAATCTCGGATAATTGATCGAGTGAATCAGTTAAGCGTAAAAAAGTTAAAATTCGGCGACTTTAGTTTTAATTTAATGGTTTTTTTTATGTGTTCAAAGCGTTAAGGATTTCTTTAAGTCATAAGCTCCATAAGGAGATAACGAATACAAAAATATGTTTGTATATTGTAGATGCATTAAAAAGTACATAAGGTACATAAAGGGAACTTCAATTCATCTTGAAATAAAATAACTAAAGAAAATTAATACAAAATTCGGTTATCTGCGTTGTAGACTTAGAGCTGAGCATATAAAAGTTGGAAAAACTAGGTAATGGAGAAAGTATATGGGAATCGATAGCTACGAGTCCATCAGTCTGCCGTGATGAATCGGATGTCTAAGCACAAAATCAGTTTTTTTACAAATATCTCACTAACGGTTACTTCTATAGAAAAATGTTGGGACAATTTTGTTGTTCATAAAATTTCTTATAAAAAGTCATAAGACTTACAGTTCTTGAAATATAGAACTTTTCAACATTTATATTACTCTGCTCACTTGTACGCACCATATATCTTTAGCTATCCTCAACTATAAGATGTGCGAAAACACTTCTCACAACTTTTGTCAGGTTATTTTCCGAGTTGCGAAATTGTGGCCCAAAATTTTTCTGTAGAAGTAACCGTAAGCGATACATTTACCAAAAACTGATTTTTGCAACCTTTGACCTTCAATAACTTTTTATGCGCATTCAATTTCGAAATCAGGTTTTCATACTTTTTTTACATGCATTAATAAAGATTATTCCGGTAAAAAATTGTGTGCGCATAAAAAGTTTTTCAGGGCCAAACTTTTAAATTTTTTTATAATTTCCAGAAGCATAAGAAATAAAAAGAGCAGCAGAGGTGTTTTTGACGATTTAAAACCTTTAAGGCCATCACCTCTTCTGGACATAGTATGCAAAGCACAATCCACTTTCGTCAGCGTTTAAAATATCAGCTTGATGGAAACCCTTTCATAAGTCGAGAAGTACTAAGTTTTTGAAATCATTTGCACCTTTTGCGTTTTCTGAGGATTTTGTTCCATGGACTTTACGAAAGACGACACCTTAACGGTTTTGCCTTTGCCATAGCCAGTCCGGAGTAGGATTAATATCTTTATTGAACTGTATTGAAAACTGTTCAGATTTTTCCATCGGTATAATTTTTGTATTTTACATGTATTTTTCATTTCTTCCAATCAATTTACCGGGGAAACCAACTAAGCGGGAATCAATTAACAGGGGAATTGTGTGCCTTTTTCAATGAAGATAAATAAAATATTTTATGGAAAATTTCAGTAGAGGTCATCTAATACGAAAAGTGATTAAAACTTAAGAAAAATGCGTCAAATATGTAATAAATATGCAATATGTGCAATATGTTATAATTGATTTTAACCATTTTTTGGCATTCGGGATGAAATTTCGACCTTTTGGTGTTCAGCAACTAGTAGTGAAATTTTATAGCAAAGATTTCTGTAGTACATACTAAATAGGGATTCCAATTTTTGGACTTTTTGCGATTCCGGGATCAGAAATTTAAGTCCCGGGATTTGTATAAATTTTTTTTTTCTAAATAAAGCAGAAATTCTATACGAAAATTTCCCAATATTTTGTCTTATAATATCCCTACTATGCCCCTACAAAATATTAAAAAAACAATTTCTTAAAACAGGTACATTTTATTAAGCAATTCACGTCTTTTTTTAAAAACCAAAAATTCATAAATAGAGTAGAACGGTGCAATGTCGTGCACTCAACTTTGACATGCTCGTAAAGCCGTACATCTCAAGCGAATGCGACGAGTAAGCATCCGATCGAAAGATAATTTCATTGGTTATATCCATGTGTAACAACATTTGTGTAGCGAAAAATTGTGTTTGTGTAAGTGAAGAAAAAAAAAATGTCCACGACATTACCCCCCTCAAAATTTGTGGGGTAATGTCGTGCATTGTTTTCCGAGTATAGTAAAGGTACCAAAATGTGTGAGAAATGATAGGTAGTGGTTCTATTAGTGGAAATTTAGCATTATCATGTATTTATTCATTAGTATACAAGTGTGAAGTACATAATATGTTGTGTAGAGTAGATCGGGGCAATGTCGTGCACTCAACTTTGACATGCTCGTAAATCCGTACATCTCAAGCGAATGCAACGAGTAAGCATCCGATCGAAAGATAATTTCATTGGTTATATCCATGTGTAACAACATTTGTGTAGCGAGAAATTGTGTTTGTGTAAGTGAATGTGAATGTGCACGACATTACCCCAATGGTCGTTTTAAAGGTCAACTTCGATAACTCGGTGAAGCCCAAAATTTTTTTCGAAAACCAAATGCTTCTTTTCTTTGGCAGGATATTTCGTTTCAGAAAACACTTACCTGGTATATTTTCCCAGAAGGAAAATTATTTTGCTGACCCGATAAAAAAACACTTTTATCGTCCCGAAAGCGTGCGTTTTGTTAAAAAGGTTACTCTGTAGAGACGAACTGGTGAAAATTGCTAGTATTATATGCATAAGCTCAGTAGGTCAGCAGGTCCCTACCTTACGAACAGTTGGTAAATCTTTCTTTGGGCTAAAACAGCCAGTGCACGACATTACCCCCTGCACGACATTACCCCGTTCTACTCTACTTATGAACGAAAACACGCCAAGTGTACCAGCTAAAAATTTTTTTGTCACCGATTTCGCTCAAATTTGGCAGTTGTTAAAATATAGGGTGTTGAAGTTGGCGATTTTTGTGATATTCACAGAAAGAGTGCTTTTTCAAAAATTCATAGCTTGCATAAAACTTGGTAAATTGATAACTGCAAGCTACCCTGTAAAATTTTGCCAATGAAGGTAAGGTCTCTTTTCCTGTTAAAGGTCAGTTTTAATGAGCACAAACCTTGAAAAAAAATTTCTGCAACAAATTTTTTTCTAATAAATGTGACGTGACATAGAGTTTGTTAGCCCCCACTCCACATTTACATATGTCTCAGCTCGTAACAAATTTCCAATATCAATCCCCAAAGGGAAAAACCAACCTCTCGTAAGCTTCTTCAATTTTTAAAAACATCACTCAAATAAACTTTTCTCTCAATGTAGGAAAACCGATACTATGTATGACCACGGACTATTTCAAAACTAGTTTGTAAACTACACCATGGGGGCGACGGACATTTTGTATTGTTTGTCATTGGACGTTACCAATAGTCTCCTTATGCATTGAAACCAGAAAAAGGCCAATTGTCTCATTATGCATTATATTGAAACCATTTTTTTTTTGTCCTTCCCTTTGTAACGCAGAGAAGGAGGCGTGGCAGGTATAGAAAAGTATATATATTCTTGATCAGCGTCACCTTTTGAATCGATATAGCCATGTCCGTCTGTCTGGCTGGCTGTCTGTCTGTTGAAATATTTTTACGGAAAAACTAAACAAGACAATCCGATGAAATTTGCCGTAAAAGTTAGCTCCAGGGATTGAAAATTAACGAAATCGGTCAACGGACACGCATACCGCCCATACAAAAAATATATTCAAAATGCAATAATAAGAGCATTATTTGCAATAACAGAAGCAAAATACCCATAAATACTAGGGAAAGCAAGTAAAAGCTCTGAGCGAAAACTTGTCGAACTCGAACAAGAGGGCGTGGCAATTCCCATATAAGTAAAAGTTTCAAAATGCTATATAGAAAGCGTTTTTCGAGTTAATCCAACTAAATTTCGCCGTAATGAAAACATTTTTTGAGATAATCCAACTAAATTTCACTCAGACACTGAGGACAGTAAGAGTAAAATCTGAGCAAAAGCTATGTGAATTCAGACAAGAGGTCGTGGCACGTCTCGTACAATCCAAATTTCGAAATACTGCAGTGTAGGGTATTTAATGTTTGGCCAGGCCAAAGGTTACACCCTTACTCGTTCATTTTCTTCATAAAATTTAATTTATAATACAAATTTTACACAAAAACATCAGAAAGCTCTACATCCGATGTGCTAAAGAGTTTGTTATATATTTCTGAGCATTGTGTCCCGGGTTCAAATCTCAGTGCGTGTGAAAATTTTTTTTTTTTACTATTTTATACCTCGGCATTGGACACGTGTTTCATTTTCTACTCCGAAAACTCTTCAGACAAATTAATAGAAATTTAAAAATTGGAATGTTAAATCACCGAGTGGAGGTTTTGAACCCGGATTCCTCCGCGTTGCGCAAGTTATTAGACCGATACACACGTTATAAATTCACTGACACAATCGATACACAATTAAACCAAATTTGGTACTAATGATGGATTATGCATTACATTACACAAAATTGTACCTAGTGAATTTATTCTAATTTTAGGTGTAGGATTACTTACGAAACAAGTAACCATAGATAAGACTATTGAGACAAGTGTCTCCACCGGTCCTACAGGGTATGTACTCGTGTATTTAAAAAGTGGTTGAATCAGTAATTTCTTTGATCCGATGCCAACTTCCGATACTAGTAAAAATATTAAGTCAACAAATTTTATATCAGCCAAACAAACCAAAATACTCACATAACTATACGACACGGACTATACTTTCAAGAAAATATTTGCATAAGTTTAAGGCTTAAAGCATACTTTTAACATGTCAGATATATACATACCAGATCTTTTATAGTGCTGCACTCAAGCTGAAAAATCGTCAAATAAAGGAGTAAGCGGAAACTACTTAAAATCAAACTGTTTCAAACAAATATCAATCGAAAGTACATCATAGGTGAAGATTACAGGAAAAAGTTACCAGAAATTACTATGGCGGAAAATGTTCATGGTCAAAGTCACGAAAATCAGTTTTTTTAAGGGGGGCTTCTCATGTAACACGTCAAAAAGTAGTTGTTTTTCGGGATTTTTTTTCACTCGGAAAATAAAAACACACACAAATAATTTTTTGCATATATTTAAGAACATGTTTGAACAATAAAAAAAGCATTTTTTCAAAAACTAAAATGACAAAATGGCGGACTTATTAATTGTTGCGTGTGGCGTGACGCGGCTGACGGATTTATCGCGTCACATTGTGGAGCCCAAAGTTTTTATCTGAAACATAAAACAAAATTTATTTATTATTCAACAGGGTTCCCCTGAGTGCATGAATGTCTGCAACTCCAAAAAATTCGATTCTACAATATTGAAATCACGTCTTGAAAAAAAAGTGCTATTTTTTCGTCATTTTTTGTCGCTAAATGGGGCTAAAAAGTGTATAAAATAACTTTTTTTCCACAATTTCGGACATTCATGCACTCGTTCAATTTAGAAATCAAAAATCGGTTAAGTAGTTTTTTTCGCAATCGTGTACCGCGATTTTAAAACCATAGTTTTGAGAAAAAACGATTTAAAGTTTGAGTTCGCACACAAAGCGCGCCCGAGCGCGCTGGTTCAATCAATCATATTTTCTATAATATTTAGAGTTGAGTCATGAAACTTTGGGAATATACTTCCAAGACGTTATTCTATCAACCTATGAAAAAAAAAAAAAATCGATTTTTTGAAAATTTTACATGAGAAGCCCCTCTTAAAATAACTCGCTAATGGTTATTTTCACAGAAAACAGGTTTATGGCTAAAAAAATTTCCCATGAAACGATATGAGAGCTATTCTGATTTGAGTAAAAGTTTTCATATTTCCATATAAGTTCCAGCTTTTCCCAAAAATGACATTTTAATGAAACTTTAGACAATCCTACACATTAGCATGGAATAGAGAAGCAATTAAGTATCAACTTTGATGTTACCCACTAGAAGTAGTGGCACTGCCCTAAAATTTAAATTAAAGCTGGTCATACAAGATATTTTGATGATATTGGGTACACAGCTTCTGATTACCAACTACGTATTGCCATAAAAAAGCCAAAAAGTGGGCGGAATCGAAAAAGTGGCACGTACACTTTTTTAGCTTTAATATCGTTTCATACGACATTTTTTTAACTATAAAAGTGTTTGCAGAAATTTTTCTGTGAAAGTAACCATTAGTGAGTTATTTAAAAATAAACTGATTTTCGTGACCATAGTGATTTCTATTAATTTTTGCCTCCTATGATGTACTTTCAATTGATATTTGTTTGAAAGAGTTAGTTTTTAGTTGGCGGTAACTCCTATTTTTTCAGTTTGAGTTGCAGTACTATTACGTTCTAGGCTTCTGATAACTTTGAACTATAATATTTCGTTGGCCTAAAATATTTTTTCAATTTTAAAAACTCAACCAACATTACCAGTAATATGGGATACCTGTAATATAATTGGATATGTAGGTACATACACATGTACATACCAATATTGCAGTGGAAAATCCAAGAACATGTGTTGCAATTATAATTGTTTGTTGTTACGGTCATTTCTATAATACACGCCAACACCTTAGTCCCTGTCTGTTGTGGATTTTCCCAAGGATTTAGCACATGAAAAGCCACTATAGTAATTACATGCAATAAGCAAGCAAGCGGCTTCCTTAACAGGAAGGCTTTACTTATGCACTGTACTCTGTTTTCTTTTTCTAGCTATTATGCATAGCTGCGCTAATCCTAATCGTGGGAAAAACCCAACCAGACGCGTATCTTCATAAAATTCGATCAACTTTTGTTGCCTATTGTAGTGTTTTTATGACGGTCATAATGGCATAAACCATACCTTCTTTTGCATACGGCTAGACTTATATGGGTACATGAATCTTATTTAATTATTTGGCTTATGTTTGAATTTAAATATGATCAATGGGATGTGTATTAAAATCTATCGATTTGCTGGTGTTAAAATGCATCCTAATATGTTGTGCCTACCAGTACCTACATTACAGTTAACAACCATGAAGGCGTTTAATAAATAGTGGTCGGATTGTTACACAGTTAGAAATCTTGCATTTAGTTTTAATATCAAATATATTTCATATGCCATGTGCATGACTCCAAATGTGTTCGAAATTACATAATTTTGTTAACGTTAGCATGTTATACATATTTGGACTTGTCAAAGAATGATCCCAACAAGTACGGGTAAAAGCTTGAGAGCTCAAATATCTCACTTTTAAATGACAATGCGGAAGGTTATTGTCCTAGTATTATTTGTTGTTAAAATACAGGGTCTTGAAAATAGCGATTTTTGTAAATTTCTTAGAAGTACTGTGTTTTAAAAATTCATACTTGACGTTAAATTTTGCATATTGATAATTGTTAGTAGTTTATTCTATTGATTTTTAAATGTTCTTTCTTAAAAACAGAACCTAATTTTATTTATTCCTAATAACATGCCAGCCATTTCATATTGTAACATAACTTTTGCTTGAATGGACTTACGCCACTATTAAAATGAATGATGCCATTATAAATTAAAAAGATTTTTTTTAAGGAAAAGTACATTATGAAGAAGCATGTTTCAGCATCATGTTTTTTTAGAAACAAAATTTTCCACAGAATTTGGTAATTAAACTCTGTAGGTCTTCAGCTTACTTTTATCTTTAGCCTTTGTATAGTAGATTTCGAGGTGCCTGCCCATACAGCAATATTTCTTATGGCAGTTGCGGAGTTCTGCTAAAAGACTTGCTTCGCGTTTTTCACCAAATGTGGGTTTAAAACAGGTTTTCTACTTGAGGTATTTTTTGTTCGATAAGAAGATTCTTTAATTTAAAATAACCCTTTGGACAGTGCTTTTTGACGCACCTGTTTTTTTAGCTATAGCTAAATAGTTTAATAGTTTAAAAAAATAACAGCTATAGTTCGACTGATACCATCATCAAGTTAATAAGCACCTTAGGAAACAAAAGTGTTATTTTTCTTTGGGACAGTCCTTATCATAGTGTCGAAGATATTGTTTAAAAAGTATAAATAGTTTCGTCCTAGCTTCAAAACGTTACTGATTTTAAATAAAATAAAATAACAAAATTTAAAAAAAATCATCAAAATCGGAGTTGTTCTTCAGGACTTCGTCATTTTGCCTGTTTTATGTTTTCATTGACTCCACTAATATGTCTAATCTCACATGAACCCCAGTACACCGAAGTTTTTTTTCTTTTAAAAATACACCTATACAGTAGCAAAGCCCTCACTGGGCTTATAAAAGTTAGCTCAAATTCGTTTTTATAGCCGTCAGTATTTTCGAGCTTTCTTTATTGAAGGGGAAAAGAAAAACTAGGCAAGTGGTCCACGCCCCAAAACAAGTTAGAGAACCAATGTTCTAGACGGACATGGATTGAAGTACTCTGGCCATGAGAATTCAAAAAATTTTATCAAAAAATTAATGATTCCTTTGCAAAGCATTTCAAAGCTTCTGTTTGTGTTTGATTTTTATACAAGCTTGCACGTGAGCTGTCCATAAACCTCCTGACGCTAACATTGTTAATTCGCCCTCTATGTGACGGTAGCGTAAAGTAAAAAAAAAACACAAAAAAAAAAAATTACGCTTGCCTTGACCTTCTTTCCCTCTTGGAGCGTAACAAGGTTTATATAAAGCACCACGAACCATTCTTAGTATACTGTTTTTGTGAAATCTATTTGAATTATCTTTAATAACGTGCTCAGCACATAATTTTTTCACCATGATATTGTTTAGTGATTCTAAAGATTATTCTTAGTATATATTTGTATGGAATGTGGTTGCATTCGGAATATTTTGTTTAGATGGATGTCAAGGCTCTAGTCGGATTTTACAAAGTTTTTACTCAGAGCTGAAAAGTAGTTCCCTAGAGACTGTGCGAAATTTGGTTGCATTATCTCAAACAACGCTTTCAGTATAGTATTTTGAAGATTTCGCTTGTATGGGAGTTGAAACGCCCACTTGTCCGAACTCGCTTAGTTTTTGTTCTAAGCGAAGGAACGAAGTGTCCTTTGTTTTTGGGTATAAAAACTTTTACATATTCCTTGCTACTTATTTTTGCGAAATCCCTCAGAAATGGTTTAAGTATCCCAAGCCTGACGACTATGTCGAAGCACTAGGATGATTTACACCTACATGTATGTATGTAGTACCTTTATGGGCTTTCCAAAAACCTTAATTCTGACGGTTAAAGACATGAACAAGCAACAGTTTTTGATTGTTCCTTTGTTTGGAAGTAAATTACACTGTAAAATCAATCAAATGGCTAACCTTTAGGAAGCCCTGAGTACACACAATACTAGGTGAAACTTTTAAAGACCAACGTATGTATGAACAAGTATATGTTTGTAAAGGCATACGAGTAAACAATTGGGATGAAAAAACATGCGCTCATTGAATTTGGGTACTGCAAGGTGAACGGGGAACATTTTGTGAGTACCTGCCAGACAGTTTGTCGCCAGCTACGTCGGCTTTATGTCTCGTTCTGAATTGCTGAGTATTAATATGCTATACCATTGCACGTATACACTCAGCCAGCCAGCCAGATAGACAGACAGACTGGTATAACACAAAAGTTGTATATGCTGACTTGTACGTATACCCCTATATACATACGTATAGAATGAAACCAGAAAATGCAACAACTGCTCGTACATATGTAGGCATATAACCATACGTATTGGTATGACTTGCAGGGTCTTCTACTCGTACACATATGAGAATACCAAACCATACCATAAGAAAGTCTCTATACCTATTTCAGAAATGAAAAAGAATTGCATCGTAAGCGACTGTACTAAACTTGAAATAAGAGAACATACACGAATATAACTCTATGTGCATATATGTATGTATGTATAACCAACACGTACGGACGGTATGCTATCGCATAGCGTTTAATTCAGTATCGGTCAAATGAATGGGCAAGGTGTGTAGTGCGGGACATGGTAAAGGAGAATGACGCCAATCATAATCCCTCTCGACGCCAATGAATTCTGAGAAAACTCAACAAGTTATCGCCTTTTAACTTATTCTTCGTGATTTTTATACACGCACCGGGCTATTTTTTAGTTGAACATATCCTAAGCATGCTGCATTCATGATGGCATGCACAGTAAAACGTTCCGAAGGATAAATTAGCGGAAATTCTATATTTTTTTTTTGGAAAAAGGAAACATTTCGGTACCCAAGGGGAAAAATTTGAAGCGCTTGTTAACCAAGATTTTTTAAAGCGCTTATTTAGAAGCACTTACACAAATTTAATTCTATTTCATGTTTCCTTCAATATTTGAATATGTAGTATTGTAAAAAAGAGAGAGGGAACAAATTATAAAAAAAAAAAGAAAAATGTGTTTAATATATGTACAAATTTTACACAAATGTTACACAAGTTTACCATGAACCCAGGTTCGATTCTCAGCGCGGGTGGCTTTTTTTTATTATTATTTTTTTTATTGCACTTTTTCATTTTCCTTTCTCTAATTTATTTAGTTTTTTTAATTGAATTTAAATTGAATACACAATGTTTTTTTCTAAGGCTGTAAGAACCATTCGAATATCAAATTCTGTTTGGACAGATATTAGCTTAATATACAAATTGTATAGGGTTAGGTTAGGTAAGAGTGGCGGTTTAGCGATGCAAGCTGAACCCTAAGTAGCACTAAATGAGCCATTTTAATACCACAACAGTGTTCCGACAGACTGGTATAAGTACATGTGAAAATTTTAATTACCTAACTAAAGATATCTATATCCAGTTAGTCCTATTAAGGTAATTGAGCAGCGAGTCAATTTCAATGTCTGCGATTTCGCTGAACGCATTGATGAAAGGCATTCCTAGTGATTTAAGTCTAGCTCTAGCCAGAGCTGGGCAGCCACAGAGAAAGTGTTCAAAAGATTCTTGCTCGTTTGCATCTAAGCAACTCCGACAAAAGGAATTGAAAGGGATACCTAGTTTTTCAGAATGCTTGCCGGTGGCCCAGTGTCCAGTGCCAACTGCTGTAAATCTTGCTATATTAATACGGTTATTAGCTAGTAAATAAGTAGTTCTTGAACTGTTATATGCAGAGCAGATTGACCTGGATATCCTACATGTAGTCAATGCTTTCCATTTAGTGTTCACCTCGGTTAAGTAATATGAGAAGATCCGCTTCTTTACTAGACCTAGCGGGGTATGAACTCGCACCGCACTGGTGACGTTCAGAGAGAATCCATTCCTTGCCAGTTCGTCAGCTTTTTCGTTGCCTTCGATGTCCCTATGGCCTGGAACCCAAACGAGCGCAAAATCAAACCGACGCCCCAGTTTGACTAATTTTTCCTTGCAAGCCACTACTAATTTACATTTTATTATTGTTGAATTAAGTGCTTTGATAACAGCTTGACTATACGAGAGGATTGCCAACATTCCGGAAATGGTATTAATATTCTCTAATGATGTGCAGGCTACGAGAATGGCAAAAACTTCTGCCTGAAAAACGCTTGTATAACTCTTCATCATATATGTAGGTCAGTGGTGTAGAAATCTATCTTTTTTTTTATGGATGGAACCCTAGTGCGGCCAGTTTGTTTCTTTTTTTATAATTGAGAGAACGCTTACCGCTGCATTACAAATAAGCGCTTCAAAAGGACTTTTCTCCCGAAGCCTGTGGTAAGCTTCAGAACGCTTACATCCTTCGACATGCAATTTTAAAAAGAAAGAGTATTTTTTACGGAGCGGAAGCGCTTATAGTTGAAAAAGAAGCATTTAAGAAAACGTTTTGAAGCACTTCTTTTCCCCTTTGGTAGGTGTATGGCTTTTATTCAATACGCATCTGACACAACAGTTGTGGGTTTTCTGATTAAAATTGTTATAAATGAATTTCACTGTGAAAAGAAAAAAATTAAACCCATCAAAGTCATGGATTATGATGTAGAAAGTGAAAAATAGAGAATGCATTTAATAGAGCGCCTTCTGAGGTATGCTTATGTACATTGTCAAATAAATCACACATTTTATCACGAAAACCTAATACAATAAACACTTACTCGCAGTTTTACTTTTTGTAACCAGAAGGAGTTAAAATTATGAATTCTTTTGATTATTTTCCGAAAGGAATTATCTTCATCAATATTTTTTTATTTTTTTTCACGATTTTTCATGATTCTTGGATTTCCTTCTTCAACAACCTTTCCAGCTGAACTTCAGTCCACTACGATTTTGTACTGCATTCTTCATTTAACTCAAGGCCTTGGCGGCTAACTTTGTTCGGACCTATCCAAAAAATATATCCAAACCGACTGCCTTTGCGTATTTAATCTCGTTTGCTATGTGCATCTGGCGCTTGAGATAGTGTACGGATATGACCACCAGTTTGTGTTTTTAAGGAACGTGTACTTGCAATGTGTTCGCTTGCTGGACGGTAATAAGTCTAAGATCAATATCAGATCACTTTTTTTAAAGTTATGTAAAAGAAAAAAGGCTTTTTAGCTATCATTTTAAAATTTAAACAATTACACTAGTTTACAGCCAAAATTCCCAGCGAATGCCGTTACTCATTTTATATGGAAATTGGGCTGCTGATTCCGAAAATCGGATTTTTTTTTTTTTATTTCGTGTCGTTTTCGAGATATCGGTCATTTTCGGTTTTTGGACCAAAAAAAAAAGATAGTTCCACTTAAATACAAATATCTCAAGAACCAATGTCTGTATTCAAACAAATAATATGTCGTATTAAAGGTAATTAAATTACCTACAAATGATACTCACGTCACTTTTTGGCTGGTTTGTTAGTTTCGATGAAATAAATTGATTTCTGAAAAAAAGAGTATATTTTTCCGAAAAAATTACAAAAATGTCTAAATCAACTGCAGATTTTTACAAGAAACAAAAATTTTAAAAATCATTTTGTATTTTTATATCATAGTCTATAAATTTGTTAGGCAAATAAAATACTATTTAAGAAAATCGATGGAAAAATGCAAAAGTTGTATACAATTCATTGATATGTTACCAAAATGCGTTTTTCCCTATTTTTCCGTTTTTTTTGTAATAAACTGTTCGAAAATTTGAAACTTTTTGTAAAAGAAATTAGAAAATCCAAAAAATTCTTAAAGAAGGCATTAAAAGGAAATACCCGTGCCTCGCCGTTTTTCTCTAGCACGTCAGATTTTTTTTTAATCGATTTTTGAAATTTTTTAATCCACTGTACATGAAAAAACAGAAATAACGCATTCTTGTGTTAAATCGATGAATTTAACTATATGATCCTTACATCTGAGGTGTATCATGTCTTCAGCAAACTTATGCAGGATATTACGCGGAATATTTTTGTTGAAAATTTTAACCCTCTAAGACCCTTACATGTGGGTCATTTTGACCCCCCCACATGAAGGTCATTTTGACCTACATGTGGGGGTTTGAGAGGGTTAAAATTGTCTACAAAAATATTCCGCATAGTATCCTGCATAAGTTTGCTGAAGACATGATACACCTCAGATGTAAGGATCATATAGTTAAATTCATCGATTTAACACAAGAATGCGTTATTTCTGTTTTTTCATGTACAGTGGATTAAAAAACTTCAAAAATCGATTTAAAAAAAAATCTGACGTGCTAGAGAAAAACGGCGAGGCACGGGTATTTCCTTTTAATGCCTTCTTTAAGAATTTTTTGGATTTTCTAATTTCTTTTACAAAAAGTTTCAAATTTTCGAACAGTTTATTACAAAAAAACGGAAAAATAGGGAAAAACGCATTTTGGTAACATATCAATGAATTGTATACAACTTTTGCATTTTTCCATCGATTTTCTTAAATAGTATTTTATTTGCCTAACAAATTTATAGACTATGATATAAAAATACAAAATGATTTTTAAAATTTTTGTTTCTTGTAAAAATCTGCAGTTGATTTAGACATTTTTGTAATTTTTTCGGAAAAATATACTCTTTTTTTCAGAAATCAATTTATTTCATCGAAACTAACAAACCAGCCAAAAAGTGACGTGAGTATCATTTGTAGGTAATTTAATTACCTTTAATACGACATATTATTTGTTTGAATACAGACATTGGTTCTTGAGATATTTGTATTTAAGTGGAACTATCTTTTTTTTTTGGTCCAAAAACCGAAAATGACCGATATCTCGAAAACGACACGAAATAAAAAAAAAAAAATCCGATTTTCGGAATCAGCAGCCCATTTTCCATATAAAATGAGTAACGGCATTCGCTGGGAAAAAAAATTTTAATCATTTGTAAACTAGTGTTATTGTTGTTCTTAATTTTTGTTTTTTTATCAATTACTAGCTGGCCTGGTTGCGACTTCGTTCGCCCATTCCCGATGCCTTTACGTACGAAGTCCCATCCATCTCCATCCTCCCTCTCTTCCAATCACCAAGATTTTTAACGATCCATGCATTAACTTTTGTAATCATAGCTCCCATAGGTACAGAGATATAGCCTTTTATATATTTTTGTATGAAGGGTGCAAGTCCCCCTTCTCACCCCACCCGCCAAAGTTTTTCAAAGTAAATGGTAGATAGAATATTCATGTATGTACCAAGTTTTATAACGATATCTGCGATATATGAAGAAATATAGCATTTTGTGTATTTTTGAAAAGTGGATGCAATCCTCCTACACCCAATATTCCCAAAGTTTTGCATGGTGAATGGTAGATATGTACATTATGCGTAAGTTCATCAACTTTCATAATCATAGCTTATATAACTGTAGAGATATAGCATTTTTTGTATTTTTTTCGTATGGGGGGTGCAACCCCCGTTCCCCTCAGTGGCATCCCACCCATTTAAGAACCTTCTACAGACCATAACAAACAATTTAAAAAAAAAATTATGTAAATCGGCCTTGTACTTTCTGCGTTCATAAGCTACATACGGACACCATTTCATTTTTATATATATAGATTTTTTACGGTAATAAGTCACGTTTTGTATTAATACTTACAACATGATTGATCTTAAGCTTTTGTTCTCTCTAGCCTAGAAATTCATGGAAATGATACTGTCGAAATTTTTGTCATCATCCTCGACCTTAAGAGTATTGTTATGCTTCATAGTTCTTAGCCTTGTAGATTTACATTGATTTTTAGCCCGTATTTTGCGATCCCAAACAAAGTCCTGTAATTTGTTCAGCATATGTATATGATTGTCTGGACTATAATGGAAAATATCGTTAGTGTAATCGCGTTCTATTAAACGCACTTTGAAGTTATATCGATTTCGTCCATCGGCTTTATCCAGAGCTTTGTCTGACGTGCCATTTGGAAGATTAAAAAAGAGGAGAGGTGAGAGTAATAAGCCTTGTATGAAACTCATATGTTATCTTGTATGTATGTATTCTCCTTTAACTCCTAGGGGGAGCATAGGGTCAATATGAAACATCTCCATTCGTCGCGATCCCTTGCGATGACTTTGATCACTTGGCACGATTTTCCCGATTCTTGGATTTCGTTTTCCAGCGGCTTTTTCCAGTTGGTTTTGGGTCTACCACTTCCTCTACTGCCTTGTGGATTCCACTCAAGAGCCTGGCGACAATCTTCGCTGTGTGCTTTCCGGAGAGTGTGACCAATCCATCCCCATTTGCGCAGCTTGACCTCGTTTGCTATATGCCAGTTCTTTAATTCATCGATTGCTTTTGCTATTTTATGAATTTACGACGATTTTTGTTTAAGCTGATAATGCGAGTCTCCATGGCAGAAGTGGTTTTGGTAATTACTGTTGAGAAACGATGAAGGAGGGGGAACTTAGCAATTCACAAAATTGTTCATGACATGAGACTTTTAAATGGTATAATTCATAACTGTCTAATGCTTTCTAAATGTTTCATAGGTTACTGTCGTCATTGAAGTATTGTCCAACGACACAAGAACTCGAAAGTGGTCAAAATCCCCCTACTGTTCCTGTCGTCGGTAGCAAAAATTGATTTTAGGCCAAGTTTAACTACTTTTAAGTTCAAAAACTATAAAGCATCACAAAATGTTCCTATAGCATTACTAAAAAACTATTTGCTTGTTTGGAAGCTTGTAAGCATCAAAATAGCCGTTCTCTCTACAGATCAGTTAAAGTGAAGTCATTGTCTACATTCTAGAAAAACTTACTTCAAAAGGTGAATAACTCTATTGCTTCGATAATGTTTTAGTTTTTTTGGACCGTTACACATACAGTAAATGAAAGTTATGATAAACATTTTATGGTTGCGCTTTGTGTGGTATTTGGGACTAACTGCAGCCAATTTCTAAAGTCTTATACGTATGAGCGTAAAAAAATTAATTTTAAAAAATCGGGTGGTCGAACAGCAAAAATCGGCTATTCCCAGAGAAAAATTGCTTAATTTGCAAATTGAAGTCCCCACATAGAGCTCCAGTCCTTCATGAAAATCGTGCCCAAAATAAAGGCAGAAGTGCGTCAATCAAGATTTTTAATCTGAATGAAATAGTCCACAACTTCAATGCTCAAGTAACCCTTCATAAGAAAATAAATCTTCAGAATCTATTTGACTTTGCTTTGGAGCTCAGTATGAGGTTTCCGCCCTACGCATTCCACACCATGAGAGCCAAAAATGTGGATTTAGAATAGTTCGCGATTATGACATTATTCCAAAAATCCGAACCTTTATAGGCATTCTAATATTGAGCTCCATAGCAAAGATAAGTAGATTTTGCTTTTTTATTTTTTTTTGCTTTTGAAGAGCTTGAGCTTCAAGGTCTGACCTCAGGGCATGCGGGTGACAATTTGTGCACTCTACGATTTGCTTGGTTTTTGCTGCATCTTCGTGAATAGTTTTGAAGCTGAAAGTTTCAGTTTGTCTTGGTTTCATGAACAATAAATAATTCGTTAGCCAAATCTTGGATCTAATTTCCATAAGTGCTTTCTTCTGTGCAAGTTAACAATTCGAGCAATATTGGGCTGGGATTGAATGTTCTTAAAATGATTTATCAGCGATCCAGGCTGCTCGACAACCCATGTTTTTAAAATGAACTTTTTTAACCTTACATGTACAAGATCACACTAAAAATTGCTGCAGGTGGTTCAAATACCACACAGGGAATATAAAAAAATAAATTCCCGTTAGATAGCACGAAAGCTGGCTCCAAAGAAGAAAAAAGAATCTGCAGGAAATAAGCTGTGACCTGAATTTCTGCTTTTGAGTATTTTCTTTTGGTTATTATGAACAATATGTATGACCATCTTATCCTACGTTCAAAATTTATAAATATTACTTTATGAAATATGCTGTGACCAACTGTTTAAAAATTTTAGTTTCTTCTTAATGACAATAGTTTACAAAAAATTAAAAAATATACAAGAAATGCCACTATTTTTTTCTGATGCACCATGTTCCCTCTAAATCGAAAATTACAAAAAAAAATTGAATGATAGGTTTTCGGGACATGAACTTTTGAAATTTTTTGTCGTTTTTTTTCAAAAGCGGGTTCACTTTCTAAGTTATATCTCAAGCCATAAGCGTCCGATTCGATCGCATTTGATACTAGACTAAAGATTATTTAACCAGCTTTAAACGTCTCTTAAATAATTTTCCAAGCAGATTAACAGTTTAGGTGTAATGGGTTAAAATATATGAGATATGTAAAAAAATCAATTCCTCCGAATAAATAAATAATATCACGTTCAAATTATATATGAGTAATTATATATATGTATATATGAGTAACATTAACATTTCTGAACTTTTTGCGATTGTGAACACGCAATGGGTAAAAAAAAAAATTTTTAAATATATATTAAGAATCTAGACTGAATCGAATAGGTATTTGTTGAATGAATGGTTCAAATAGAACAAAATATACGTGTATTTAGGTATTTTGGCGTAAAGTTTTCAAACCCGAATATCTCGAAAACCAGAGCTTAAACGTAAAAATTACTTATACGTATCCAAATCTGCGTACTCGAATCGTGTTTACTGCTCACGATCCATCAATTTTAGAAAAAACGTGTCCGATTCGAGCATAGTGTATTTAACTACAAAGTTCCAAAGTGAAAAATTCTAAAAAATTTACTTTTTATCAACAAATATTTTGCATGATTTATTTGAGCACTTAAATTGAAATCATCTGATAGCTCAATAAATAACGAATAAACTCTGAAAAACTCAACCGATTTACTTTAGTATTAAGGATTTTATATACAGTTTAATAGACCAGTTGCTAACATTACTTAATTTGCTCGCCACTGTATACATTAGATTGCTTCGAATTTTTGATTTTGTTTCCTTTTTACATTCAAACAGGTTCAATAGTTGAAAGGATATAAAAGAATAATTTTGGAGAGCCCATTTATCATAAAAAAGTGCATTATAATTTTTTTTTTTTTTCTGAAGATATCACTTCATTAGTTTCTAAGTTTTCAAGGCTTAGGATCATTTTAAAAATTAAGAAAAGAATACTTTGCTAAACACTTTTGTGTATATCTTGTTAAAGAGAAAACTTAGACGAATGGAACTAATACCATTGAAAAGAACATACAATTTACATAAAAAATTATTATCAGGCATGTTCTGAAATCCGATTTACTTCGGAATCGGAATGAAAGCAATCTTCAAGAGCTCTGCGTTGCGACAAATAAGATGGAATCGGATTGTCTTTCAACACATAAAATTCGCTAATGATTCCTATTCGATTTATCGAAACATAAATCAGGTTTGGTATGAATTTTCGAAATCCGGAGCTCTTGAAAATTGCTTTCATTCCGATTCCGAAGTGATTCGGATTTCAGAACATGCCTGAATGAATTTTGTATGAAAATTTTTTATGAAATTCATAATAATTTTTTTAGTGAAGATGCCACTTCATTAGTTGTTAATGTTTAGGCTCATTTTAAAAATTAGGAAAAAAAAATTTTATAATAAAACAAAAAATAGTGCAGGCATATTAGGTATTCATTTCTAATTTTGTTGAACATGCACCGATTTTGATCCGACAGGGCTCATTTTGTTCGTAATAAAATTTAAAACAAAACCAACACATTAGTTTTTTGCGGCTTTTCCCCAAAACTTTTTTAATTCCCGTGAACCCCCAAAATCGGATAAATTCAATAAAACTGTTCTAAAATGCTTAAAAATGGAAAATTATGCTATTCAAGGGGTTCTCTAGGTTGCTGAATCTAAATATGATGTTGAAAAATGGAAAAATTAAAAATGGCGCCCGGAAAACTGCGTACATACCTATTTTAAGCACCAAAAATGGGAAAAAATCCTTAAAGTGGACTGCCTGGGGGTTTTAGCCTAGAAGTTTCGCTACAGTGAATGAATTTATACGGTCGAGGTGGGATTTTGTTTTTTTACTATAAAAAGTAAAGTTTATCAAAAATTTGTTTGTGCTATTGAATTATTAATTATTTAAGCAATAACAATAAAAAGTTAATACAACTCAAAACTAAAAATATTTATAACATTTTGCAAACCATTTTTTCTAAGCTAATTTGAGGTCGCTGAACACGAAAAACGCAATTATTTTTTTTTTTCCTTGGGGCCGTTCCCGTGTTATTCGATAATTTCTATTTTCGAGGTTATAGCTTCATATACATCAATATATTTCTATGATGCCAAGTCCGATCGATTTTATTTTTCCACGTTTACAAAGTGATTAATGGCGCTTCTAACAAGTATACCAATGATTATGCTCCGAACAAAATTAACTGAGTTATAGCAGGAAAAAGTTTGAAATTTTACAAATTTTTGAAATTTTTCACATCAACTTCAAATGAAACATTTGGTGTTTGGCATATAACTTTTTAAATAATTTTTTTTTTTAGAAATTTTATTAAATGGCGCATAATTGCAAACATTTTAAGCCTATGTTGAGCAAAATCGAATGAAATTTCCAAAAGATATTTAGGTTTTAGTGCAACAAGGAAGTTGTGAGAATTTTCAAAATGTTTGACCTGAGTCAACAGATCCAATTTTTCAGCTTCCATATAGGACACCCTACACTTATTGAACACTTTAAAGATGATTTAAGTAACTTCTAATCATTCTCTGTAGAAGAACATTGCGGATTGTATCAAAAATATTAATTTTTAAAAGAAATCGAAATTTCTCTATTGCACTAAAACCTTAATATATTTTGGAAATTTCATTCGATATTGCTCAACATAGGATTAAAATGTTTGCAATTATATGCGCCATTAAATAACATTTCTAAAAATAATTATTTAAAAAAAAATATGTGCCAAAAACAAAGTGTTTCATTTGAAGTTGATGTGAAAAATTTAAAAAATTTTTGAAATATCAAGCTTTTTCCTGCTTTAACTCAGTCAATTTTGTTTGGAGCATAATTATTGGTATACTTGTTAGAAGCGCCGTTAATCACTCTTTGTAAGCGTGGACAAATAAAATTGATCGGACTTGACGTCATAGAAATATATTGATGTATATGAAGCTATAACCTCGAAATTATAAATTATCGAATAACTTGGGAACGACCCCAAGGAAAAAAAAATAAATGCGTTTTTCGAGTTCAGCGACCTCAAATTAGTTTAGAAAAAATAGTTTGCAAAATGTTACAAATATTTTTAATTTTGAGTTGTATTAACTTTTTGTAGTTATTGCTTAAGGCTCCTTATTTCAAAAAGGGCCCATTCGATTTTTTTAATTTTGGGATCATTTGATTCGTGAAGTTATTACGTAACATAATTCAGTCAAAAAACTCATATGCAAGAAACTTTTATTTAAACTTGGTTCAAGCACGACGTGTTGTTGGAAGCGCCATTATTCACTCTTTGTAAACGTGGAAAAATAAAATCGATCGGAGTTAGCATCATAGAAATATATTGATGTATATGAAGCTATAACCTCGAAAATAGAAATTATCGAATAACTCGGGAACGGCCCCAAGGAAAAAAGAAATAATTGCGTTTTTCGTGTTCAGCGACCTCAAATTTGCTTAGAAAAAATGGTTTGCAAAATGTTATAAATATTTTTAGTTTTGAGTTGTATTAACTTTTTATTGTTATTGCTTAAATAATTAATAATTCAATAGCACAAACAAATTTTTGATAAACTTTACTTTTTATAGTAAAAAAACAAAATCCCACCTCGACCGTATAAATTCATTCACTGTAGCGAAACTTCTAGGCTAAAACCCCCAGGCAGTCCACTTTAAGGATTTTTTCCCATTTTTGGTGCTTAAAATAGGTATGTACGCAGTTTTCCGGGCGCCATTTTCAATTTTTCCATTTTTCAACATCATATTTAGATTCAGCAACCTAGAGAACCCCTTGAATAGCATAAGTTTCCATTTTTAAGCATTTAAGAACAGTTTTATTGAATTTATCCGATTTTGGGGGTTCACGGGGAATTAAAAAAGTTTTGGGGAAAAGCCGCAAAAAACTAATGTGTTGGTTTTGTTTTAAACAAAATGAGCCCTGTCGGGTTAAATTCGGTGCATGTTCTACAAAATTAGAAATAAATACCTGTTTTCACCTAATTTGCCTGCACTAAAAGGAATTATGGTATCTATTAATTTTTTTTCTCTGCTTTTAGCCCATTAAGGGCGTCGGTTAATCATAAAATATCTAGAACAAGCGTCTCCATTCGTTTTGCTCGACAGCTCTATAACTAACAAATTAACATCTTCACGAAAAATATTATTTTGAGGTATTTTAATGAAAAATTGGTTGCCCTTTTCAATGGTATTAGCCTCATTCGTCTAATTTCTTCCCATCAAAAGTGCAAGTTCTTCAAAAAATAAAATAGAGGATGCGCCACTAGTTAATATATTTATATTATAGGGTAAACTTGCAGCAGAATTATCATTTTCTATCTTTGCAACTATTGAACCAGTTTTTAAGCAAACATTTGAAGCAGTATGCATATTAGGGCTGTTCAAAAAAAAAAAAAATTTTCGAATTTCCAAGATATACTTTGGCATCACGATCTACATCATGTCAGAATATCCCAAAAAATTTTTCAGATTTTTAAATTCATATTTAAAGGTGGCTCAAAGCAGAAATATATTTTTATTATTTTTTTTTTAGCATTAATTATAAAATGTTGTCAAACAATTTGAAAAATTTGTTTTAGAGTAACTTAAAAACATTCATTTTGTTTGTTTTTTAATGAACTTTAAAACCTACGTTGTAATTTTGACAAAAAAAATTTTACACTTCTTAAAAAACGAAAAACTGCCCTAAGAAGGCGAAATTTTACGGTTTTTCAATGAAAAAAGTCATCGTGCTTTAAACGAAATGAACATTTTTTAATTTACAAGATCTCATTCAAAAGAGCTCTTAAAAACCTTCAAGACAAGACATGTTAAGACTTTTTTGGGCCAGCAGGCTCGATGACATAACGTTTGAAACATAGTAATGCAGCCCTGTGAAAGGCAAAACGCTTTTTACTCAAGAGGGAGGCATCTTACAAAAAAGTGCCCATGGCATAAAATGCTTAAAATCATCCAAGGAACAAGTGTAAATTGTTTGTTTTTTTTTTACTTAATTTTAAAAAAAAAAAATTTTTTTAACATCATTTTTAATAAACTTTTCAAAAAAAAAAAAAAAAACAATTCACACTTGTTCCTTGGATGATTTTAAGCATTTTATGCCATGGGCACTTTTTTGTAAGATGCCTCCTTCTTGAGTAAAAAGCGTTTTGCCTTTCACAGGGCTGCATTACTATGTTTCAAACGTTATGTCATCGAGCCTGCTGGCCCAAAAAAGTTTTAACATGTCTTGTCTTGAAGGTTTTTAAGAGCTCTTTCGAATGAGATCTTAAAAATTAAAAAATTTTCATTTCGCTTAAAGCACGATGACTTTTTTCTTTGAAAGACCGTTAAATTTCGCCTTTTTAAAGCAGTTTTTCGTTTTTTTAGAGGTGTACATTTTTTTTTTGTCAAAATTACAACGTAGGTTTTAAAGTTCATTAAAAAACAAACAAAAGGAATGTTTTTATGTTACTCTCAAACAAATTGTTCAAATTGTTTGCCAACATTTTATAATTAATGCTAAAAAAAAAATAATAAAAATATATTTCTGCTTTGAGCCACCTTTAAATATGAATTTAAAAATCTGAAAAATTTTTTGGGATATTCTGACATGATGTAGATCGTGATGCCAAAGTATATCTTGGAAATTCGAAAAAATTTTTTTTTTGAACAGCCCTAATGCATATATGTATCTATGTAGTTCTTCACGACTTCTAAATGTTTTATTTTAATTTTTCTTGTACAATCGTTCCTTTGCGCAGTGAATATATTTGAAAAACACATATAACGGCCCAATTTAATGTACAACCTGAAAGTGTGACTAAGATTCTGAACATTTGAAATGTTTAAAAATAAACATTTCTCATTTTGTTGGCAAGCATTTAACTAAAGTGTCAAAATAAAAGACACACAATTTGATTAGTGCGAAAAAAGCAAAGTTTTTAGAAATAAATAAAAAAAAATAAACTCAATTTTAAAACACAAAATGTGTCATCCAGCAAATTTGTTTTTGCATTTTATGTTAATATGTATGCACACAGGTACTTAGTCTATTGTATGTTTTTGAACCTGGGCTAAACCAGCTTTACTGGGCAGATTAATTCAAATTTTATTTTTCTACAAACGCTTCTTATGCATAGATAGTAGTAACATTATTTCTTAAAGTTACGTACATATTTCCTCCACACAAAAATGATTGCACAACTTTGACCACAAAAATTAAAAAAAAAAAAATTAAAAATCAAAAGCCCTACAAATTTTCGTACTCAAATTTTATTTTCTGTACAAATTAGAAAAACTTAGTGAATTATTTAACAGATTTAGTTGCACATTATGTCTTAGAATTTTATCAATAACAAAAAATATAACTATAAAAGAGACTAAAAATCAACAAATAATTAAAAAAAAAAAAATATAAAAATAAAAATAAACAAATCAGGAAAGAAATATTAAAAAATGGAATGTGTTTTGTACATTTTTTTAAGATTTAGGATGTCTGATGATAAAAAGAATGAATGAATAAATAAATAAATAAATAAATAAATAAAGAAATAAATAAATAAATAAATAAATAAATAAATAAATAAATAAATAAAAAAATAAATAAATAAATAAATAAATAAATAAATAAATAAATAAATAAATAAATAAATAAATAAATAAATAAATAAATAAATAAATAAATAAATAAATAAATAAATAAATAAATAAATAAATAAATAAATAAATAAATAAATAAATAAATAAATAAATAAATAAATAAATAAATAAATAAATAAATAAATTAATAAATAAACAAATAAATAAATATGAAATTTATGGATTAAGAGCCAGCGTTTGCTTGACTTTCCTCATAGAATCAAAGCTGAACTTTTTTGTCGATGGTCTTCTAATAGTAGGTACGGACTTTAGTAGATATCAGGTGCAACAAAAATTCAGCCAGGCGCTGCTTCTCCGTCCATTAATTTTTAAGTTCCAGTTAAAGCTTAACTGAACATTGTGAAATCGGCACTAAGTGCGTTATTTCTGGCCCGACCAAAACTAAATAGCCTAAAGTGCTACAAATCGAACATACCCTGTGAGTAGGGGTTCAGCTTCGGCCGAAGGTTATAAAAAAAAAACCGATTAATCGGATTCGCCTAAAAACCTTCGGTTGGGCACTAAAAAATAGTTTGGAACCTCTGGGTAACATGCATAATATCTATATATTAAAACGCAAGACAAAAACTTGTCCATCTTTTGTTACTATGACTTTAAATTATACACCATTAGAAAGGTATTTTTGTGTAGATGTGCACAGAGTTAAAATTATGATAATATTTTGACTTTAACCCATATCGTACTAAAAATTTCAGAATTAATTGAAAATGATTTTTAACCTATCACCTAATTCGGAGCTTTATATTACACACCTAAGAAATCTGCAATGTAAATCATTGCTGACTAATTTTCAAAAAAAGTACCAAGAACATGGTTTCGCTTTGGTGCCCATTTAACTTCTAAAATTGGGCGTGGCATAAAAAAAAAATTTGGTCATTAATATCAAAAACATAAAACTTCGAGTACATAGATCTATTACACCGAAAAAAATTGGCAAACATAAGCAATATTCGTGATTCGTTAATGCATCAATGGTACGATATGGGTTAAGCCAGGTAAACCTAAATACAAATTTTTCAATATTAACAACAATAACATACACAGTCACACAGAGCTGAAAAGAGGATAAAGCACAAAGAGAAAGACAAAAAGTATAGCACTGATTTCATATTTTTTGTTTTGTTTATATTTCGGTTTAATTATAACAGGGATGAAAAATAAGCTTTTCTAATTTGTACCAAATAGTAAAAAAAGTACTAAGTGTCGAATTTTGACCACTGGGCTATTCTAGTTATTATTATCGATACCTTAGAGCGCTATAGTCCAAGCTCCACTTTTAGCGATTTTGAGACTTTTACAGTTATGGTATCCTTGTGGGCTTCTTCAAATTTTGACCGAAAGTTCTTAGTTACTGGTATTTTCTTATCAAATCTTATCATTACTCCTTTAGCTCAAAGGTTTCACTAAATATAACATTCTGTGACTTTTGATTCCCTTTAGTATTAATTTTTAACTATTTTGGTATTAAATTCAAAATTTTTTACAAAAAAATTTGAAATTTATTCCATAAAGTTTAAAATTAATGTAATTGGTAGAAATTGGGCGTGGCAATTCAACCTCTCCTGGTCAATTGCAAAGTATTGACAGTCACCACCCCTCCACCAAATTTTATAAAAATAGCTTGTAGAATTTGCGAAATTTGACCACAAAAATTTTAAAATGTCCGCACAATTTGAGGCAAAATAAGGGAGAAGGGGGAGGTTTTCAACACATGTCAGTGCCAAATTTTGCCATTTCTATGCTAACTAACTCGCGAGTGTTATACAAAAAATCTTGCTTTTTGTGTAAAACTCGGTTCATAAGTTATGCCAATTTATAAGTCAACATACCAAGCTCACTTTTACGAGTACGTTGCATGCATGCTTTACCAAGCCTCGCTTCTTTTTTAATAAGGATATCTCCTAAACTAAATGTCGTACGAAAATAAATCTACGTCTTTTATAGGAAATTTCTTGGGCTACAGAATTGTCCTGGTCTATTTTTTTGAAAAAAGTAATCGTTATCGCGATATTTGCAAAAAAACTGATTTTTTCGACCTTTGACCTTGAATAACTTTTTATGCGAACACGATTTCGCAATGGACTTTTCACAGTTTGTTTACCATGCAAAAATTTTTAAGTGAATTTCACTTGGATTTTTTTCCACAAAAATACAGACTATTTTTTGTTAAATTTCCAAAGGTAGCCGCCATTTTGTGGCCGCCATTTTGAATTTCGAAATTTACTAAAAAATGGCTGTTGTCCAATCGACAGATCTTGAACAGACGAAAATTTTGAGACCTTAAACGCATTTTTATATTGCTTCCGCTTCTGGAGACAGAGCTGTTTCGGTTGACGTGGAACGTCCCATATATATGTATTTTGTGTTGTTTTTCTTCTCATTTTGATACATTATTTTTGATTTCTAAAAGATATATTGCAATTGCATTTGTATTTGATTTGATAGAATGAATTTGCTTGTTGTTATTCGTCGATTGGTGCTTTTATTTTGTTGAAATTTGTTTTCAGTGTGGTGCGAAAATTTAATTATTTAACAAAAGGTATTTTGTTAAAAAAAGCTTGTTTGAATGTGCGTATTTTGCATTTTGTATTTAAATAGATTTCCTTTAAGCCTTTGGTATTTACATTTGAAATACAAAAATAACGTAAGTATTTGTATTTTGTGTCTAATTACTTTTAAAAGAAAGGTATTTTTAACATCTTTGAATAATAGGTACATATATGGGGCATTCCATTCCAAAAAAAAAAAAAAAAAAAAAAAAAATGTTATCTCATCACCTCCATTTCAACAATATCACATTTTGAAATATCCATTGTTTACTTAGGTCTAAAATAAATTTTTAAAAATTACATAAAAAAGGAATTTTGTTTATCATATTTATCTCAATTTCCCTCAGTGCATATTTCATAATCGTACATAAAAGGTTTATATTTTATGAGACACGGTTTTATGCATCAAAATATTCCTTGTGCCGCGCTAGATTTTAATGGATTAATATGGATAAAGAAAGTGTCCATTTGAATCTATTGGGGTTCATACAATCCAGACCACGAAACCTCTGGATTGAATACCTATCCATTTTAATTGATGGATTGAAATGTATTTGAAAAAAAAAACAAAAAATCAACTTATTATTCGAGCAATGTTTTCACTTAAAAAATTGCAGTTGGATTAAAATGGATTAGACTGGATTGACATTGATCGATTTTTTTCTAAGTGCAACTTGGATTAAAAAGGACTCAAATAGATTGCAGTTGAACTTTAATTCCAGTGAGAAATAACACAATCCCAGGAACCCACGATATTGTTCATAGCCAAATATTATCTCCTTGATGCAACACTATGCAACAAATGAGTAAAAATTTTTTCCCCAGGGAATGCCATTATTCATTTTATATGTAAAATGGGCTGCTGATTCCGAAAATCGCATTATTTTTTTTTTATTTCGTGTCGTTTTCGAGATATCGGTCATTTTCGGTTTTCGGACCAAAAAAAAAAGATAGTTCCATTTAAATACAAATATCTCAAGAACCAATATTTGTATTGAAACGTATTATATGTCATAATAAAGGTAATTACCTATAAATGGTATTCACATTACTTTTTGGTTGGTTTGTTAGTTTCGGCGAAATAAATTGATTTCTAAAAAAAACATTTTTTTTTTTTGAAAAAATTAACAAAAAATCAAAATCAACTGCAGATTTATAAAAGAAGAAATAACTTTTTTATAATTTTTTATGTTTTTGTATCATAGACTATATATTTGTGAAGAAAATAAGATACCATTTACAAAAATCGATGGGAAAATGCAAAAGTTGTATACAATTCATTGATAAATTACTAAAATGCGTTTTTGCCTATTTTTTTCAGTTTTTTTTAGTAAACTGTCGATAATTTGAAACTTTTTGTAAAACACATGAGAAAATCCAAAAAATTCTTAAAGTAGGCGTTAAAACAAAATACCTGTGTCTCGTCGTTTTTCTCCAGCACGTCAGATTTTTTTTTAATCGATTTTTGAAGTTTTTTAATCCACTGTACATGAAAAAAACAAAAATACCGCATTATTGTGTTAAATCGATGCAAATAACTATATGATCCTTACATTTGAGGTGTATCATGTGTTCAGTAAACTTATGCAGGATATTACGAGGAATATTTTTGTAGAAAATTTTAACCCTCTAAGACCCTTACATGAGGGTCATTTTGACCCCCACATTTAGGTTAAAAGACCTATATATGGGGGTTCTAGAGGGTTAAAATTGTCTACAAAAATATTCCTCGTAATATCCTGCATAAGTTTACTGAACACATGATACACCTCAAATGTAAGGATCATATAGTTATTTGCATCGATTTAACACAATAATGCGGTATTTTTGTTTTTTTCATGTACAGTGGATTAAAAAACTTCAAAAATCGATTAAAAAAAAATCTGACGTGCTGGAGAAAAACGACGAGACACAGGTATTTTGTTTTAACGCCTACTTTAAGAATTTTTTGGATTTTCTCATGTGTTTTACAAAAAGTTTCAAATTATCGACAGTTTACTAAAAAAAACTGAAAAAAATAGGCAAAAACGCATTTTAGTAATTTATCAATGAATTGTATACAACTTTTGCATTTTCCCATCGATTTTTGTAAATGGTATCTTATTTTCTTCACAAATATATAGTCTATGATACAAAAACATAAAAAATTATAAAAAAGTTATTTCTTCTTGTATAAATCTGCAGTTGATTTTGATTTTTTGTTAATTTTTTCAAAAAAAAAAAATGTTTTTTTTAGAAATCAATTTATTTCGCCGAAACTAACAAACCAACCAAAAAGTAATGTGAGTATCATTTGTAGGAAATTCATTACCTTTAATATGACATATAATACGTTTGACAACAAACATTGATTCTTGAGATACATATTTGTATTTAAATGGAACTATCTTTTTTTTCTGGTCCGAAAACCGAAAATGACCGATAGCTCGAAAACGACACGAAAAAAAAAAATAATGCGATTTTCGGAATCAGAAGCCCATTTTACATATGAAATGGATAGTGAGATTCACTGGGAGAGTTGGCTGTTGCATAGTGTAATCAGCAAAGTCCAGTTATTGCAGAAAATCATAGTGTATCTTGTTGGGTTAAAAATGGATTTAACTGGATTGACGTCGATCGCTTTTTTTCCAAGTGCAACTTGGATTGAAAAGGGCTCAAATGCATTGTAGTTTTACTTTAATTCTTCGCGGGGTGCGATTGGATCTTGCAATATTACACGTCGCATTCATCGCGTACATCTTGTACACAATTTTGGATCAAAATCTGGATCCAGAAAGATTGATAGACGGCATTTATTTGAAACCATTCCAATTTTTCTTAACAATCTATATTCCCTGGATTTAAATGGATTGATCCAATTTTTAATCCAAATCTATCCGAGAAATCTGGTACACAATTCTGGATCAGAACGGATTGTTAAAATTCAATCCATTTCAATCCAGACGCGGGACAAGGGATATCATTATAATCTATGCAAATAAGGAGTAGCTGCTTGGGCCGATTTTTGATCAAAGAGCAAATTGTTCTTAATTTTTTTATGACGATAGGACTCGTGCCAGAGAGGAGAGCCCTACTCTCATGTATTTTGTGTTGTTGAAACCGACATGACAATAAAAAATCGTTCTGATAGCCCATTTCCTCGCTAACGCGTCCTCCCTCCCCTCTTGTGAGTGAAATTCCTCTTGGTATAAACATTCGAAAATGTATGCATATGTTTAGATTTTTTAGTGTGCTTTAACCAAATAAGACCATAAAAAATTATTTTAGCAACTCAGTCACCCTCTAGTAGAGCTGGGAGCGGGCCTTATTTTTGAGGCCCGGCCCGGCACGAACACGAAACCAGCACTTAAAAAAAGGCCCGGGCCCGCACGAATATTTTTTGTCGAGGCCCGAGCACAGACCGGCCCGGCCTGGCCCGATACTACCATATTATTACATATTCACACTTCTTTATGATTTAAAAAAATTTTAACTTATTGATGAAGCTAAATCAATGATTTCAAATTAATCATGAATTGCTTATTTGAGTTTTTGGTCGAATCTTATAAGACGATTTGTTTGACTTGACTTACTCCATTGTCTTTCTTAGCCCCAACTTTATACATTATTTTACACATTTTTATGTAAGAACAAATTTTTTTCAAGTTTAAGCTTCTCAACCTTTGCGTGATTTACGGGCCTCTAATTTTCGGGCTTTTGCTGTTAGGCCCGGGGCTGCACGAAGCCTGCACAAAACTCGATCTCAAGGCTTGAGCCCGTCGTCGAAGAGTAAAGGCCCGCGGCCCAGCTCTACCCCCTAGCACCCCCTTATAACCGCCCTAAAAGAGTTGAAAGTTCCTTTTATATGAAAATTTTAACTGGTAATGTATTATAATGTTTTCCAGTGTTTTCATAAAGCTTGTTGTTCCAAGGTCTTCATGAAATCACGCAACAAACAATTTTCTAAATTATCTTAAACCATTATATCCCGATTTTATGAGTCTTATTTTTTTTTCAAAAACTGGGTTATGATGGCATAATTTATTCTACAAAAATATTCTGCGATTATAAGGGGTTATATAGGCGTGACTGAGTTCCTAATATAATTTTTTTTAGTCTTATTTGGTTATAGCGCACCAGAAAATCTAAACATATGCATACATTTTCTATGTTTATACCAAGAGGAATTTCACCTCTAAGAGGAGAGTTTGGGGGTGTAAGCGAGAAAATGGGCTATTAGAATGATTTTTTATTGTCATGTCGGTTTCAACCACCCAAAATACATGCGGGTAGGGGGATCTCCCCTCTGGCACATGACCTTTTTTTTTGTGTGCCTGTGTTTCTTTTTATGACATATTCTTGTTTGGTATATTTATCATCGCATCACATAAAACTGCTATGACTAAAACACATCGTCTTAAATAACACAGGCCCACAAAAAAAAAAGTACCCTGCGCGAAACATCAGACCACCTGAAATTTATGTTTTCGGGGTCGCTGAATCCGAATATGGTGCCAGAATAGCGAAGTTGGTTCGCGTTTTATTCAGAAATCAGCAATTATGCTTAAAATTTGAGATTTTTTTCAGCATTATTGCTGGTTTCTGAAAAAACGCGAACCAACTTCGCTAATCTGGCACTATATTCTAGTTCAGCGACCCCGAAAACATAAAGTTCCGGTGGTCTGATGTTTCGCGCAGGATAAATTTTTTTTTTTTTTTTGGTCTGTGCACAGGTCTCTAATTTTTAGCATAATTGTTGATTTCTGAAAAAACACGAACCAACTTCGCTATTCTGGCACCATATTCGGATTCAGCGACCCTAAAAACATAAAGTTCAGGTAGCCTGACCTTTCGCGCAGGGTACTTTTTTTTTGTGGGCCTGTGTAATCAAAATATATTGTTGACCGAGACGGAATCGTCCATTACTATATCCTTTAAAAATATTCAATATTCCACAAAAATTTTGTTTACTCAATTTTTCAAGACCTGCATGACGTAAGGTTTCTGGAATCCTCCTCCTGTGCTTGCTATTATAATAAAAGGAAGAGTACGGCTAGTTACATACATATTTATTTATGGTTTTATAATATACTATTTTTCGTCATTTACATAAAATTTAAACGCTTTCACAAATTACTAGAAGATGTAAAAAATTATCCGGGTAGCTGAGATGTTCAGACATCCATTGTAATGGTGTATCGTTGTGAATATTTATGCCATGAGTTTTGAAGCCAGCTGAAAAATAAATTAATGGGTCGTTATATTGTATATAAAAATGTAAATTCAGAAAAACTTATTTAACGGCAAAGATTATTTATCATCCACACATGTTAAAGTGTTCAATTAGTTTTAAGCCTGATCTTACAGCCAAAATAAGAATGCTTCTTATTAATAACAATACGAAAAGGTCGAATAAAATTAACAAATTTATATTGCCTTTAAGATAACTATTTTTATATTAAAAACTAGCATTTCCGGTGTGCGTTGCTACACATTGTCTTGTACTAGGGGCGGAGCATCACTAATTTATTCAAAGGATGTAAATTGTCCTGATGCAATTTATATATAAAATGTACCAAATCTCATCAATGTGCGTTAAATAGTTTTATAGATACGACAAAATTTTATTAAGGGCGGGGCACCGCCCATTTTTCCAATGGAAATTATTTCTCCCGGTACTCCCAATACATATACCAAATCTTATTCATTCATGTCCGTTAAATACTTTCAGAGACATGATTAAATAATGTTTTTGGAGGTGTGCCTCCGCCCACTTTTCCACTGAAAATTATTTGTCCTACCTTGAATAACTTTCTATGCGCATGTGCCATTTACTCTAATGATTATTTGCGCTAATGACCTCAAATGTACATGAGCTAAATTGTTCGAATTTAAAAAATATGACGGAAAAGAAATCTACAGAAAATTTTAAGAAAATTTCACAACAAACATATCGAGCTCCCGATTTATAACGTGAAGGTTTTTCTACTTTTTATGCTGGAGTGATCTCAATGAAGATTTTTGACATTGGTTTTAAAACATCAAAATAAAGCAATTTCAATAGAAGAAATTACTGCCTCCAATTTTTTGATCAGAATGTTTTTCAAAAAGCTGACGAAGCCAATGATTGATATTTGTTTTTTTTTTTATAAAACAATGGTGTTTTCTGAAGAAATTATTTTTTTCAGTTTAAAAATATCGTAGAAAAAACTTCTCGTTAAAAAGCAGGAGCTCGACATTGATCTCAGACTCATAGTTTATTGGAAAAATTTTATTAGAATATTCCGTAGATTACGTTTCCGGTAGACGGTTGGTCATGGGAAAATTTGGCCCACACTAATGAACAAATACCTAGAAATGCGATAAAAAATAAATACAAATTGTTTTCAAGTATTAAAAATGTATTCCTTTGTTTTTTTTTTTTTTTGTTTTGTATTTTAATTTCAAATAAGTGGACCACCTATACAAAAATACACTCGATATGCTTTTTGGCGCTGTGAAATAACGCCCATAAAAACGCCACAATTTTTGCTTTCTTTCATAAAAATATGGTCATCATTTCGTTCTTTTTTTTTTTGTGGGCGTTATTTTACATTTCTAATAAGCCACAAAAAAAAATGGAGTACACGAAGAAAAAAAATTTCTCATAAATTTTACCAGAATTTCAAGTCAGAATAGTGACAACTCCCCACTGAAATAAATTTCACTTTACTGTTTTAGTCAACTGAGAATGTATGCTTGCTAGTAATTTAAACGAACACATGCCCGAAATACATTTTTTTCTAACCTGAAATCCATGACTTTGTGATAGCTTCAACGGTAAACGCCCCACCACCATACTTCCCCACTCTCTAACTTTGCCCGACTCGACCTGATCATTAAATACACGAAGTCTCAGCAGTGAATCTTTTTTTTTGTACGCGGGCCCACGGACTATATCTTTTCCAACTGGCATATAAGATATCCCTTTTCTCGACGAGTTTTTTCACCTAGTAAGAGACCCATGGGAATTTGGTTGGAGTTCTATTTTTAATCTTTATGGGGATATTTGCATTATATAAATCTGCTTGTTTACATCATTGGTTGTGTAAAGCGTCATCCAATCTGTCATTTGGCATTCATAAAATAAAGAGGTTGGGTCAATATTGGGAAATTTAAGTAATTCATCACTAACAACCAGAGCATATAAGTTTATGAAGACGAATATCAAATCATGATATGAGAAAGAGGGTACAGATAGTTGATCTTAACATAAGATAAGGCTTAAGTCAGATATTAAAAACACATCCAGTAGGGTGGGTACACAATTTGGTCGAAAATGTGTCGGAATATCTATATTCGCGAATAGTTTTGAATAGTTCGGCCATTTGAAGAAATTGTATGTTGTTCAATATAAATATTTAAATTAAAGTCACCACATAATACAACATCAATGTATCGTGGAGTTATATCTTCTAAAATGTGTCTTCCTTATGTAACATTTGCAATGTTGGGAGTCATATATTCACAGCCAACCACAAAATTTCCAGACTTGTGCAACAACTCTATAAAAATAAACTCTAATAAATCGTTGTTCGTAGGTTTCTTAATGACATGAAACTTGTAACAACTTTTAACATAAATGCCAACACCTACACCTACTTTACCATATCTATCTCCACGTACAAATTTATAACCACTACAATAAGTTCAGAGCACATTTCATTTTTTAACCAAATCTCAGATATGCATATTATATCCAAATTACTACTATTGACAAGGAGACGCAGATCATCAACTTTATTTTTTAAGCTTTGCGCATTAAGATGACATATTGAACCTTTTATTGCGATTACACATTACTTTTAGCAGGGTGTTCGATGTGTCTACAGTGCTACCTCTTGCATGTAAAGCACTAGTCATTTAGACTATAGTGCAGCCACAAAGAAAACAGCCAAATACCAACAAAGGAGAACAAAATTAGCAAATACTGAAAATCTCTTAAATTCAAAGTGTGGAAAAAGGTATGAAGAAGAACTAGTAAGGGTGTAACCTTTGCCCTGGTCAAACATTAAATACCCTACACTGCAGTATTTATAAAATTTTGCTTATATGGTGCCACGCTCTCTTGTCCGAGTTCACTCAGTTTTTGCTCAGAGCTTGCATTAACAGTTCTTAGTGTCTGAGTGAAAATTGATTGGATTATCTCAAAAAACGTTTTCAGAATAGCGTTTTGAAACTTTTGCTTATATGGGAGATGCCACGCCCTCTTGTCCGATTTTACCCAATTTTTGTTCAGAGCTTGCATTTATAGTTTTTAATGTCTGAGCAATATTTAGTTCGATTATCTTAAAAAAGGCTTTCATATACCGTTTTGCAGCTTTTGCTTATATGGGAAGTGTTTTTTTTAGAGCTTGCGCTTACAATTCGTAGTATTTATGTGTATATCGATTGCATTGTCGTGAAAAATACTCCTAAAGTTGCATTGAGAATATTTTTTGTTTTGTATGAGCGGTAGGCGTATCTGTTGACCGATTTCGCTCATTTTCAATCCCACAAGTTAACCTTGGCGACGGAGGCAGTGCACCAAATTTCATTGAATTATCTTGCTCAGTTTTCCCAGAAAATGTATTTCCACGCACACCCAGCCAGCCAGACAGACAGACATGGCTATAGCGACTTAGGAGGTGACGCTGAACAAGAATACATAAACTTTTCTATATCTGCCACGCCTACTTCTCTGCGTCACAAACGAAAGGACAAAGTGAATATACCCTGGGTGTAGGGTATACAAAAAAAGATTGGACGGAAATCTAGGGAACTATTTTAATTTTAAAGAAAATATTGATCGATCATTTTTCTAAATGATTTGATACAGAAGCTTGTAATTTTTGAATTTCTACACATTTGTTACAAACATCGAAAAATAGCAAAACGAAAAAGTTTTCATACAAAACACGATTCTTTTCCACTAATTACGTTTCAGTAAAGAATATAAAAAATAATTTTGTTTCTTAGATTCTTTGGAATGTCATTAAATCAAGTTAAGTGAATTAACATAACGAATAAACTGTGGATCAAAAGTACAAGTTATCATCAGGTGCCAATTTGTCTAAAACTTACTAAGTTCGAGAAAGTCATACGGCAATAGAGAATTGTTTACAAATTGGCTCATAGCTAAAAATAAATTTCAAACACCGATATGTTTTATCAGCAAACAAAACTTTACGCAGACACTCATACAAATATTATGGCTTTAAATAGGTATGAACTCAAAAATGGATTATGAATTTGTTTTCAATTCAACGATATTTTCTGCTGTAATCATTTTTTGTCGTTATCAAAACAAATCAAAGTGATTAAAGAACGAACACACGTTGTTTATTTTTTATTTTTTTATTCTTGAATTTTCCCCTTTCATGAATGTAAGATAAGATTACAAAAAATAAAAATAATGATCAACTTTATTAAAAAACAAGCATTCGTAGCTACTCTCATCAATTTATACAACATTTTATATCGTAAACCACTAGTATACGATATTTTGAGTGGTGCATAAGAATTGTTGATCGAATGATACCCAGAAAGTCGCCGCAAAACTAGAAAATCCGGTTTACGATGGTTTCCCACTCAATCAATTGTGATATGGAATGAAAACAAAATAAAACTGATCAATTGACCAGCATAGGTGACAGCACTTGTACTCTAAATAAACATATAAATATTTTTTTTTTTTTTGTAATACGAGTGCTGTTTGATAAGTTCGAAACTTTTTAAAGGTCCCGCATAGTAACTTTAAATCCAACACTGACTACTCCCGTGAACTGTCATCTTAACAGACCACTGTGAAATTTTGAGCGAGTTATGACATTTAATTTGTGCTTGACAGCCATTTAAAGCAGACAACTTAATGAATTTTAACAATGATGGAAAAATTGATTTTCACGTGCTGATTAAGCATTATTTTTTATGTAAAAAGACCATTACCGAAACCAAGAAAAGGCATGACAAACGCTATTGGGACTCTACACCATCAATTTCAATGGTTAAGAAATGGTTTACTGATTTTCGTTGTGGTCGTTCCAGCCACATCATTTTTACATGAATATTTGGTGCCGCGATTGCTCACCCTCGACCAAAAAACGCAACCGTTTGACTACTTCAAAGGAAAGTTTCGCGCAATCCGAACGAGTTTTTATCGCCGTTTCGTTACCGTGGACGGAACATGGATCCACTTCAAGATATCAGAGGCCAAGAATCAATTAAAAAAGGTAGGTTTCTTCGGGAGAATGTGCACCAAAGAAGGCCAAGGTGGTTATGATAGCCAAAAAGATCATGGCCACTGTTTTTTAGGATGCACGCGGTGTTATTCAAATCGATTATCTTGAAAAGGGTAAAATGACCATCGCTGAATATTATTCTGAGCTTTTGAACTGATTCTTGTTTCATTAAGACAATGTACGGTGCACATGTTTCTAATCACAATGGCAAAACCCATAAATTGAGGTAGGAACTGCTATCCCATCCAACATAATCTCCTTATATTTAACTTTGCGAATATTTCCTGTTTCCAGACTTGAGCAAATGGCTGGGCTGGTAAGAAATTTGGGTCGAATTAAGAGGACATTACTGAAAGAAGAACCTATTTTGAGGGTCTTGGAAAAACCTTTTATTCGGAAGGAATGCAGAAATTGGAAAAACGCTGTGCTGAATGTATCGAGCTAAAAGAAGACTATGTTGAGAAATGCAGCCCTTTATAAACTTTTTTTGTAGAATACAATAATCCAATATAAACCAGTGTTAGGGGAAAGGATATAATGGTTTAAGATGTTTTCGAAGATTTTTAAAAGCGAAGATTAAAAGTTTACAGTATTTTTTATTTATATAGGGTGTATCGCATAAGGTTACGAAGCTTCTCTGAGGTGATAGGGGAGGCTTAGACTAACAAAAAATTGCACCTGATGGCGGGTCTAAAATGTACCCCTGAGGAGTTATAGGGTTAAAACTGGTTTTCTGACTTGTTTTACAAAAAAAAATTTCTTGGATCACCCTAAAATATTTCTATGGCAAAGTTTTAGCTAATTGTATGAGCTTTCAGATAGTGTATAGTATATGGTTTATATGGTTTAAAAAGACTTCGCAAAGTTCTGGACCTTTAAAGTTGATATTTTAATTTATTTTTCCTATTTTTTGACTTTGGCGGCAATATGAGTATGAAAAAGGTCCTATTAACGTATCCTTTTATATTTTTTTTTAATCCTTGCTAAATTCGTTACTACATTTGTCATACAAATTTTTTAATTTGAGGTAGGTAAAAAATACTTTTCCAAACGGGTTACTCGCATGCGTTGCGCTGCATATGATGTGCGCGTTTCCCTTTATCTACTGGAGCCTTTAAACTGGTTGTTCTTGATTTTTTTTTTTCTGACCTTAAACTAACAAATTGGTAAGACAAGTGCACCACCAAATTAAAGAAAATTTAACGAGAATTTCAAAAAAGATTATTAAAGGATATGTTAATAATACTAAAATGGCCGTCAAAATCAAAAAATAGGAAAAAAAATTAAAATTAAAGGTCCAGAACTTTGCGAAACCCTTTTAAACCCTATAAACCACTATCTGAAAGCTCATACAATAAGATAAAACTTTTCCATAGAAATGTTTTCTCTAAAACGTTAGAGTGATCCAAGAAAATTTTTTTTTTTTGTAAAACAAGTCAGAAAATCAGTTTTAGCCTTATAACACCCCAGGGGTACAATTTAGACCCCACTTCGTAACCTTATGCGATACGCCCTATATAATAATGCATTAGTACAATAAGAATATATTTTTATGCTGTACAACATAATTTGCAGTGGTCAATTAGTTATAAAGTTAATTAAAAAAAAGTAAAACAAGCACATACATATCTGTGCAAAAATGGCAAAACTAGGTATCGAGCAGATTTACTCCAGGACTTGTAGTTCCTTAAAAAACAATTTGAAAAACCGGATATTGTGATTTTTCCATACCAACTTGGAATTTAAATTTGCTCTTCTGAAAAATTACGAAAACATGCGATACCTAGTTTTGCCATCTTTGCACAGGTACATATTCATATAATGTTACAAAAAAGTAAAAAAACAACTAAAGAAGTGAGCTGTCTGGATACTCATTAACAAATAAGTTAATAAAAACAAATATAGAAATGGGAGATATAATTAATGATTACAAAAATGTAGTAAAACAAAATGCATAAAGTTGTTGAAATTTGCTAAGGTTTCATAATGCTAAGCAAAGAGTTCCAGATTTTAATGGCATTTATAAAGAATAACCTCGTGGAATTATAAAATTCGGTACGATTAGGTATGATTAGGTTATTACATTTTACAGAAACATTAAAATGTAGTCTTTCATACAGGTAGAAATAAGTTTTACAATGGATAACTTTACGCAAGAATATACAATTCCTTGAATCTTCGTATTCCAAGCAGAAACATGATCATATCTTTTTGGTCCATAAGCATATCGCGTGGCATTGTTAAACGCAACCTGAATCTTATGAAGAGATCTTGAGTTCAACTTACTAAAATCTACAATACTTCAAAATAATTAATGAGGGAACTATAAGTAGCCACAGTTCGCTTGGATGAGGTTTAACTCAAAGGTTCGTGCCCATCCAATTTCTTTCCATATTTCTATTCTAGAAGCAGAATGGACTAATTTAAGCTGAAAATGGAAATAGTCCATGGAATAAATTATGAAACGAGGTCGAAAAATGGTACATCTGAAAAAAACACTACGAACCAAAATAGTCGCTTTCGATGTATTTGTCGCTGTTAAATCCGAATCCAGCCTCAGAATTGCTCTATCACGTATGGTTTTTGAGATATTCTAACCTTAAAGTTAAAAAACACAATTTTTGAGGTTATATGGAGGACGCACGAAATTGATTTTTGCTCTTTTCTACTAAGTACTTCGCTTAGTACTATCCTTCGTCTTCAAAAAATCATGAAAGTTAACCTATATCATATCTTTGATGCGTTAACGAATCACGAATATTGCTTATGTTTGCCAATTTTTTTCGAAGTAACATGTCTATATTATCGAAGGTTTATTTTTTTGATATTAAAGAACAATCTATTAGCTCTTTTGCAAATTTTTTGTTTTTATGCCACGCGCTATTTTAAAGGTCAAATGGGCGTCAAAGCGAAACCATGTTGTTGGTACTTTTTTAAAAAATTAGCCAAAAATATTAAAATCTATCAAATGTGGACAATACCCACACAGGATGAATTGGAAAGGACTAAACTTATCTTGCGCTGAAATGATTTACATTGCAGATTTCTTAGGTAAGCAATATAAAGCGCTGAAATAGGTGATGCGTGTAAAAATCATTGGTCACTTTGTTGGTTAAAATACCTAAGAGAAAAACAAACATCAGCTGTAAAGTCCATTAGCGGCATGAAACCAAGAAGTTTTTTTTTAATAATATGGAAAGTGGCCATTGATGGGTCAACGCATCAATCTTAAATTTTTGGTTTTATATATGGGCATTTTTCGATGAGGCTCAAACTTATTTTCCACCACTTTTTTTACTCAATTAACCATTTTATTACAAAAAATTGAAAAAAAAAAATGTTGAAATTTTTGGTACGATATGGTTAAAAATCGTATGTTGATGCTCATGTTTTTTCATTTCATATTTTGAAGACGAAGAAGAACAGTACTAAGCGATGCACTTAGTAGAAAAGAGCAAAAAATAATTTCGTGCTTCTTCTAATAACCTCAAGAATCGTGTTTTTGAACTTTTAGGTTAGAATATCTCAAAAACCATGCGTGATAGAGAAATTCCGGGAAAAGATTCGGAGTCAGCAGCAACAAATACATCGAAAACGACTATTTTGGTATTGGTTCGTTGTGGTTTTTCAAATGTACCGTTTTTCGACCTCATTTCATAATTCATTCCATGGACTATTTCGATTTTCAGCTTCCAGAATAGAAATGTGGAAAGAAATTGGATGGGTACGAACCTTTGGATTAACCCTCATCCAAGGCCACTATGTAGCTTTAGTAGTTTAAACTTCAAATCTGTTAGTGTGAAGAGTGAAATTTCGGAAATACGTTATTTGTGGGTATTTTCGCTAAAAAAAACAATATGTGGAAAACTTAATACATATATCCCACAACTTATTCCGAGCATTTTTAAGATCGTAACAAAATAAATACTACATCAAGCCGAGATTTTGCATACTTCAACTTTGCGCGACCTCTAAATGACCTTAAAAAACATTGAAAAAAATGCTCAGCTCAATTTTTTGACACACTATTTCCACTCCTCCTAGGAGTTAAAGGAGAATACATACATACATTTCCAATTATGGGGGTAATCGCGAAATTTCTAAAAATCATTGTTTTTAATCAGTCTAATAAATACGTATATAAATTACTTATAGTCTATTGATTATGGTCTGAAAAACATAACAAAAAGGAACTAAGACGTTTATACGTTTTTATTACATAAATCGGTAAATGGGTCATTTAAGAACAAAAAACCGCGGAGTGCTATTAAATTAGAGGGTGGAAGGCAAAAAACTGTTAAAATCCAATAAATACGTGTGAGTTTTTACATTTTTCCAGAAAAAAAAAATTCACCGACTGATATAGTGTGAAAAATTGGATCGAATTATCTTGCTTACTTCTCCTGTGAAAAATATTTCCACGTACGGACAGACAAGCAGACGGACCTGGCTATAGCGACTACTTCTCTGCGTTACAACTGGAAGGACAAAGTGAATATGCCCTGGGTGTAGTGCATAAAAATATCACTTCCCCGTTTAAAAGTTGTTGATAAAAAACTAATTTTTTTTTTAAAGAAACCGATGAGAAATTGGTGGCTGATTATAGTACAGAATCTTGACGGACAACTCCGTACAACTTTTTTGTTTAGTCAAAATTAAAATTTTTTTTTGTTTGTCTGAAATTCTTTCCCATATTAATAAAATTTTTCCAAAAAAGAGACCAAACAACATTTACCATGAGTTTTTATGATACATAAGCTGGTTTAAATTTTTTTTAAGAGATTTTTATAAAAAATGTACATGTTTTAGAATTAATCAAGTTCATGGTACAAAAACACTGAATTTGTGATGTTTGCTGCTATTTCGGTACTTGAAATATGTTAAATATACTTACATTTTACTTTAAATTTACTACAATATAAAATGCTGCAGAGAATGCCCTTTCGGGTTCGATGCTTGTAGGAGTGATAGTCAACAAGCTACTATTAATTTGTTCAAGGTAGGGATCTCGTATTGCAGATCTTTCAAAAAAATTCATCTTCTTCCTTATGATTTTATTAATGTTGTTTCTTTATCTTTTGTTTCAACGTTTGTTAAACTTTTGTTTATTTCCATTTGCAGCTTTTCCTGCAATGTCAACTCTTTTCTTTCCACTTGTCTGTCTGAATTTGGAAACTGATCAAACTATAGCTTTCCAGTTGGAACCTTACTTTTTGAGTTATCGGCCTTTGAAATAAAGGTATCTCAACCCCCATATAAAAATGTATAGGGAAAATGTCTCCCTTAACGATCTTAGGAACACATATATCTCAAAAATTCCAGCAAAAACCGATGAAATTTTTTTAATTTTTATTTTAAAATATGTTTTTTGGACGCTAAATAGACCAATCTGAACAACTAAAATGATTGCATCAGCTCCCATTTGCTTATGGCCCTGAAAGGGTTAAATGTTTATTGTATCTTATCTTGAGCCCTGTTACGTCTTCAAAAAATTAATGACACATATTCAAACTATATACCAGGAATTTTTAACTTTAAAATAAGGTATGTACTCGAAAGTCTATGTAAGTAAACAAAAGCAAATGTTACCGATGTAATCGTCGTAGAACTCTTTGTCCTACATTTATTCATCATTGGTTTTTTACAATTTTGAAAAGTTTTCAAAATGAGTTCATTGAAAGAAAATGTGCTAGATTTAATTGTGCGCAAAAAACACGATTTTCCACATTTATCTCACAAAAATATTACATAGAGTATAAATATTGAAAAATCAACGGTAGCTTGCGTACTTAAAAACTTTAGTGAACGATTAACTACGGAAAGGAAAGTTGGAAATGTTCGAGAAAAAGGATTTACCTCATAGAAAAAAGCAAAAGAAGTGTTATATGCCTTTGAAAAAAATACGGGACTCTCCATTAGAGATGTGGCAAAAAAAGTGCATATATCGCCCGGAAACGTACAGAAACTTTGGAGAGAGAAGGGTTTTCAATCATATAAAGTACTACTGCCAACAAATATGAACGATAAGCAAAACACAGCTGCTAAAACTCGCTTACGAAAGCTCTACGACTGTTTTGTACACAATTTTGAATTCATTTTAAAAGACGATGCAACTTACGTCAAAGCTGACTTTAACAGCTTCTGGGTCAACTTTTTTACACCGCAAAGAAGAAAGGCGATGTTGCGTCAAATTTAAAGCAAAAAAAGTGGACAAGTTTGTAAAAAATTTGGTTTGGCAAGTAATGTGTAAATGCGGTTTGAAGAACTCAGTATTTGTCACAACTGGTACCATTTACCACCAAATTTATGTGAAAGAGTGCTAACAGAAACATCTGCTGAATAAGATACGCCTTTTGGTCAGATTTGGGGAGTTGTCACTATGGCAAATTGGCCAAGAATTGGTATGAAAAGAATGGGGTCAATCTTGTACCGAAAAATTTAAATCCTCCGAATTGCCCTGAGCTTCAGCCGATTGGAAAATACTGGGATATAATGATGATAAAATTGCTAAAAACGAAGAAAGTTGTCAAAAATGAAAAGAAACTAAAATAAAAATGGATCAAGGTATCATCCCAGGTCACCCAAAGTGATGTGCAGAGCCTAATGACAGGTGTTAATTCAAATTACGATATTTTGCATATATCTCAATCAAATGAGCAAACCTTTTCATTTTCTTAAAGAAAAACCATTGATCTTCAAAAAATGTATTGCTTTCTTTTTTTTGGTCAAAAAAATAAAAGTTTTATACACAAAAAAAAAAAAAATCTTATTGTGTTGAATTGAATTAATCCCGAAAATCCCGGAATTAAGGTTTGTAATCCCGGGATTTCGGGACTAGGAAAACGTCCGGGATCCCGGGATTATATGCTCTAGCCGTGACTATTCCATAGCCAAATCTGCTTCGACGGAATGTCCCCTTATATTTATTGGCTCTTTTTGGGATGAAAGAACTATCTTATAGGACCTTATCATGAATAACATTCTCGAGAATATTTTCACATACTGCAATAGAGACTGCATGCAGTCTGAGAAAAAAATTCTCGAGAATACTGCAATAGAGACTGCATGCAGTCTGAGAAAAAAATTCTCGAGAATATATATTCATGATAACGTCCATAATGTCAGTCAAAATGCTTTCTCGCCGATTGAAAATACACGGGCACGGGTAGTGGAAAATAATAGTTTCAATTCGTCGGGTTAAAACTACAACTAGACATCTACGTTTTTCAAGTTTTGAGAAAAAATCGTTTTAAGTTTTTTAAATTTCGTTTTTTGTATGGAATTTTGAAGTATTCTGCTTTTTATTTTTTATATAAAATTAGATGGGGACTACATTTCAATAAACCGACTAGACTCAAGTATAGATCCGTGTCTTCAAAAAATGTAGATGTCTAGTTGTAGTTCTAACCCGACGAATTATTTTTTTTCTTTGCTTGAATAATTTCCTTGTTAGATGATATAATTATGGAAAGAAATTGAGGGAAAATATAATTTTTCCCTAGATATTCTTTTAAATTTTTAAACTGTGCCACTTATGCTTCCTATAGAGTAAATTATTCACAGCAATGTCCAATTTAACAAGTTCTTAGCATCAAAGAGGGGGATAAAATTGAAATATTTTTTTATGTAAACAAAAACATGCACAACCAAACAAGTTTTCATATACATATACTACACATTACTGGTGCCAGATTGTCTGGCATGTTTTTGAAGATCGTGGTTATATCATTGCGACACACATTGTATGTTGGAAGTATACGCACGAATTTTCTGTAAGTTTATGTAATTGTATTAATTCAATAACATGCTCCACAAAAAAGTTTGAAATTTCTAACTTCACTTTCTTGGGTGATATCGATCCACTGAATCCCGAAAACTACCACATGTTTTTGTCATCAAATCCGGATCTCAAAAATTTGGCTTTCAAGAACATGCAAAGACTTAAAAAGCCAAATTCATTTACATATTATATTGTACAATTTTGAAAACTAGAAAAACTGCTCAAACATCTTAAAAGTGAGCAATTTATGAAAAGTGTGCCTAAAACCAAAGATTTCAAGTGTTAATTCCCGTAAAACAAAAAATGTTACTTGATTGTCTTAAAATTTTGTAAAAGGAGTATTAGTTTTTAATTCCAGCATATAAAAATTTCACAAGGATTGGATGAAAATTGTGGAAATGTCTGAATAAAATGGTCGATTAAAGAAGTCGATTTACAGTTTTTGGTCATTTAATGAAAGAAATATGAGAAAGTTGAAGAACAAAAATATATGTTTTAAGTTTAATTCAAGGGAGTTCATCATCTTCTTATGGAGGAGGGAGAGTACATAATGTCAAGGATTTTTCCTATAATATTATTGACATGGTGTTGTCATTCAGTCATCAGTGCTTGTTCGTAAGTTTTTGCCCAAAAACAGCACCGAAATCATGTTTTAGCCATCGTATTTACCAGATTTAGACTCCTGTTTTGCCACGATTGAGGACATAAAAACCGAATCGCTGAGAGAGCTTAAGGACATACCAAAAAGTGCATATCTGAAGTGATTCGAGGATTGGAAAAAACGCTGGCACAAATGTATTATACCTAAGAATGATTACTTTGAAGAGGACAACGTATGAATGAATGAATATTTTTCGAAAATAATTAAAATTCGCATTACTTTTTGAACAGACCTCGTGTATCTACGAGAGGAAAAGTACGATATTAATTAATACGAATATAGCCATGAGTTAACGGAATTGCTAAGATTAGTGGAGGCCATGCAAAAATAGCGATATCCGATATCCTAGATATAGCTCTTAATAAGGCCATAAGAGGTATCCGTTGGAACTTTACCGAACATCTAGAAGATCTCGACTACGCGGACGACATTTGCCTTCTATCGTCCAAACACTCAGATATGCAAAGCAGGATTGAAGACCTTGTGCTGGAATCCCAAGAGGCCGGCCTAAAAATCATCGCATAAAGACTAAAAGCATGAAGCTGAATGCATACAGAAATAACATCATTTTAAAGCTAGCAATGATGACATTGAAAACTTCGACAGCTTCGCTAATCTAGACACCATTATCTCCATGGATGGTGGAGCAAAAGAGGATATCAACTCAAGTATATCAAAAGCGAAAGGCGCGTTATCTCCACTGAAACGAAAGTGCTAATTTTTGATTCGAATGTGAAATCGGTTAGCGTGTGGTAAAAAATAGCAGTAAAAACAAATAGAATTTATAACCATTAATCGAAACATTTATTTATGATAACATTTAAAAAATAATAGCCGTATTCACAATCTTATTGCGTCGTAGCAAATGCAAAATATTTTGAAATTACAACAACAAATTGTATTGATTTTTCAAAAAACTTTTCAAATAATTATGCATTTGCTACGATGCAACAAGATCGTGAATACGGCTAATATTGTAATAAAATACAAGTCGGAAGAACTTTCTTCCGAATTTCTTGCAACTGATTTTCAAAACATATATCTGCTGAGTTTTCGATTCTCCGTTGTTCTCCTTTTCTTTCAGAATATCCTCTAAACCAGTCAAATCTAAATCGTTCTCGTCTAGCCAATTCACTCGATCCATTCTCCTTGACGCTTTGCTGCTACTTTGATGGGTCGAATTTTCGGCAATACATTACTCGACTTCAAAACTTTGTGTTTCTGGAACATTACTTTGAAGCAAAATTACAAATCTTTTTGGATTGAAGGGCAAAATGAATCGTATGGAATAGGAAAGTTTTCGGCTGGAAAGTTACTCAACTGGAATTATTATTCCGGACGTCAAAATTTCATGAACCCCACTCCCTGTCACATATGGTCACATTTTGCTAAACCACCTTCCCCCTCAAGCCGTGACGTTCTTTATGAATGGCCCCTAATCAAATTCTTCCAAATCAGTGTACATTTATATTTGTTTTACTTACTGAATACTTTTAATAAAAGAAAATAACATTGTATATGCATTTAATTAATATGCATTTATGGATATGGAGTGCCAATCGCGCCAGGTTTTCTTTGTCTCTAAATTTTATTGAACAAAAAAAAAAAAAAAAAAAATCATCATAAAAAAGGATGAGAGGTATAGGTAAAGCGTCGGATCTTAGACTATTAGCGATCAATATGTACACTCAAACCAGCTCCTGTTCATCTTGAGCTTTTTGTGTCAAAAAGCCAAAACATCAGCTACGGTTTTCATAAACGGTAAATAAATTTATTTAATACATCTTGATGAACAAAAAACAACATCACAAATAACCCACGCATAAAATTGAGTACTTGGGGGATGGATTTAATAAATGTGAGATAATGTGCGACGATTCCCGATATGTGGAAAAATAGTGAAAAACGAAGGACTCGCCCCATTAACGAAAGATGGTTAAAAGCGCTGAAAAAACGACAATACTGAGAATGGCGTCGGTAGCATCTTCTTGCTTCTCTAGAAGCGCTTCAAAATCCTTTCAAACGCGCTTCCGTTTCACCTTTCGTATACAGTCTGTTAAATAAGAGCGTGGTCACGATTACTCGCGATCGGTAAAGTATAATGCTGTAATTTTTTTTTCTCACACAGAGGGCAGTATTGTCCTTCATGCTTCGTGAAAGTGAATCAGCGTCGCGCTTTGAAGCCGTTTTTTTGTGTTTGCACCCCAAAGGTCCCAAAATGACCCAAGCGGCGGCTGCGAAGTATATGCAAAAGTCGAAACTGTTTGTGAGTAAGTGGGTGAATTGCTTCAAAGAAGAAAAAAATGTCGATGACTTTCCAAATCGCGGGTCTGTCGGTGTAGTGACGGAAAAACAGGAAAAACTGATCTGTGCTCTATTTTCGAAAAATCCAACATTAACTTTGCGTGAAGGTGCTTCGAAATTGTCCCAAAAAGGTTTGAATATCTCCCACGGAACTATTCGTAATCATTTGATTGCAAATAGTGTGAAATACCGAAGTACTTTGCAAAAACCGATGCTCAGTGAAAAACATGTCCAAAAACGTCTTGAATGGGCCAAAGACAAAATGGTGTCGTGACTTTGGATTGGCCGTCTCAGTCGCCCGATGCCAATCCAATTGAAAACGTTTGGGCGCAAATGAAGATGAAGCTTCAGAAAAACCGACCCTGCAACTTGAAACAGCTGGTTCGACGCATTCACAAAATTTGGAGGTCGTTTTCAGAAGAGTATGCGCAAAATCTTGTTCAAAGTATGTCGCGAAGATGTCAAGCTATAATTGATGCTGGGGGTGATTGGACCTGCTATTAATGTATTTGCATTGAAGTTTTCGATCAAATAAATCAATATTAAAAAGAATTTTCGCAATGGGTATTTTCATTTTCTCACAACAATGACCACGCTCTTATTTAACAGACTGTAAAACTAAGACTATTCTATCCAAGACATACAAGAAATGAACTAATACAAATAAAGCTAAAACAAACTTCTTCCTACGGATCACAAAGTCTGTACGTTTCTTATCTTTATTTGCTAAAAAAAATTGGCTATTTTTTTAAATTACAAAGCCAAAAGTGTAAAAGGAAGTTTTTATCACACCGCCGAGTGAGAATTTATCACCTCTCAGGACACTAGTATTTATTTCGTCCCTTTTGACACATACTTGTTTACTTAGGCACAAATAGGAACATACGCACATGTATGTAAGTAAACAATAGGTCCGACAATGCAGATATATTTTTATTGCGGTAGAATTTCTTGATAAACTACTGAACCAAATTAAACAACTAAACTTTCATGATTACTGTGTTGCACACAATTTATTCGATCAAAATTTAAATACTGTTGTAATAAATATAAAAACAGAAAAGTATCAAATAGGTAGTAATAACATAAACTTTAAAATATTCACTCTTTGGCGGGAGTCAGAGGCAATATCATCAAAATTTAATTTTCAACCAGTATAACTCAACTACTTATATAGAAAAAATAGCACTCATATTCCGACCTGCACGATCATCAGGTAAATCATAATCTTAAGGAATAAAAGGGTAAAATTTTTCTGGGGCAGTCCTTAGTTTTTAATTTTAGAATTTCCATAGCTCTGCAAACAAAAACCGTAGATAAACACTGAAGCTATTTTTTTGAAAGGGAAAAAATAATACAGTGTAGTGCGCTATATAGAAAAGAGCAGAAAAAATCTTTACGTGCTGGAACATAACTTGAAAACTACGAAAAACTGTGTTTTTGTAAAGGGTTTTTGAATAAGAGTGCTACAAAAGATTTTTTAAATAAAACAAAAACGGTTTTGGATATCAATGAAACTCTTTATTCCGGGCACGCTTGTAGAAGTCCAGACGCTGAACCCAATTTTCGACAGTTTTCAAGCATAAATCGGCCGATACTGCTGCAATTTCACGGTCGATATTCGTACGAAGTTCATCAATCGTCGCTGGCTTGTTGGCATAGACCATAGACTTGACGTAGCCCCACTGGAAATAGTCTAACCGAGTCAAATCGCACGACCGAGGCGACCAATCGACTGGGCCATTTCGTGAGATAACACGTTCACCAAACTTGGTTTTCAATAAATTGATTGTGACATTCGCTGTGTGGCTTGTGGCGCCGTCCTGTTGAAACCACATATTGTCCAAGTCCATATCATCCAATTCGGGCCAAAAATATTCGGTTATCATTGAACGGTAGCGATTCCCATTCACAGTAACGTGTCTGTCTTGATCATCACGGAAGAAGTACGGCCCAATGACGCCGCCGAACCCATAAATCGCACCAAACCGTAATTTTTTCGGGATGCAATGGTGACTCATGGAGTACGTGTGGATTGCTGCCTGACCAATAACGCATGTTTTGCTTATTGACGAAGCCATTCAGCCAGAAATGAGCCTCATCGCTGAAGATGACGTAGCTCGCTTAAAGTTGAGGCCACTGACTCCGAATTTCGGTAGTAAGTTTTAATAATTTCTACTAGTTGCTGGCTCGTATATCTTTCCATGATGAAATGGCAAACCTTACTGAAGAGAAATGTCAAGTGAGCGGGAAAAAATATGGCGCCGTTTGCTGTCCCTATCGGTCTACTTTTGTAGCGTCCCTATTGAAAAATCCTTTAGTTTTAGGTTAGGATATCTCGAAACCTTGACTTATTAGAGTGGTTATGCGGCCAAATTGGGATTAAGCACACTGAAATCCTGAGAAGTCGCCCTTCCAAGAAAAGAAAAGCATACGTTCCAGTTCGGTATGATACGCGTTACAGTGGGTGCAAAATTGTCAACATTTTGTTGCATTTAAGTATAGTTTTCTGTTCTTTATTTTTTCAGGGTCCTAAGTTAGGTGAAATTTTTCACATATTTAAAAAGAAGGAAGTTCAAGCTTTCGTTTGTTTCATACTTCTTGTTGGTCATGTAATTGGAACAGACGCTATAGCAGTATTTTGGAGAAAACAGCAAACTTGTTGACAGCTTTGGAAAACAATTCAGGAAAAATAATTTTTTTGACTTTAAAATAAATTTCTAAAACGCCGAGGAGCTATAAATTTTCAAATATGGGACTATCCAAAGGTGGGATCGAACTTCCTATGGCCGCCATCTTGAAAATTTTCGGAATACCGCATGTGTGTCAAATACTAACTTTTCACCAATTTTCATAGAAATCGGAGATGTCAAGTCGAATTTTGGTCGATAATGCAAAGAAAGATTCACCTCAAATATCTCAATATTTCAAAAAACCTAATGCAAAATTATGCGCACTTCTACCCAAGTTACTTGGACAGCTTCTTCGTTTTCTTTTTTGTCTGTCTTTTGCAACCAGACTTCGAATAAATTGAAATTACGGAAGAAAAGTTGCCTAACAAAAACATTCATTAAAATGGACAAAATCGGGCCTCTATATTTCTAAATAATATTAACAATAGCACCGTCTTACTAGTTTCTGGTTTCTTAGGACTAACGAATTTCAACAAAATTTTAAAAGCTAACACGAAGTTCAAAATTTAAAAAAAAATTTATATGTCAGGGGTCTAATTGAATTTTAGATTTTTCCACAGAAAACATATTTAAAAAAAAAAAAAAACAAATTATTTTAATTACTTTTTATTTTAATTTTATTATTTTTATTTTATATTATTTTTCCCCAAAACAAAAAACATGTTTGTTTGTATTGAAGTATTTCTCCATTACAGTGCATCAACTAAAAATCAATAGCAACACTTGTAAAAATTTAATTTTGGCCAAAAAAAGTGTGCCTTTTGACCTATAGTAGTGCATTGTTATAAAACACACCACGCATCAATAATTTAACTGTTATTCAATACCAAAAATAATGGTTCAGACCAAAATGAAACATTTCCAAATTTATGCTATAAACAACTTCGATGTGTTAGTGAAAAGTCAATTATAAAAATTTATTTATTTCATTATTATGCTAACTCTACAATAAAAATAATTTTTTTTGTTACGGTAATCCTATAAGAACTAAAAGGGTAGGAGGGTACATTTTTTGACTGAATGCAATTCTACATATTAAAATCTATGAAAATATTGTCATAAAACATAACAAGGGTCAATAATTTTATCGTTATTCAATATCAAAAGTAAGAATTACCATGTGGCGGACCAAAACGCAACATTTCCAACTTTGTAATCTAAATAACTTAAAAATTAAATGCCAGATAAATTTATTTATTTATGATTTGTATTATCCCTAGAACCCTTCCATACCACAACAACTGGTTTTAAACAAATATATATATCCTACTGACTTTAATTACTTTTGTGCGTTTATCCAAAAAACTGTTCAGATGAATTTATTGCGTTTTGTTATGAACCTCCTCATATAAAATATATCGATTTTGCATGAGAGCCGCTATTAGAAGTGAAAAAAGGGTAGATATGTTTGAGAGAAATGTTGGGTAGGGACAAATAATGGTGGTCGCTGAACATATTTTCCTTCTCGCGGCAATAAGGAATTTTTTATTCTTTTTCACCCACTTTTTTGTTATTTAAAAAAAATAGATTCCATCGTTTGCATCATTTTCAAACTTCTCTCAAAATTTATCGAATATATAAGTTTCTCAAAATAATTTGAAAATAATTTAAGAGTATATTACTTAGCTTATTTTTGATTATTCGCAGAGCTATGAGCATTTCAAAAATAAAATTAAAGTAATTATTTAATTTTTGTAATTTAAAAAAAAAATTTATATCTGTTGAACGACTTGATAAAAAATAATTTTAAAAAACATGGAGGCTAGTCTCAAACAGTATTGTAAGAAAAAATCAGGAATACAAAAGCCAAATGGTCTCAGATTTGCCATGGAATTAATACAATATACACATGGTCCCAGTGCCAAAAACGCCTTGATGGAGCTAGCAGGTAAATTATAATGTACAAACATAATAGCTTTGAAATAATAATTTAGGATTTAGAACAAATTTAATTTGCAGTCATGAAAAATAAATCAAAACTCCAAAAATATCACAACTCAAATATAATCACATAAAGTTCTTTATAATAATCTATAACTCTGTAAATATAATTTGGATCTTTGATAAAATATCAATGCATTAAACTATTATGTACATTTTTGTATTTATTTTTTTTTTATTGTTTTCCTCAAATATATTGAAGGCCGCCGTGTTTACCGAAAATTTGCCACTTTAAAACATAAATCTTAATAATTGAATTCATGCAAGTGAAATTTGTTGTAAAATGAAATTGTGTATATTTATCACCTTTTAAAGTGGAAATTCCAATTCTTTAAGGAAACATGTAAACAACGTTTTCACACCTACAAAAAAAAGCAACGCAGCAGTTACCACATCTGGAAAAACCGAATGACAACCAACCTGCCTTGCTCTTTTCCAAGTACTTACTCGTACATGCAACATGTTGAGCAAAAGTTTTCAATGACTGTGAAACAGTAACAGCGGGATCTTTTAGTCCCTTTTTAGAATAAACATACGTACATCTGCTCAGGTACGAAAAAAGATGTAAGGCCTTTATACTGTTAAATTCTCTATCAATATTTGCACCTCACATCGTATCGCAGCTTAGCAACTCGACCAGCAAAAGGCGCCGCAGGTCAAAATGAAACACACAATGAAACTTATAAGAGCCTTATAAATTTACGAAACTTTTTCAGGGTACGTATATGTTATTGTTTTATTTCAACAATGATTAAACCGAAAAGGCATTGATGAATTAAAGAATGGTTCATCTTGTGTAAAAGAGAAAAACACAAAATATTCATCTCTTTCGATTACCTTTTTGTTCATCATGTAGAAAACATAGCACAAAGAATTTTTACTAGACTGACTGGCTCCTTTTATTCTATGAAATCGTTCCACATGTGTATAGTATTTTAAACTTTTTAATCGTTTATGGAAAAACCAAAAGCAGAAAAAGAACAGATTTGCGCATCGAGTTTACACTTACCTAATTTTCGAACAGGTGTTGATAGTTCGACGACTAAGTCCTGAAGTGTTTTTTTTTGGCCAGATTCATTTGTAGGTAGAACTAACTTCTGTGTGTAGGTGGTATCCTGCAATATTAAAAAAAAAAAAATAATTAAATAAGAAATTGATACACCATTAGAGCGGCCGTTAAATGGAAGATAATGATGAGTCTTTTTCACCGCTTTTTCCAAAAACTGGCCTATGGTTAAAGTTTTCTACAAAAAAAGTCTACGGATAATTTCCTTAGGGGACACTAAAGGCAAGAAATGCTTAAAACTTAAGAAAAACGCTTTATAAATGTAATTAATATAAAATGTGAGAGGTCTTTATTGATTTTGACTTTTTTTTTTTTGGTTTTCGCGATGAACTTTCGACTTTTTAGTGTTTAGTACACCAAATATTTCTGTAGTATATAATATCTCAAAATTGCCCTGTTTTAGGGGTAATTTTTGTGCCTTTTCAGAAAAGGTTAAAAATTACCCATCTCCATACATAAAAAAAAATTTAGGCCTAATTAATCCTTAACAACGATTTACAATTTTGGAAAAAATACCATTTTGGCTGTTTTTAGAGTGGTAAAAAAAAAAAAAAACTCTCAGGGTAAGCTTTCATATAGAGGGCGGTTTTTCTAATATTTTTTTCATCGACCCGTCCTAATGTATAGGGTTAAAGTTTTCTACAATAATATTTCTCGTAATATCCTGCAGAAGTTTAGACAAAACGTGATATAACTCAGATGTAAGGATCGTAAAATTTAGTATTTCGATTCAACACAAGAATATTATTATTTGTACCGAGTAATAGAAAACTTAAAAAATCGATCAAAAAAAAAAAATTCGACCTGATCCAGAAAATCGGGAAGACACGTATAACATATTTTTAGCCATATTTTCATATTGGATTTTTCCAGTTGTGCAAAGTCGTGTCGAATGGTGTTTTGGATTGTGAGGATTTTGTTTGCATCATTTTAATTAATTATTGATGAGCTAAGAGGAACCGATTTTAATTTGAGGGGATATCACCCACGCATTTTCTTCCGAATTGGTATCTGGGGACCTTCAGGTACAATACCCCATTTTCCATAAAATCGTACGTGTAGCCGATTTAAAAAATCTCATTTTGAAAATTGTACTAAAATGTCCATATAAATCGGAAAAATCGTAAGAAAATTAAACCAACAAATAAAAACCGAAATAGTCATTTAAGATGTAATTTTTGATGCTGAATCCGAATCCGGCAAAATTGAGCTATCTTGTCAGAATTTTGAGATATCCTAACCTAAAAGTGCGAACAACACCGTTTTTGGCTATTTTTGAAGATTTGTAACAAGTTTTGATATTTTCTGGCCATAAATATTGATATGGCATTTGAAGGAATTGCATTATTATTATTATTATTTATGGCATTTGAAGGAATTATATCAATATCTTTACTTTACTCTGAGCGTTGGTTTTATTTTTTACAATTTTTTCGATTTACAGAAAGAAGCAAAACTGTCAACATGTTTGCTATTTTTGACTTTGTACTGCTATAGCGTCCGTTCTGATTACATGACCAACAAGAAATATGAACCGAACGGAAGCCTAACCTTTCCTCTATTCAAATATGTGAGCAATTTTGCCAAACTTCAAACCATAAAAAAATAATGAACAAAAAACCATTTCGAAAACATGTTGACAGTTTTGCACCACTTTAAGTGATGTGCGTACAAACCTGGAATATGAATTTTTCCCAGTTAAAAAAAAAACGATTCCAATAGACTCTGTTGTGCTGATTCCAGAATCCCTCTACCTCTTCAGAATTTCGAGGTATCCTAAACTTAAAGCGCAAAAAACGACGTTTTTGCTGTTTTTCAATTTAGCTTCAAGGTCGCAAGGATTTTTTCTGCTCTATTCCGTAAAATAAATTTGAACATCTTGCTTTTTCCCTTTCCAAAAAAGTGGTGAATGGTCATCTACGATTTTTTTTCGCAAAGTTATGCCCATTCTAAGATTACATCATAAGATCATATAAAACGGATATAGCGGCAGGGTTTGGATTTATGTCATCTTAATTTAGTTCAATTGGTATAAATGGTTTATAAACATATCCTTCTGGAGAAATATGGCCAAAAAATACCCAAATTACTCTTAGTATAAATTTTGGGTATTTCATGATGTCATCTTAGAGTGGGCATAACTTTGCAAAGAAAAACCGTAGATGACCATTCACCACGCTTTTGGAAAGGGAAAAAGCAAGATGTTCAAGTTTATCTTACAAAATAGAGCAGAAAAAATCCTTGCGACCTTGAACCTAATTTGAAAAACAGCAAAAACGTCGTTTTTTGCACTTTAAATTTAGGATACCTCGAAATTCTGAAGAGGTAGACGGATTCTGTGGCCAGTTTTGGAATCAGCACAACAGAGTCTATTGGAATCGATTTTTTAAACTGGGAAAAATTCACGTTCCAGGTTTGTACGCACATCACTTAAAGTGGTGCAAAACTGTCAACATGTTTTCGAAATGGTTTTTTGTTCATTATTTTTGTATGGTTTGAAGTTTGGTAAAATTGCTCACATATTTGGATAGAGGAAAGGTTAGGCTTCCGTTTGGTTCATATTTCTTGTTGGTCTAGTAATCAGAACGGACGCTATGGCAGTACTAAGTCGAAAATAGCAAACATGTTGACAGTTTTGCTTCTTACTGTATATGGAAAGTTTAGTGCAATTTTCAAAATGAGATTTTTTATAAAACGGTCACACCTGATATCCCTTAAAACTAAAATCGGTTTCTCCTAGCAGTGAAGTATAAACTTTTCAATTAAATTAAGCATAAAAAAACCTTCTTAAGAATTTTTTGGACATTTTATGAACTTTTAAAAAACGTTCTCGAAATGACTATTTTTAGTGTAAGCTCTAGTGAAAAGCAATGTAACAGAAAAGTACAGAATTCTCCATGAAAGGGTTGTTTAAACAAAGAATTTGCAAAACTATAAACTCCTTGCCACAAAATCAATCTTAAAATTTCCCACCTGGGTGATTTTGAGCCATATAGGTACATATTTTTATTTATTTTTTATTTTTATATTTTATTTTATAATTTTATTTTTATTTTTATTTGTATTTTATTTTTTATTTTATTGTATGCGTGGTAGGTAGGCGCGAAGAATAACCGAACCAACCATGCTTGATCCCAGACAGCTTAGTCCACATTAGGATGTCTGTTATTTAAAAAGGGGTTTATTTTTAGAAGGCAAAAATTGAATGGACTGGTTTTATGGCAAATAATCACTTAGAAAAATAACTAGAAATTTTTTTAAACAAAAATGTATGGGAAATCGACTTTACTAGGTATTTTTCATCATATTTAAGCTCTGTAAAATTGCAGGAAAATTCTTGAAATGAGGAAAACTGGGCTCAAATGTTTATAAGATTGAAAACATGGAAAACTAAGTATGCAGAAAGTAGGGATGATCAAACCAAGACCATAGTAGTCTTGGTCTAGGAGATAATGAATTTAACCTACGTTGTTTTGGACTTTTTATTAAACAATTGATTTTTTGCATATTGAAAACAAAAAAAAAAAAAAAAACAACAACAAACATACAAAAATACTCATTACCGATATACTTTTCGATGCTGAATCTGAATCTTGTCATAGAATCGAGGTATCCTATGTTAACACTTTTGTTTTTGCAAATTTTAAAGGCAAGGTAATTTTAAACCTTAAAATCGGATATGCAAAGAAAAAAGTGACAATTTTCTCCATACTCAGATTCTTGGTTATTTGCTTAAACCAAGAACTTTTACAGAAAAATTTTTCTCCACAATTTTGTAACACAGGAAATTTCTTATATAAAGATGTAAAAATGTTTTCGTGTAGCTTATAGTTTAGGAGATAACCCAATTTAAAAAGTTGTGCACAGTTTTTATATGTAAATGCTACGTATAAGTTCATATTCAAATATCTTACTTTTAAAATTGCGAATACTCTTAAACGAGGAGTCGTACAAAAAAAAATTAAAAACCGTTCAAAAGATAATTGGATTCTGTATGTATGTATGTATTCTCCTTTAACTCCTAGGAGGAGCATAGGGCCAATATGAAACTTCTCCATTCGTTGCGATCCCTTGCGATTACTTTGCTCTCTTGCCACGACTTTCCCGATTCTTGGATTTCCTTTTCCAGCGACCTTTTCAGCGACCTTTTCCAGTTGGTTTTGGGTCTACCACGTGCTCTACTGCCTTGTGGATTCCACTCAAGAGCCTGGCGCTGTGTGGTTTCCGTTTGCTATAGCCCTCTGATTGCATTTTTGATGTAGCTCGGCATTTGATATAGTGCGAGGCCCCCAAATCCTTAGTATACGCCTTAAGCATTTGTTGACGAATACTTGCAGTTTGTTCTTTAGTTGTTCAGTAACAAGCCATGTTTCGCACCCATATAACGAAAGAAGACCATATTTTGTTCAGTTGAGGAAACGCGCCTTTTGCTTTTGCTATTCTTGATATCCTCCTTTGCTCCACCATCCATGGAGATAATGCTGCCTAAATACGTGAAGCTATCGACGTTTTCGATGTCATCACTGAAAGCTCTAAATGTAATGTCATCCCTGTTTGCGTTTAACTTCATGCTTTTAGTCTTGGATACGTTGATTTTTAGGCCGGCCTTTTGTGATTCCAAGACAAGGTCTTCAATTTTGCTTTGCATATCTGATTACACCGTATTAAATTTTTCTTGGAGCCACTCATGGTCTAAAAGATATTCTTCAAAAACCTTTAAGGTTTCGAAAATACTGGTTTTTGAAGGATATCTCTGAAACGGTAAGTTATACGATAAAAAGCAATAGCATCAATTTTGTAGAGAATCACAAGATCTACAAAAAATAATCCATATGTGTACATATTGAAGTAACCGTTTTTTTTATGCGCACAATGGATTTCAATGGACTTTTTACACATTATTAACCATGCATAAATAAATATAATTCCGGTGAAAAAAATTCACTTGGAATTTTTTCGCAGAAATATTCTATTTTTCCTGGGCTAGGAGTAAAGTTAGGGCCGCGTAACAACTAAAAAAGCGTCAGAAAAAATTGAATACCTCAATCTGAAGAATCCTTGAAGAATTCTCTGTAGTTGTATTTTTTAAAAATTTTCTAGACGTCCGCTTTTAAAAGTTATTAGTTTTCTACTGAAAGTCTACTGCAATCGCACTAACTTGCTTCTAAAATATTGAATAAAATTTTTATTCTAATATGTAAAATAATATTACAATCGTTTAGTAGCAAAGGCTTTTAGTAAAATACTAATTACTTTTAAAAGCAAATGTCTAGAAATTTTTTTTTAAAAAAAACTAAAACAGAATTTTTCAAGGATTATTAAAATTGAGGTACGAAATTTTTTCTTAAGCATTGTTAGTTGTTACGTGACCCTAACTTTACGTTCTGCATATTTCATACAAAAAAAAAAAAAAGTAAAGTGCTGTAGGCATTCAGTAAAACTCTAATAACTTTTAAACGGAGATACATAGAAAAATTTTTAAAATACATTGGATGGGGCATGCTTCAGAGGTTCTTTAACAAGCAGTATTTTATTTTTTAACCATTCTGGAATTTAGTTAATTTTAACGATATTTTACTCAATATTTAGATTTTGTCACTTGTACCTCTTTGCTTTTAACCTCCTCAATCGCATTAAAAAAAAAAATTGGAATTAGAAACAAAGGGCTGTCCATAAGCCGCGTCATGCTCCGAGGGTAAGAGGAGGGAGTCTGGTCAAGCGTCCCGCTTTGTATATTTTTTGTGTATTTTTTATGTTTTTTACTACATAGAGGGTAACGCGAATTTTAGCGTCACAAGATAATAGACACTGTTTGCGCTGTTCTACTGGCTGTGCATTACAAAATTTACACAGAGGGTTAAATTTCATGTTTATTTATAAGTTGTGAAACTACAGGGTTAGGCGCATGAACTGCTACCTTATCAAATGATCATAACTTTTTGTGTGAAATTATTTTTTATTGATTCAAATGACAAAAATGTGTGGAAATAATCAAAAAACTAGAATCCGGCTACTTTAGCTCGATATGGCCACCTGTTGCCTTGACTACGGCCTTCAATGTGATCTTCCGGTATTTTGGCCCATTCCAGTAAATGGGTTTCTTTAGCGCATCCATACTGGCATATTTTTTAGTCCTCACCTTGCTCTCTAAGATAGCCCAGATGGAATAGTCCATCGGATTTGCGTCTGGCGAATTTGAGAGCCATTGTGTGGACGAAATGTGCACGTGGTTTTTTAACCATTTTTGGTTCACACGAGCTTTATGAGATGATGTTGAGTCTTGTTGGAACGTCCATGGTCTGCGACCGAAATGTTTGCATGCCCAACGCTCTAAAGCAGCTTCCAACACATTTTCCCGATAATATGTCGCATTGACTTTGACACCAGACTCGTTAAAAACGATTAGAGAGCGTCCATCGGCGGTCACAGCTGCCCATACCATTATTTGAGATGGGAAATTACTTCGGGTGGCTGTTCGAAGACTCAAATTCTCGTAGGAGCGTTCGGTCAAGTAAACACGATCATTTTGAGAGTTTATGAACTGCTCAATCCGGAAATTTTTCTCATCAGAGAACACAATGTTAGGAAATTGGCCACGTTCGTGCAAGCGTAACAACTGCTTTGCTCTTTCGAGTCTAACTTTTTTTGCTTTGGTGTAAGATCGTGTGCCTTTTGGAACTTGTAAGGCTTTACCTTGAGCTCATTTTGCAATATGCGTCTGATGCTTCGCTGGGATATTTTCAGTTCTTTGGCCATTTAAATACCACTACGATGTGGATTTCGTTCAAGTCGAACCTTCACTTTCCGCACCATTTCAGGCGATGTTGCATTTTTTTTTTTGGTCCACCACCATAGCGTTTAGCAACGCTATCAGTACCATTATAACGAGTTATGGTACGATACACAAACATTTTATTCACTTTCGAGATGTTTGAGCTCACGAACAATAGCTAGTTGTGATTTTCCAGCCAAATATAATGCAATCACACTCACGGTGGTTTTTAAAAAATTTTAACTTTTTGAAATACCACCCGCGATTTTTTTCAGGGATAATATTGGGGGACCCTTCTAGTATCTAAATCCGCAAACCGCGAAATCGAACGTCCAGCCGTTTTTTTTTTTCGACCTTTTTGTTTTTTTAACGATTTTTCAGTATATCTCGGTGTGTATATACATATTATGTACACATATATATGTATATACGTACATATATATACTTGTATATGTATATATGTGTAATATATATATATGGATATATATATACATACATACATACATATAAAAGTTATCGTTTCCGCACCATTTATTTTTTTAAAAAATCGGTTTTTTCGTATTCGTATTTAAGAAAAACACAAACAAAAACAGGAAACGAAAGTAGTCATTCCAGATGTGATTTTTGATGCTTAATCCGATTCCGGTATTAGAATTGCTCTATTACGTCTGGACTTTGAGATATCCTTACATATATGTTTAAAGGATACCATTTTTTTCCTATTTTTGAAGTTATATAACAAGATAAGGTAATATTATGTCGTAAAATCTGGTATGACAGTTAAAAGCCCTAGTTTTTTTCCTTGAAAACTCAATCAAACCGATAACGATATCTTTTTTTTTGTCGGAGATATCTTTGCCTAAAAAGTTAAAAAAGTGCAAAAACACGATTTTTGGCTATATTGGATGTTATATGCAGGACACACAAAAATTTTTTGGGAATTTCTATTACCTGAAACATTTGGTACTTTCTTTTGACTTTAAATTGAGCTATCAAATGTTTATGTGCAATATTTCTCTGCAAAGTTATGTTAACTTTAAAATCACACCATGAAACTTAAAGCGAAAAATCTCGGTTTTCGGCTATATTTGAGGTTGTACACAGTACGGACGAAATTCGTCTGCTCTTTTTTACCAACCGAAGCATTTAAAACCATTATTTTCCTTTAAAATGAGCTAACAAGTGGTCATGGATCGGATTAAGCATCAAAAATCACATCTGGAATGACTACTTTCGTTTCCTGTTTTTGTTTGTGTTTTTCTTAAATACGAAAAAACCGATTTTTTTAAAAAATAAATGGTGCGGAAACGATACCTTTTATATGTATGTTTGTATATATATATCCATATATATATATTACACATATATACGTATACATATACTCAAAAATCGTTAAAAAAACTAAAAGGTCGAAAGGAAAAAACGGCTGGACGTTCGATTTCGCGGTTTGCGGATTTAGATACTAGAAGGGTCCCCCAATATTATCCCTGAAAAAAATCGCGGGTGGAATTTCAAAAAGTTAAAATTTTTTAAAAACCACCGTGCACTATTACGTTTGAAATCCATTTCGGAAAACTATTGTTTTATAAAACTTAAACGCAAATGCTTTTGGCGGCTTGTAAACAATGTAATGAACTGTCACTGGTATGAATTTGACATAGCTGTCTTTATCGGTTTGCCAGATGCATCGGTCTGAAGTTGGTAACAGTTCATGCGCCTAACCCTGTATATTCATCTTTGTACGAATCTTGTACTTGTAACGTATTAGTCACAGGACCTTAACGTTAAATATTTGCCATTTACTTTATTTACACTGGTATAAGTTAATTAATATATAAAAATTCTTACTTCATTATAAAATCGAATAGGTATATGCTTAAAGGTTTCTTGATCACTACTGGGTTCCATTAGCCGTCTGTTTATTGCCCAAAATTGATCGAATTTATCTGAAAGACCAAGATTTTTAAAACACATATATGATTGATGAAAAATTTTACCATTTAATAATCCAAGCCATAACTGGTTGTGATCTTTTTTTTGCATTGAAGATATTACTTGCCCTCGATGCTTAAGTACATCAGCTTCTTTTAAACAGGACAAAAAATGTGATTCGAGAATATCTCTGAAAATTTAAATAAAAATCAATTTTGCAAGTGGAATGTTTTAAAAAAAATTTGAGGTTTCCTTGTCAATATCCTACTCATAAGAGGGCGCACACTGGTTCAAAATCCCTAAAAGCTGGTCAAAATCATTTAAGTTTCGAAACGAAATTTTTACCAGGGGTTTTTGAGGTCGCTGATTACGAATCCGATGTTAGATTTTTTTTTGAAAAAAATGGCGGATGATTTGCATAAATATTCAACCAAATCCAACAAAAAACTTTACTCGAGGGTTTTTGGGGTCACTGATTACGAATCTGATTTTAGATTTAAAAAAAAACTAGTAAGGGTGTAAAATTTGGCCTGACCAAACATTAAATACCCTACACTGCAGTATTTTTAAAATTTTGCTCATATGGGAGGTGCTACGCCCTCTTGTTCGAGTTCACCCAGTTTTTGTTCACAGCTTGCATTTATAGGTTTAAATGTCTGAGTGAAAAATGTTTTCAGCATAGTGTTTTGAAGCTTTTGCTTATATAGGAGGTGCCACGCCCTCTTGTCCGAGTTCCTCTAGTTTTAGCTTAGAGCGTGCATTTATAGTCTTTAATATTTGAGTGAAATTTGTTTGGATTATCTCAAAAAACTCTTTCCGTATGGCATTTTGAAACTTTTGCTCATATGGGAGGTGCTACGCCCCCTTGTCCGATTTCACCCAATTTTTGTTGAGAGCTTTCATTTATAGTTCTTAGTGTCTGAGTTAAATTTGGTTCGAATATCTCAAAAATCGCTTTCAGTATAGCGTTTTGAAGCTTTTGCTTATATGGGAGGTGCCACGCCCCCTTGTCCGATTTCACCCAATTTTTGTTGAGAGCTTTCATTTATAGTTCTTAGTGTCTGAGTTAAATTTGGTTCGAATATCTCAAAAATCGCTTTCAGTATAGCGTTTTGAAGCTTTTGCTTATATGGGAGGTGCCACGCCCTTTTGTCCGAGTTCGCTCAGTTTTTTCTCAGAGCTTGCGCTTACAATTTCTAGTATTTATGTGTATTTTGGTTGCATTGTCGTGAAAAATACTCCTAAAATTGCATTTTGAATATATTTTTTGTATGGGCGGTAGGCGTGTCCGTTAACCGATTTTGCTCATTTTCAATCCCCCGAGCTATCTTTGATGACGGAGGCAGGGTACCAAATTTCATTGAATTATCTTGCTTAGTTTTCCCAAAAAGTGTATTTCCACACACATCACCCAGCCAGCCACCCAGACAGACGGACATGGCTATATCGACTCAGGAGGTGACGCTGATCAAGAATATATATACTTTTCTATACCTGCCACGCCTCCTTCTCTGCGTTACAAACGGAAGGACAAAGTGAATATACCCTGGGTGTAGGATATAAAAAAACAAAATGGCGAATTCGAAATGGCAAAAAACAACACTTGCACAATTTTTATATCTAATTCAAAAGTTTATTTCAAAACTTTAACTTTTACAGAGTTGTGTGCAATGGTAAATTGATGTACATAAAAATGGGTTTTAGATTCCTTCATAATGGAGTATAAGCTGTATAATAATATAAAATTTTGATCAACACATATTGGCAGTTGACAAGAAATATGAGTTAAATTTTCCTATGGGCGCTTCAGAAAAAATCGGTGTCAAACAAAAAGGCAAAAAAAGGCTCCCAAATTTTTTTCTATATGTTAGAGAAGGTTTCAATCTTCTTAAATCTAAAAAATCTTGGTGGTATGACGTAGTATAAATTAGTTCTGGGCTTTTTTCATAACCATAGCAAGCAGATTTTGTGAAACGACTTTTGGTCAGCTTTTAAGGATTTTGAACCAGTGTGGGGCGTGATGATTCAAGAGGGGCACAACACATTCAGAAAATAAAGAAAATAGTCATTAAGTAGGCAACTTTTTCTTTATCAAGGCAAAATTTAGCTTATCTTATTTTATCCCGATTTTCTTATTATGATCCGCAATAAATCGTAATCGTCTGCAATAAATCGCAAAATCATCTTCAGTGACGAAGCTCATTTTTGGGTTTCGTCAATAAGCAAAACATGCGTTATTGGTCGGGTGAAAATCCACATGCGCTTCATGAATCGAGATCTATTCATAAATGTTTTGATTGTACTTCAAGCCGATAATAAATTTTCTAAAATATCTCAAATGGTTTGCATTTTATTTAAAAAAAAAAGTTCTCAAGTCCCTATTGTAAAACCCATATGACGCTTTCCAGGGAGTAATGTAGTTCTTTTTTGTCAACGGCACTGGATAGTCATGATCATTCTTATTAAACTTTACCTTTCAACTTTTCAAATTGGATATATTCCGATATATCCAAACAAATTTAATTTTGTCATTAACATGCGATACATTTATTTCAACAGAAAATAACTCCGAAGGTTATGATAATATTGAAAAAGTTAAAAGGCACATTACACTACTGCCTGGATGAGCATATGTTATATGCTTGAAAAAAGCTGATTCTGATTTATAAAAACCCAGTTATTTACTTTTGTAATATTAGTTTTTAATCATTTTTGAATAAGAAATAAATTTTTATGCGAAAAATAGTGAAATATTTAATTTTTTAATAAAGAACATTTATTTGTTTTTGCTTTTTTGAAGGGGGCGCGAGCTTATGAAGAACTTGACTGGGGCGTAACCAAAAACGGTTGAAAACCCCTGAAATAGACAGTACTGTTTCCAAATTTTATGCAGGAATATTAATTTTACTAATTCATATACTTTTAGCACATAAGACTTGACAATAGTACCCTAGAAAACAATTTTTATACAACACATCCACTGATAAGTTCGTGGTCTGGCACAGAGATGACGCAACAAATACAGACTTAATAAATTTTTTAGAAAGTATATGGGCATTTCTCAGAAAATTTTAACCTATAGTTGTCAAGTTTTGATGTCAAACACGTGGACATGTCAAACACCTTAGATAAATTTAATTCAAATAGTAGGGTAAGAGAGGGAAATATGGACCACCCATCTTTATTTTTTAAATAAAACCCAAAGTACATAAAACAAAACAGTTAATTTTATGTCATCCAGTAAAGGAAACAATTCACCTTTATTCTGATTCACTTTTAGATAAATATCTACCATACCTAAATTAGAGCGCTAGCGTTATTTTACTGTCAAAAAATTCTCATGTACGTACATTTTGTATGGCACATACCGAAATTGCCAACGCTCAACGCTGAGCTATTCGAATTTCCAATTTTGATAAAGCGTTATGGAGTGAAGTTAGCTACAGAAAAGTAAAAAAGGAAACAACAATATGATTTTGACAAACAAATGACTTTAACGCAACGCTCTTTATTTCGGTATGGCGCTTGATGCTTTTGTGTAACGTTAAATAACGCAACGTCTGACGCTCCAATTTAGGTATGGCAGTATCTCATCAGGATAAAGAAAAAAAATTAAAAAACTGAAAATACTCAAAATTAAGATAAAAAAAAAGTGTAGTGTAATATGGAACATATAGTCCATTTGGTACAGAAGTTGCATATAAAAATGTCACTTCCACATTAGGCACATTTTTCATGACTCCAAGAACGTCAGATTACACATTCAACCCAAAATTCGCCACGGCGATCTTCTGAGTGAAGGGTATTACATTATATGCATTTTTTATCATTTTTTTCCTTTGTAGTTAACGAATTACATATGTATAATGACCATCAGATTCGTCATGAAAACTGCAACTTGATTCCCCATCTGAAAAATATGATAAATATAAGTATTTGTAATTTTTTTGTTGTTTTACAAATTTCACAGAGCCCGGTGATAAACATACGATCGCGCTTGCTACTTCGGTTGAAACTCGCCAAAAAAGCTTGCATCCGAAGGCGCTTTGCAAGAAAAGTATAATATCAACGACTTACAAACAGCGGGGCGATGCATAACAGGGAAAAAACAAAAAATTAGAACTTTGCATATGCTGCATTGAATTTTTGCTGTGATTCTCGTCTAATCTATGCAAAAAATGAATAAAGCATGCTTGGTCGAGTTCTTGGTTTGTAGGTGAATTCGACTGAAGATCCCATATGGTTATGGGTGAAACGCGTATCGAAAACCAACCTACCAACAAAATTTATTGGTTTTTTTACCTATGCATTTTGCCTTGTTTTTGTAATATTGTTGTTTTTACTCAAAAACACAGAACAGTAAGCTCACACCACAAAACACTTGACACGTGATTTTTTGGTAGCTAGTTAATAAGTATTTGTTTTTGGGGCTTTTTTCTTTGGTGGTTCATATTACCCACAGCACGTATTGGTGAAATAAATGGTTTTTTTTTATCAAAAACTCTTTTGGTTAATGAACTCATTTGTGCTAATAAACTATAAATGGTATTCACTGACTTTATATAATGAACCATTTATTTAAAAACGCGATGTCTTTAAAGTGAAATAATGAAATATACTTACTAGAAAAAAATTATCACTGATCTTTTTTTTAGAAAAATCAACATTACAGAAACATGCGACTTCATCGAAAGCTCAAATCGCCCTATTATAAGCTTTAGGTATTAGCGTTAAGTTTGAACCTGAATAACGGTAAATCCTATGTATGCAGTGGGAAATAACCGTATTACCCACGTAGTCCATATTTCCCTCCCTTACCCTAATGATTGTGTGTTTGACATGTTCACGTGTTTGACATCAAAACTTGACAACTGTAGGTTAAAAGTTTCTGAGAAATGCCCATATACAGCCTTGGCCAAAAGTATAAAGCACCCAAAAAAGTGCATACTTCATGCTTTTCTTATTGAGATATGAATAAATGCTTATACGATTTGGGTTCATTAACCATTAAAAAAAACAATAAGCGGATTTTTTAAGGCGAAAAAAACAGGCCATTTGTTTTAGGTCACCATTTGTTTTATGATCTTAAAAAATGCCGCTTATTGTTTTATGTAATGGCAAATGAACCCGGCATCGTATTTATGATAAACATTTATTCATTTCTCAATTATAAAAGCATGCATTATGCATTTTTTCGAGTGCCTTATACTTTTGGCCAAGGCTGTATAATATATTTTTCAAAGGGTAGCTCTGAAAAGTTGATGATTATCTGAAATTTGTTTCAAAACTTATAGAAGTTTCAACTTTTCTTATTTTGAAAACAATGGAAAAAAGAGAATTTCATGTGTTGATAAAAAATTGCTTTTTGTTGGGAAAAACCATCGTTGAATCAAAATTTTAGCTTGACAAATTGCAATATCTTGTGAAGGAGGATTTTCTGGTTTACATTTTTGAATCTATAAACAGACAATTTTCTGCACACTGCAGTTTAAAAATTAGAGCCATTTGAGAACGTGTGTTCGAAAAAATAAAATCTCGTGAAAAGAATCCGGTGAGATTATCTCGATTTTTTTTTTTTTTATAAATACATATTTTGTTATATTTAAGGATGAAGACTTACTTTGTAGAAAATTTAACTAGAACATCTTCAGGAAATTTTGAAAAATGTATTGTTAAATACCAAGGCATGCCTTCTTCCTCGGAATGTAGTAAATCGTGTAAAACTCCTAGAAAAATTAATTTTTTATTAGTGCAAACATAAAACTATAAAAATACTTATAAAATCAATATCAAATTGCAGTATGGCACATAAATACAAAAAATACAAAAATTGAAGTGAAATTTAAATTTTTTAATTATTTGTCTGCTTTATCAGGGCGTCTTTATTTAACTGTTTGAAATCAGGGCTGCAAAATCGACTTTTTATGTCATGAACCGAACCATTATTCGATACGTTTTTATTTTGAAAGCGCTGAACCGAACCGAAAACTAAAAATCACTTAAGCTATACCTATACTATATTTTGCAAAGAAAAATTTTTAATTTAAGTGGTATGTTTTTTGCATGGTATTCGTGTAAGCTAAAAGTACAAAAAAAAAGTTGGATAATAAGTTAAAATAAGTTTAAATAATTCGTGTGTTTAGCTGCCGTTTTAGAAAAAGATTTGGCTAAAAAGCATTTGCTAAACATTTTACCAACTTAAAAGCTATCTCCAATGTCATAGGATAGCTCCGAGTCTATACTTCGGCATTTGGACAAAAAAGAAACTATTACAAACAGAAAATCAGTACATAATATAATAAATATTTCCGCCAACATAAAATAATCAATAAAGCCTTTAAAGTTGCCATTTGACATTAAAATGAGAAAAAAATTTTGCTGGACGTATATAAAGGAATTCCTCAAGTCCAGCAACCTTTTTGAAGTTTGATAAATTTGAAGGAAGTCCATAAAGTGTGTCCATAACTTGAGAACCATTCGTACGATTTGCATGATTTTTTTGTTCATAGATGGTTATTTGACATAATTTTTTCAACTCAATGCCATCAATTTTATATCATCAAGTAAACTTTTATTCATCTTTGACAAAAATGCCAGCCAATTCATATTACTAGAGTTCGCCATGTGTCCGAAATTCAACCACTGACACTGACCACATTGACAGTGAAATCAGACTTTTCGCAACCTTTGAGGTTGAAAAACTTTTGATGCGACAGTGCCGCGTATTTTAACTTTAGTATTTGCGCAGAAAACTACAAATAAACTTACGAGTACTCAAAATTGAGGAAATAATTCATTAGACCTAGTCTAATATCACTGCACTATATCTCCTTAACTATAAGTCGTACAAAAACAACTATCTTCTATACTAAATTTTATGAGCTAAAAAGTTGTTAACCAACATTTTTCTGTAGCAGTAACAGTTAGCGAGATAACTGATTTTCGCGATTTCTAAACCTAATAACTTTTTATGAAGCAGTGCACAACGTGCCTTAACCCGTTTTAAATCGAACGTCGTAGCACATCAATTTTTTTTCCAGATTCTGTTTACTTATCGTTCAAATGATGTATAAAAAAATGTTCACTCGTGACTCCTCGACTAAATTTTGAGATAATCCCTTTTCCAATTGGGGCATTTTCCCATATAAAAAAAAAATTTTTAACTACAATAAACAAAAATCAAAATAATCATATTCGATGTGTTTTGAGATGCTAAACACGAATTTGACCTCAGAATTGCTCTAACGTGTATAGTTTTTGAGATATTCTAGCCTAAAAACCAAAAAAATCCGTTTTTTGCCATTTTTTGAAGCTATATAACTATGTAACATATCATTTATTCGTTAAATGTGGCTACAGTACTTGAAAGTTCTAATCTTTTCTCTTAAAATCTAATTTAAATTATGTTTATATCTTCATGCTTCTAAGAGATATCGTAGACCGAAATATTGGCTAAACGGGTTTTTTGCACTTTTGTGTCTTTTTAGGTTAGGATAACTTTAAGGAAAAAAAAGATATCAACATAATTTAAAATAGATTTTAAAGTTAATGATTAGGACTTTCAAGTTGCTTACCAGATTTAAAAAAATTAAAATTTCTTTCACATTTAAAACATGTTCAACAAACCGACTACTTCTAAATTCAGCCGTTTGACAGCCCGAGTAAAAATTAAAAAAAAAACATATATTTTCAGTGATAAAATTAATGTAAATTAGATATTAAGGTAACAAAAACAAATGTTTATTGCAACGCAACGTAAACTAAATATTAATTCTTGATTCAAGAACAAAAATAAAAAAAAATTTTTAAGTTTTTTGTTACGTGTATGGCATACGGCTGAATTTTGAAATGGTCGGTTCGTTGAACATGTTTAAAGTGTGAAAGAAATTTTAATTTCGTTAAATCTGGTAAGCAACTTGAAAGTCCTAACCTTTGCCTCACTTTATCATTAAATCTTTCTTCTATGTTGTCATTCAGCATCAGATTGACATGAAAATCTCCAAAAAGAAAAATATGGTTAAAGTCATAAGCCTTATTGCCAAATCTGAAAAAAAAGGTCAACACTGTGAGTCTTATTAGGATTATAAACGCAAGGAAATAAGACTCTTATTCTATTATCGAATAGCTCAATAAAAAATTAATTTTTAGACTTGCTAACAACCCTAGCGTTAAGAAAGGACTTGTAGTATAGTCTCACCACTACCCTTTTTATTGCATCCATCATTTCTAAAAAAGAAGGTATAGTTTGGCAGATTAATATAGCAATCGCTGATTTCACTATCATACCAATTCTCCGTGATGCAGATAACATCAATATTCGAGTTCTCAAAAACATTTTTAACATACACAATCCAACTTCGTAGAGTTCGAACTTCTGGCATTAAAATAAACGATTTTTAAATCCGCAATGCTGCTTAGATATGACATACAACGCTATTATTACGATCAGAAAGAACCATAAACAGAAGCACTAACAACAATAAGCATTTTGACGAATGAGCAAATGATCAAATTACGGAGGTGGATAAGGTGGCACTCAAACATCTTTATATGTATATAAATTTAAAAAATTACAAATTCGAAAAAAATTAAAAGTTCTGAGTTTTCACATAGCACATCGTGTTTGGCACCCGATAAAATAATTTTTAACGTATTCGATTTTCCTTCATCACCCAAGCCATTTTTTAACGAATTTTCATGCGTTTGATTTTGATGGAAAGTTAAGACTTGTAGCTGTAGAAAATACATTTTTTTAAAATCGGGTAAAAAATCACCGAGCTACGGCCAATATCATGCATGATATTATCACTTTTTTCGCACATATCTCATAGTCTTTTAAGTCAAAATCCGAATTTTGAGGATTTAATATTTTATTTTTTATTTTTTTCCAAAAGTGAATTAAATATATTTTATTTTTTATTTTTTTCCAAAAGTGAATTAAAAATCCTTTCCAGACAAAAAATGGAAATTAAAATAGACGGTCATTTGAAGTTTCTATGGCCCAAGCCGCGTAAACTCAAAAGCAATTTATTTTTTTCATAATTATCTGCAGGCAAGAGAAAATGTAAATCAAATTGTCGTGAACTCCAAGAAAAGGTGTCAAATTACTCGTGAGCATTTACTGAATAAAAAAAAGTTTTTAATAATATAAGTTCAACGATGTATAAAATTGAACACTACCGTGAACTCTATTCAATTAAATGAAAATATTTTCACTCGTGTTGCTGAAGATTGGTTGCCAACATCCCGAAATGCATACAAATTGTTAAAATTTATTTTTATATAAAGATTAATTTTAAATGTGTGAACTCAACTTAAGGTGTTCGTTCTTTTATTTGTAATTTAATAAGTTCAACGACTGATTTTTGAAAAAAGGTCGAAAAACGGTTCATTTGAAAAAAAAACACAAGAAACCAAAATTAAAGTATTTATTTTCGATGTATTAGTCAATGCTGAATCTGAATTTGGTCTCAGAATTGCTCCATCGCTTATGGTTTTTGGGATATTCTAACCTAAAAGTTCAAAAAACCGTTTTTTGAGGTTATATAGAGGACGCACAAAATGGTTTTGATATTTTCTACTAAAGGCAACCTTTAGAACTATTTATTCTTAGTCTTCAAAATAAGCTACAAAGCGGGCTTATATAATTTTTTTCTAAAAAAGTAATGATCATTCAATAGACATCATGAGAGTTAAAAATCATACGAGAATCCACATTTCTGAGGAAAAAAAAAAATAGCTTTTGAGCTTACACGGTTTGGGTCGGGGATTTTAAAAAAATTAATTTTTCAATAGAGCTACAACTCTTAGTTTTCATTTAAAATTCATGAAAATTCGTTAAAAAATGACTGAGCCACGAATTTTTTTTCGCCTCTAGGTATAAAACGAACTATCGGTTGGCTCAAAAAAAAAATCCTTGGGTGATGAAGAAAAACTTGATTAAAATACTAGGACATTGAATTTTACAATGAATAATATCTCTAATAAATACAACAGAATACATAATGCGACGACATTCAAGTGAATACAAACTAAACTAGTAAGGGTGTAAATTTTGGCCTGGCCAAAAAATAAATACCCTACACTGCAGTATTTTGAAAAGTTTGCTTATATGGGAGGTGCCACGCCCTCTTGTCCGAGTACACCCAGTTTTTGTTCAGAGCTTGTATTTATAGTTTTTAGTGTCAGAGTGAAATTTAGTTGGATTATCTCAAAAAACTCTTTCAGTATAGCATTTTGAATCTTTTGCTTATATGGGAGGTGCCACGCCCCCTTGTCTGATTTCACCCAATTTTTGCTGAGAGCTTTCATTTATAATTCTTAGTGTCTGAGTCAAATATGGTTCGAATATCTCAAAAAACGTTTTCAGTATAGCGTTTTGAAGCTTTTGCTTATATGGGAGGTGCCACGCCCCCTTGTCTGATTTCACCCAATTTTTGCTGAGAGCTTTCATTTATAATTCTTAGTGTCTGAGTCGAATTTGGTTCGAATATCTCAAAAAACGCTTTCAGTATAGCGTTTTGAATTTTTTGCTTATATGGGAGGTGCCACGCCCCCTTGTCTGATTTCACCCAATTTTTGCTGAGAGCTTTCATTTATAATTCTTAGTGTCTGAGTCAAATTTGGTTCGAATATCTCAAAAAACGCTTTCAGTATAGCGTTTTGAAGCTTTTGCTTATATGGGAGGTGCCACGCCCTCTTGTCCAAATTGGCTCAAATTTTTATCAGAGCTTGCGCTTACACTTCGTAGTACTTATATGTATTGTGGTTGCATTGTCGTGAAAAATACTCCTAAAATTGCATTTTGAATATAATTTTTGTATGGGCGGTAGGCGTGTCCGTTGACCGATTTTGCTCATTTTCAATCCCCCGAGCTAACTTTGACGACGGAGGCAGTGTACCAAATTTCATTGAATTATCTTGCTCAGTTTTCCCAAAAAGTGTATTTCAACACACAGCCAGCCACCCAGCCAGACAGACGGACATGGCTATATCGACTCAGGAGGTGACGCTGATCAAGAATATATATACTTTTCTATACCTGCCACGCCTCCTTCTCTGCGTTACAAACGGAAGGACAAAGTGAATATACCCTGGGTGTAGGGTATAAAAATGCACAGCGCGCTAAGTAAGAAGGTAAGCTGATTTGGCAATTCAACTTGGAGAAAAGATATCTGGTAAAAAGTTTCTGGACCCTTTCTAATCTTTGAATGTGCGAGGCATAAGAGGGGTTCCAAATAACGCTGCAATATTCTAAGCATGGTCTTACCAAACTTTCAAACAGTAGCTTGATTGTAAGAGGATTCCTAAAATCCTACTGGCTTTTGCAAAGTCAGTAAAGATTACATCAGTTTGCAACCGACTAACAAAAGTAAAAATTAGTTAGAAAATAATACTAGATAAGTAACAGTTGATCTTCCAGCACGGAATCTGACGATTGATGATCTGACAAAACATATATTGGCCTATAGTTACAAACGTCATGTTTGAAGTTTGCCGTAAAAAAATTACAAATAGTATCGGTATCCTCAGAGAATTATTCATTATGGTAGTGCATTAAACTTGGTAACCCGTTCGTCTTTTTTTTTATTATTTAAATAGGACCAGAAAAATTTACTATAATTCTGCAGTTCATCTTCGGTAGATAATAAATAGGAAATTTCTATAGCGTACGCGAAATCCAGTGAAGTTTTTTCCCCCGGGGAACTTGATTAATTTATATACTGATCCGCGGCCGAAGGCCGCCGCGAAGCCGGTGCTGGATGTCTGACAGGTTTAAATCTTGAGCTGCGGCCGCAGGCCGCTTACTTACCTCTACTTTTATGTAAAATCACTGTTGTAACGAAGCTGCGTCCCGGGGGAAAAAACTTCACAGGATTTCGCGTACGCTAATTGAGTTTTCGCGTACGTGAGTCCCCCCCCCGTATAGACAGACTCTAATAAATATGCACGATGGAGAAATTTGTTGAGTGTATCAAAATTTAATTGACAAATTAAATGTTTGGATTCAAGTTGCATGTCTTCTTTAGAATTACGAAAGCGCTTGTAAGCTTTTTTTTTCTTATTTTTGAGATTGAATAGTCGCTTATTGAACCAAGGAGGATTATTATTTAATTTCACCGATTTTTAAAGGACAAATTTAATAATAGCATCATTTAAGTTATTTAAAAATGTGTCGTGCATGCGCTTGAGGTCAAGTCCGGAGAACATTGATTCCCAATTACATGGATCAAGATAAAAATTCATTGCTTCAAAATTAACCCGGTTATAATCGTAAACAAATCTTTGAGATGAATTAAGTTTTTGATATTATACTGGCCATTTCAATTGGAGTATGGTGAATTGATTTATCCCTCGAGCTAACTTTGACAACGGAGGTAGAGTACCAAATTTCATTGAATTATCTTGCTCAGTTTTTCAAAAAAATATATTTCACGCAAATCCAGACTGCCTGCCAGCCAGACAGACGAAAATGGCTATATCGATTCAGGAGGTGACGCTGACCAAGAACATACCTGCCACGCATCCATCTCTGCGTTACAAACGGAAGGACAAAGGGAATATACCCTGGACGTAGAGTAAAAAGCATAATAGTTTCTAAACTGGATCTACCAATTGCACTGAAAAATTTACCAATTGGATAGTGGAGTTTTAATGGAGCTCCATTGTAATCGAACCACACACTGCCATCTAACTGGTCATTAGCTATATACCTGTGAAAGTATTTTTTAACCTGGAACAAACAAAATATTATTAGAAGTTTTTGCTAAATAGTAACAGTTACCTTATCCGTAACTAAAGGAAGATAACTTAATCGAGAAACCATCAAATAAAAATTCTCCGGTTGTTGAAGTCCAACAATCTCTTCTGGATCTGCTTGGAAACATATTGCGATCTGCCCCTCCCACACCATGCGTAGAACTTCACGATCATGAGCCATTTGCGTTCAAAACAAAATACACTTCTTAGCAAATTGATTTACTATGAATGAAATGGCATCATTCAGCATTTTCTACAGTGCGTTAGCAAAGCCTAAATCGGCACTTTTTGTATTCTGAACGTGTATCTCATCTTATATGTAGGCTCAATATATGGGTTTCATTTGGCATTCAAAGAGTGTTATAAAAATTTGTATTATGCTTAAAGCTTAGCATAGCATACAAAGCTTATTAAAATTAAATTAAGAGCAAAATCCCAGCAGTGCATTTCATCGCATTTGTTTATCAAACTTTTTAACAACAGTTTCTAAATCTTTATGGCGTGGCTGAATATAACTTGACAACCAAAACAAAAGAATGACGGCGACTGCCGCCAACATACAGAAACAAAAGCATCCCAGCAAAGCAAAGCGTGTTTTTTAAGTTTTTTAAAAAAATGTTATAAATTGTATTTTTTTAAAAATTTTTTAATTAACATACATATCGCGACCTTAGAACAACAGGGTTCTAACTGACATATTTCGTGAAATTGAGTTATATGTTGCTTCGTACTAAATAGACCACGCCCTTTCGATTACCGCCACTCAAATATTTCTATATCGTAAGGTTTCTGAGATAATTAATGAAATTGAGATGCACAAGGTTCTATCTACACAGATTCAAATTAAAAATAATTTCACAAAGTTCTAACTGCCTGATAGAACTTTGTGTTTCTGTAAGTGAGCAGGCAAATTAGATAAAATCATGCGATTTCGTTAAACAAGCCCCGATTTTGAGCCGACATGGCTCATTTTGTTAGTAATTGGACTTAGAAAAAACGAACACTTAAGATTAATGCAGTTTTTTAAAAACAAGGTCGAAAAACGGTTTTGGAAAATTGAAGAATTCGAATCGTAATAGTAATTTTCGATAAACTTGCGAACGTTGAATCCGAATCTGGCATCAGAGTCGGTATATCTTATATGGTTTCCGAGATTGAGGTTGTTTAGAAGACGTTTTGCTCTTTTCTATTGAATGCAACATTTAGTACTGTTTTTTGTCTTCAATATGAGTTACAAACCAGTCTCGTGTAATTTTTCTTTAAAAAGTTATACTCGTTTTAAATGATACATACAAGTTTGTAAAATTATCAAAAACCTTTTTTCGACCTTTTTTCAAAAACTGCATAAATCTTAAGTGTTGGTTTTTTGTAAGTCCATTTACTAACAAAATGAGTCATGTCGGCCCAAAATCGGGGCTTGTTTAACAAAATTCTATGATCTTATCTAATTTGTCGCTCTGTTACGGAAACACAAAGTTATATCTGGCAGTTTAGTCTGTGTGAGTCATTTGACATGTCATTATATCATGGTGTTAGTAAGAGTTGTTCGAAAACAGGTTGCCGTCCAGGTCTTTCGTTTCGTCCGTGGATGAGTACAGATGTGTGCTCTCGCGTGTAGTCGTTCGCGTTGCTTTAACGTTTGATCCATTACACGTGTTTTTTTTTTCAAGGCGGGTGGAATGTGCATAACCTAATTTTCGGTTAAAAAGAAATAATCAATTTCAGTCAGACTGAAAATTTCCATATTTAAAATTTTATGAAGTCTGTAAAGAGCGACGCTGAGGGCTGTGATAGAAACAAAATTTTTACGGCAGCTCTCGTTATTAGGGACCTATGTTACTCGTAATGAGTAACATATTCGAAGAAGAAGAAGGATGCCGTCCAATTTTGTTTCTCAAATTGTAATAGAGCGGCCAAAAAACCCAATGAAATACATAATGAAAAAATCTTTCTGAAATTCCATTAAATCAGAAAAAATTCCTTAATAGAGCATCTCGGCTAATATATTATTTTGACAGACGAAATTTCAAGCACTTATAATTTTTATTGCATTGCGGCAGCCGTTGCTTACGTGAAACTTCAATTAACATTAATAAATATAATAAAAAGTATAGATTTGTCGGTGAATAGGCCTCACTTCAAAATAAAAAGTTATCAAAGAGTTTTCGAAATTAAACGTAGTTGAAACTACGCGGATTACGGAGCAGGCCGGATAATATCTTTTACAGTCGCCGTTTGAGAACGAAATAACTTATTTAATTGAAAACTATAAACGTGTTTTCTGCAAAATCAAGTTTTTTGACTAGTTCCGTTCTTGTAGTAAATGAGCGAAATGTATATGTACATGTTGTTTTGGAGATTTTTGACATTACACTTACCTCTACTTTTCGTGAATTATCCAAGTATGTATGTATTCTCCTTTAACTCCTAGGAGGAGCATAGGGCCAAATTAAAATTTTGACGAACCATATTGATTCCAGTTATAGGAGAATCATTCCAAACTATGCAATTTTCTTGCACCTCCAAATCCGATGTGCATGCTGCCGAGGCAGGAGGATTAACCACACTCTGGTGGGTACCACCTGGAGAGTTGTTTTCCATCGTTTTTCGATTCATGCTTCATAAGTATAATCTTTTCTGCAACGCCCCACGCAGTAAGTTATAAGCTTAAAGCTGGATCTGGCAAGCGCTGCAACTATAGTGGCCAAATTCACTTTCAATTTCATCCGCCCAATATGGAACCCTGGCTGGTAGCCCGCTTTTAGTCGCTTTTTACGACAGGCATGCTTACCTCGGGCATATTCTGACCCCTTACCCGTAGGGGTAGTGAATTATCCATAGCAAATATTTAAAGTTTAAGGTTTTAAGTTAACTCAATTTCGAGTTTGAGATAACTATCGTATAGCCGCTTCAAAAGAAACACTAATATCTATATCATCGTGTTAATTGTAAACTACCTATCCTACCTCAAAAAAAAAAAAAAAATTGTCAAAGCATTTGAAAAAAAATGCAAAACTAAATTTTTAAAAAAGTACATGAAGCAACGATAATTTTAATTGTACATGATGGAATAATAAACAAATTTCTTTTCCACTATTTATTAATGAAACTTTCTTTAATATAAAGAGAAAACAGACATGTTCCTTTTATATAACCCTTCTCGTCCACTCCAGTTTAGCAATGTGAGCCCAACAATTTGAAACGACCACCGCAGTGTATATCATGTATTGACTGCTACCAAGATCTTGGAGAAGCTAGTCTTGTTGTTGTCATTCGCCTTGGAATTTTTTTAAGTAAAAATAATTCAGGTCGGCGAAAATTCATTTTGCGTCACAAAGCAGTTAGAAGAGCTCCAACTCAAATGATTAAAGTGGTATCCAATTGATGATTTATTGGTTGGTGGCACCTTCAAGTACTTCTAGCTATTTTACGAAACGTTTCGAATGAATATTCTGAGCAATTTCGAAATATAATTTTTTTGTTTGTTTTTTCAATTCTTTATTTGTATTTTAAACAACTAATGTCAAATAAGACATTTAAAAATTTACCACATTTACTACCCTGAAGCGCCTTCGACTAGTTCTGAACTAGCGAATTCACTGGTCTAAAGGGGTATAGTATTACTGTCTCTACAATCTACTTTATGTAGCTCGAACTGGCAAATTTTAAATTAGCTTGTCATTGCCGGTGTCAATTGCCACCTTTTGTTCTACCGCTCACTAGCTAATTCACTAGTGAGAAGGAACTTGCTTGTAAGGCGTTCTCGTATGCCAACGCTCAACGCTGAGCTATTCGAATTTCCAATTTTGACAGAGCGTTATGGAGTGAAGTTAGCTGCAGAAAAGTAAAATAAGAAACAACAATATGATTTTGACAAACAAATGACTTCAACGCAACGCTCTTTATTTCGGTATGGCGCTTGACGCTTTTGTGTAACGTTAAATAACGCAACGCCTGACGCTCCAATTTAGGTATGGCAGTTAGTGAAAAAAAATATAAAAAATCAAACTACCCATACTGAGATTCAAACCAAGGGTACAAAGGTTTTTACCCACGTAGACAAATTACGAAGTCTTTAGCTCATTCGTCCATAAAGCTTATTGACGTAGTCGTGTGAAATTCGAATTTAAACAAATGAAAAAATTTTTGTTTTTATTTTTAAATTTTGCTTTTTTCTTTTTTTTGCTTTTTTGATAAATAAAATTACTCAAATTTTGAAACTAAAAAGTCTCTCCAAAGAAAATTTGAAATTAAAACGTTTTTATCGCTCACGTTTCATATTTTATTTTGGAACTGACGACTTTATGCATTGCCTGGGGTCAGAAAAGGAACGTGTGCGTGTTTCACTAGCCACTTCGCTAGTGATATTGTTCCAATTGTCTCATTGAGAACTGCTGGGTATTTACTACATTTATTCACAATCACATCTGTTTCAATTACAGTTTGGCTCGTTTTTGTAGAAAACAGCTTTTCACATGTTTTTGTTAAACGTTTTATTTGTACGAGCCGTTTTCGATGCCAGTGTGAAAAGGGTATGAAACCCAATTTTACAGTGTAGGTTTAAGCTTTAGCTTAGTTAAACAGTTATTGTCGCTTAAGCGGCCCTCAAATAATTTTTAATTTCACAGTTGACTAGCTCACATTTGTCATTAGCATAGACACAAACTAAAAACTAGTAAGGGTGGTATCTTTGGCCTGGCCAAAAACTAAATACCCTACACTGCATTTCAAGTACTCGGATATTATTAAACATTTAGTTGATGAATACTATACAATGTACGTATTCTTGTACATACACGTTTTTAATAAAATAAATTGTTGAATTCTTCCGTAACCTGTAGGAGAGTATAAGAACAAATTTCTTATATGGGGAGTGCCACGCCCTCTCCGAGCTTACCTAGATTTTGCGTAGAACTTGTATTTATTGTTCTGAGTGTTAGAGTAAAGTTCGGATAATGTTTCTTAAAAAAATTTGTCAGTATAGCATTTTCAAACTTTCGCTCATATGGGAGGTGCCACGCCCTCTAGTTCTACTTTCTGCTCAGAGTTTGCAATTAATGCTCTTAGTATTTGAGTGAAATTAAGTATAACATTTTGAAACTTTTGTTTATATAGGAGGTGCCACGCCCTCTAGTCCGAATTTGCCTAGTTTTTGCTCAGAACTTGTACTTACTATCTCTAGTACTTATGTGTATTTTGCTTCTGTTATTGCAAATAATGCTCTTATTATCACATTTTGAATATATTTTTTGTATGGGCGGTAGGCGTGTCTATGGACCGATTTCGCTCATTTTCAATCCCCCGAGCTAACTTTGACGACGAAGGCAGTATACCAAATTTCATTGAATTATCTTGCTCAGTTTTCCCAAAAAATGTATTTCCACACACAGCCGTTACCCAGCCAGCCAGACAGACGGACATGGCTATATCGACTCAGGAGGTGACGCTGATCAAGAATATATATACTTTTCCATACCTGCCACGCCTCCTTCTTTGCGTTACAAACGGAAGGACAAAGTGAATATACCCTGGGTGTAGGGTATAATAAAGGCAAGCAAAGTTGACATTCATAAATTTGACGCAAAATATTGTTTACAATTTGAAAAATCTTTTATTAGCTAAAATTAAAAATTTCAGATCCATCAAAATTGTATGTGGAATTTGTTTGCGAATAACTATAATTTACGCTGATAAATTCGTCTTGATTTGCTGCATGTTTACCCAGTTATATTTTGGCCAAAAAACAAACGCCGGTCTGGGGCTGTCCATAAACTCCGTGACGCTTCTAGGGGGTGGAGGGGGTTCGAGCAAGCGTCACATTTTGTCACAGGGAGTGGGGGTTCCAGCAAGCGTCACGGGACGGCGTTTAAAATAACCTATTTTTCAGAAGAAAAAATTAAAAACTAAACTTAAGTTATTCAATGGTATAAGAACATCTAATTTTCTTAATTTTTTACAATTTGGTTGTCAGAAAAGTATCATTATTTGATTTAGGCCCAATTTCATAGTGCGAGCTTAAGCTTTAGCTTAGCTAAACCGTTAGTGGCGCTTAAGCGGCCCTTAAATAATTTCCAATTTCACAGTTGACTAGCTCACATTTGTCATAAGCATAGATTCCAACCAAAAATACAAGCAAAGAAAATTGACAGCAAACAACTTTGACGTAAAATATTGTTTACAATAAAAAAAATTTTTCAATTAACTTTCAAAAATTCCTGTTTGATAATGCAAGTGAATCTGTTTTTTGGCAAAAAAAGATAACACAAATGAAATCGCTTAAATTTGGAGCACCCTTTCTAACATACTTTATTTTTCTAGAAGTCAAACACAGATCATAATCTTTTATTTGTAGCATTTTTTTCCACATTAACAATTGTCTTGGTCCATCATCTGGTAGTAGATTTTGGGAGAATTCGATTATCCAGGAAATACGGAAGAACTACTCATTATTAAAAGCAGCGCATTCGAATTGATGCTGTCAATGTGCCGCAAAAGTTCTGCAACGAAAAAGAGAACAATGCTTCAAAAAATTTGCATGGTAGAGAGTTGCGGAACAATTGATACTGCCACCTCATTTCTTCATCTCGAAAGCACACTTTCCAAAGACGTTGTGCATCGTTGCTTTTTTTTTAGTTGTCGCTGCTTTGCTGCTGCTTCTTCAGTTAAAACTTTAAAAATTGTTTGAATGAATTTTGTTAATTCGTTTTTGAAATAAATTTTCTTTTTTTTTTTTTTTATTTATTTTTCTTGACAACATCAATTGTGACATAAACGCCACTTAAACCACCCTAACTATTTTAAGCGTCAAATGACCGGAGCTTAAGCGGCCCTTAAATTAAAATGACTGTGAAAATGAAATTTGTAGTTAAACTCCACTCAACAGATAAACTACGCTTAAGCTCACACTGTGAAATTGGGCCTTAAAAGGCTGTTTTGACTCTATGAACTTCGAATAAACAATCACAATCTTTTAAATTCAAAAATAGTACTTTCGCAGTTCTTACGATTATCGAATTTACGGTGTATTCAGTGCTAGGCCTGATTATAAAAATAAATGTACAAAATATAAAAATAAGAATGTTAGTGTATATTAAGAGAAATTTCAATCATTTCAATTCTCTAAATTTTTATAAAAGCACTGAGTTTGTCACAGTTTTGAGAAATTTAAAAAAAGTAAACTTTAAATTTTGTTGAAGAAATTGGTTTAAGGGGTCATTGAGAATAAATTTGTAAGTTTGGCAAAATTAAGATTCATTGGTATAGGTTTTACATTTATCCTTTGCTCGAACATTTGAATTTTTTTATTGAAAATTTTATAAAAAAAAATTTAATGCTTTTCTTTTTAATTTACGTCAGTTATTAGAAAGTGAACGAATGATATATTTTTAAACAGTGTTCTTAACTTCATTTCGTGAGCTTTTTTAAGTTTAATTTCATGGAACTCCATTTTATTTAATTGAAAGAGGCCTAAAAATAAGAACGCGACAACTGTTCCGCGTGACATTTTCTTAAATTTCGGTGCCACTGAAAGGACTTTTTTAAATATTTTTAACTGCAACATCTACGTGTACTTTTCTACAGTAAAGTTCAATTTGATACAACTCTATTAATTTGGTCGAAATAGGGGCTTTCGGCCATTTTCTCAATTTACAGTACCACTGAAAGGTCTTTTCTTGATTTGATTTTTAACTGCTTTGTATACATTCCGCGTACTCTTCCACAGTATAATTCAATTTGATGCAACCCCATCAATTTAGTCGGAATAGGAGCCTCATAAATTAGGTTGAATTAAAGTACGGAAATAAAAACTAGCTTTAGTGATTGATTACCCACTGACTTTAAATTACAATTTTAAAAATATTAGTTTTGCAACTAGCTACGAACAAATCACGTGTCAAGTGGTTTTGTGGTGTGAGCTTACTGTTCTATGTTTGTGAGTAAAAACACCAACATTACAAAAACAAGGCAAATGCATAGGTAAAAAAACCAAAAACTTTGGTAGGTTGGTTTTCGATACGTTTCATCCATAACCATATGGAATCTTCAGTCAAATTCACCTACAAACCAAGAACTCGACCAAGCATGCTTTATTCATTTTTTGCATAGATTAGACGAGAATCACAGCAAAAAATTCAATGCAGCATATGCAAAGTTCTAATTTTTTGTTTTTTCCCCTGTTATGGATTGCCCCGCTGTTTGTAAGTCGCTGATATTATACTTTTCTTGCAAAGCGCCTTCGGATGCAAGCTTTTTTGGCGAGTTTCAACCGAAGAAGCAAGCGCGATCGTATGTTTATCACCGGGCTCTGTGAAACGTATCGAAAACCAACCTACCAAATTTTTTGGTTTTTTACCTATGCATTTGCCTTGTTTTTGTAATGTAGGTGTTTTTACTCAAAAACATAGAACAGTAAACTCACACCACAAAACCACTTGACACGTGTTTTGTTGGTAGCTAGTTAATATTTATAAATCATTATCTATTCAAAACAAAAAAAATTAGTTTTGTAATTTTTGCATACAAAAATAATGATTAACAATTTATAACACACTTTTAGTGTGAACTGAGGATTATACATAAATTGTTATTCTTTAGAATCGTTAAACGTCAGCGATATACTGAAAAACCGTCAGTTTAATGATTGTAGTTTATGAAGGAAATTTTTCCAGAAAAGCGGTCATTATCATAATAACATAACAACTCAAAGTTCAAAATTCAATACCCGTCAAGAAAAAATGACAAAACTAGTGCAACTATATCAAGCCTTAACCGCCAAAAAGACTTAACCGGCAAAAAACAAATTTTACAGTTAATTTTTTTTTTTTTAATTTTCTTTGCATACATTGTAGTGCAAAAGTCAAAATTGCTTTTGCTATAACTTTGTAATGGTACTTTTTACAGTCATGAAATTTGGAGGAAAGATCGTGTCGGTTAAGCCTTTTTGGCGGTTAGGGCTTGATAAATTAATATGAATATAAATAGAAACTTATAATGAGAATTCATTTTTTTTTCTGTTATTTAGCATTGTACGTGAAAATACGTGCATATCAGTGTGCTCAAAAGGCAACTTATGTCGTTTTCCATTGGGCAAAAAAGAGCAATCTTTTTTTGATCTAGATCAAAATCTATTACAATTTGCGTTCCATTGGGAAATCTAGAGCGAAATTTTTTGATCTCAGATAAATTTTTTCAAATCTAGATTTTTTCTCAGATTTCATTTGCTCGCACTCACACTATTACAAGAATTTAGGGAAATTGGCAGCGTCATTTGACAATTATGAAATATTTATTATTTTTAAAAAGTCAACGAAACACATTTGCTCTAACAAATTATAGAAAAATACGAACAACAGCCAATTTTTGTAATTACTTGACTTAACTTACACCGAAAAATAAGCTTCACCGAGAGGAAAACACATATTCAAGAAACGAAAGCCTTCGGGGTCAACTTCAAGACTCGATTGCTCATAAGACGCTATCCGATATAGGACTGGATTGCGATTATGGCACTGGTCATGGAGTTGGTCACTCTATGAATGTACATACAAGAGGGATGCAAGGATGTTGATATTCATGTAATGCCTGATAAACCAGAGCAACAGGAAGTTATGTTCATACTAATCAACCTGGTTTCAATCAAACTGACGAATTTGAAATGCGTATCAGACATATTGTAGCAATTGTGTCAGCAAATAAAGAACAGGATTTTGTTGGACACGGAGCTTTAACATTTAAACCAGTATCCTAAATAACATAAATCAAAAAAGAATTGCAGACCGAGGGAGCGTTTATGCAGCTCATCAACTGCTTTTGCAAACGATTTCTTCTATTTTGGCGAATGAAAACAATGCCTTTCTCCATCATACATTTTAAGCACTTTTCAAGTATTTATTAACTAATGCAACATTTTGTAATATCCAAATATTACAAAAAAAAAAAAATCTCTTGAAAATATCTAACGCCACTTTGGTGAAAAAACTTTTCAAAGCCTGGAGTGTCCTAGGAGTTTTGTCCCATTTAAAATAGATTCCATTTTTTACTAAAACTTCGATTTTCATTTTTTATTTTCAAAATGTATAAAACAATTTGACGATACACTACTACAACTTCGTTTGTTTCCACAAATGTCAAAACATTTTTACCCGTCATCCGCCCCAGTAAAAACAAAATACTTGCTCTGCTTTTGTGTTCCATTCAGCAAGAAAAATTTTTGATCCGACAGCAAAATCTAGATTTCCCAATGGAAAACGACATTAAACAACTTTTGCACTGGCATATATGTACATTAGGCATGCGCTTATTTTACGATTTTCTGATTTTCGTTCATGCCGCCCCCTGAAATCCTTCTAATGGTCATAAAAACAAATACTATGAAGTTTCACGGCGATCGGATAACGATAACCCGGCCCGCAAGAGAGGTCAAGGTCAAGTTGAGGTTTCAGGCAAAACATAATGAAAATTTTTTTTAAACTTAATTAAATATGTCAAAGCATAACTTTATCTTATAGCAAATTGAAATACCTTTCCAACAAGCTATTATTGTTTAAAATCGGGTAATAAATACGAATTCTATGAATTTTTCTTTTACGGCATTAACAAAATTGCGCAAAATACCATATGTAGTAGAATAGCATTTTGCGGCAATTTTGCTAATGTCGATAAAAGAAAAATTCATAGAATTCGTATTTATTACCTGATTTTAAACAATTATAGCTTGTTGGAAAGGTATTTAAATTTGCTATAAGATAAAGTTATGCTTTGACTAATTTAATTAAGTTTAAAAAAAATTTTCATTATGTTTTGCCTGAAACCTCAACTTGACCTTGACCTCTCTTGCGGGCCGGGTTATCGTTATCCGATCGCCGTGAAACTTCATAGTATTTGTTTTTATGACCATTAGAAGGATTTCAGGGGGCGGCATGAACGAAAATCAGAAAATCGTAAAATAAGCGCATGCCTAATTAGGGTTGCCAACCGTACTATAATATATAGTATTGTACTATATTTCGGGTCTGCGTACTATATACTGTTGAAGAAATATATAGTACGCAAAAATACTATATTTATACTATATTCATGCTGAATGTAATATATTTTTCTGAGTCAAGTAAAGCACAGTAGTTATTGCTTTTCCATACGTTCATCAGAATGTGCTTCTACAAGCACAGATAAAGTGTCCACAAGAACACATCTTTAGTTTTGAAACATCGAAAGTTGTATTAAAAAAATTTCTCACTTTTCAAAATTGACAACGTTAAGCAAATGTTTGCTTTTGCAACTCTCTTTGCTTCTTTTTTATTTTGAAATTTATTTTTTATAGATTTTTGCTCGCTGAATCGGAATATGACCTCTGATTTGCTCCATCACGCCGAGTTATCCTTGATTTAAGGTGCAGAAAAAGCTATTTTCAAACATATGGCGTACATCCTGAAAATAGTCTAGTTCATTTTTGACAGCGGCATTGAATAACCCTGAGGTTTCTCTTTAAAGCGTATTTTTAACTTTTCCAATTAGATCATTAGTTTCCGAAGTAAAGGTATACAAATTGAATATAGGTCCTTAACAGGGATTAGCGATACTTTAACTTCAATTGATGATATCTAGGAAACTAATGATTCAATTGAAAAAGTTAAAAGTACGCTTTAAAGAGGAAGCTCTGGGCTATCAAATACCTTCGTCAAAAGTGAACTAGACTACTTTCAGGACGTTCGCCATATGTCTGAAAATAGCGTTTTTTGCACTTTAAATAAAGGATAACTCGGATCTCAGACGTGATGGAGCGAATCGGAGGTCATATTCGGATTCAGAGATCAAAAATCTATAAAAATCACTTACTCTCATTTCATACTTTTTTAACTTTTTCACTTAGTGGTTTCTCTTCCCAATAAGAAATTGAAGTCTTATTAAATAAGTTATGGAAAGTAGTAGTGAAAACGAATGTTACTCAAATCTAAGCCCACCACTTACACCTACTAAAAAGCGGAAAATACAAAAAAGGCTTCAAAAATATAAGTCTGAATGGGAAAGAAGAGTATGACTGGATTACTAAAGATCCGCAAAATGTCTATAATGTAAAATGTGAGCCATGTACCGCTATATTTTCTGTCGGAAAAAGTGGCATTGGCCAGGTGAGCTTTTTGGCTATATTTCAATTTCCGTAGCTTCTCGATTTGACAATGTTTTCACATGAAATCACCCAAAATAAGTTGAAATTTTTTTATAAAATTTTTCGTTATCTTGTTTTGTTTTCGAGACAAAAAGCTTTTAGAGTGCAAGTCTAGTCAAATTTAAATTTTCTTGAAATAATTTTTAATTTTCAAATATTTTTTAAGCCTTGATATCTTGGAAACAAAGCGAGATATCGAAAAATTTTATTTAGTTTTTTCAACTTTCTTAGGTCGATTTATAAAAATATCATCTATTTTCAGTAATGAATTTGAATTGGCGCGAAGACAGAAACAGAAGCGAGTATCTCATTAATACAAAATGAGCTTTTGATCTGCATTAATTTAAATATTGAATGCGACAAAACGTATGACACTTATACGTTAGACAAAAAATTACTAAAAAATGCAAAAAGTTCTAGAAAGTATGGTTTTACAAAAATAAGTAAGTACCAAATATATCTTTCTTTTTTTTTACCTTTTCCATGAAATACTATATTTTTTTGTAGCGTACTATATTTTTTTAAGGCTTATTCGGAAAAATACTATATTTTACCGAAAAAATGTTGGTAACCCTATGCCTAATGTACATAAAAAAAAAATATTGATAGAGGGGGGAGGGGTTTGGTTACCGTCACATGACGCTAGGGGGGGTCTGGTTCAGTGTCACTTCTTGTCCCATAGGGGGGGAGGGGGTTCATTTTAGCGAATTTTAGCGTCACGGAGTTTATGGACAGACCCTCTTACCGAAATAATGTAAATCTTTTATTTTCAGTATGCAATGAAAAATAAACAACATTTCCGACTTTATTTCTGTTCATTTTCCGGAACATATTTAACTTCAGTAAAGCTAACTTAAGATTTCCCTCAATTCGAGTGCAGTAATTCGATTCATTTTTTAGTGCACTTAAAATCCTTTGCCTTGTTTGAATAAAACTGTCTTATGCCAATTCATGCTATGATTGCTGTTTGTTGAAATAAGTCCTGTAATATAAACCTCCATTTGGCCTCCATTTACTAATTTTGGTGCAAGTTTTTTTTTAAGTTATTATCGTTCTACTTCACTATTTTGATAAAGTTAAATAATTTTTTTGGAATTTGAAAATTTCATACATTTTTTGAGTTTAATTTACTAGCGGTTAAGCGGCCCTTAAATTTAAATGACTGTGAAAATAAAATTTTTAGTTAAACTACACTCAACAAATAAACTACGCTTAAGCTCACACTGCGAATTTGGGCCTAAATAATTATCAGCTGACTGCGAGCAAAACTTAGCTTACAGAGCTGTGGGCAAAAGTGAATATGAAGGAAAAGGGTCGAAAACAAAATATGGAAGCTATCAAGGGCGTCCTTGACCCCTCGCAGGCGTTTTGGACCCATTTTACTAAAAAATTTTGTTTCACCAACCGATAGGGAAAGGATGAAGAAAAATTTATAAAAAAAAAATATCAATGGTGTTCAAGACCAGTCTTTTGGTCTATTTTCTATAAAAAATCACTGCACAAATCGAATAATTTATAACCTCAAAATTAAAGAAAAATAGTACGTTTTGCACATTTATATTGAAATTTCTCGAAATTTTGACGTGATAGAGCAATTCCATAATCGGATTTGGGCTCAGCATAAAAAAGTACATTAGAAATCGTAGTTTTAAATGGGTTACGATTGTTGACCTGTGCAGCATTTGAAACTTATTTATTCAATCGTTTGTGCTTTTGTTTTCTATAATATCACACCTAAAATACCCAACATATTTAAACCATTCTTGTATCATATATTTTTTGGTGCAATATGTATGTCGTTAAGAAGCTGAATAGTGGTATAATAAGTGTAAACAAATTTAGACCTCTTACTGTACGATTTTTTTTTTTTATATCGCGTTATGCCATATGGCATAAATTTTATCCAAAGGTGCTAAAATATTCCATTTGGTTGCGAAGAACTGCACTGGTTGGAAGGTGTTTTCTTTTTCCTAAAATTTGGTGTCTAATTCGAATAATTACAATTTTTGAAGAGTTAACTAATCCAATTTCTTATTGTTTTTGGAACAGATAATGGTTTACATTATTAATCCATTTGTTGGAATTATCTTCCGTTTTTCAAGTAGAAGTCTTCGCTGTAGTCATGCGATAGAAATTGTCTATGAACATGGTTCCGATATACATATGCATTTCCTCGGACAGACAAGCGACTTTTAAATCATAAATAATCCGCCCTGTTCCCAATTCCACTTTCACGTGAAAATGGGTATAAAGTGGATTGCAAAACTTTTTGAAAAGTCGGTATTATGCTACGACTTTTCAATTAATTTTGTTTTTATAAAGCTGTTTTATCGATCAAATTGAAAGAAAAATGCACACGTATAAGCTCCAGAGTTTTTCCCTACTTTACCGAGTAATTCTAATTTTTATTGCATATGTAATATTGTAAATATTGCTAAAATAAAAAACTCTAACAAAAAAAATATTTTTTCCGATGACAAGTAAAAAGTCAGCGTTTTGGCATTTTCGAAGTCAGTGTTGGTGTGAATTATTTGACATTTCATTATATCATGGTGTTAGTAAGAATAGTTCGAAAACTGGATGCCACCTGATTTTATTTCTTAAATTGTAGTAGAACATTCAATTAACCCAATAAAATGCACAGAGCATGAACAAAATCTTTCTGAAATTCCCTTAAATCAGAAAAAAATACATAATTGGGCATCGCAGGTAAGACAGCCAACTTTGACAAACGAAATTGCAAGCGGTTGCACGGTTACATTTGAAGCGAACATTGAAAATTAAAAATGTAAGTAAAATCCTATTTCTTTGTCATAATTTATATATATTTATTGTTTGTTCAGGGGAAAACACAAGAACATCAGCCAAGACAAGATTTTAGTAAGATTTATGGAGGCGCATTTGGATTTTGCGCGGGGCTACGTGAAAGGGGATCGCGTTGTTGTTGACGAGATGTGGAGCGATCTCGCAGCGCAATTAAATGGTGCTGGGCCACCTAAAAAAGATGTAACTGCCTGGAAGAAGGTAAAAGTATGCAATTCAAAATAAATGTAGCGTTACTAACTTTCTCGTAATTTGTTTAGGTTTGGAATGACTGGAAGATGCAAATCCGGAAAAAATTGGCAGTTAATAAGGCGGATAATATGGCTACAGGTGGAGGTGCATTTAATCAGCAACCGCTTACTCCTAGCGAAGAAACGGTTGCGAAGATTTCCGGTATATTCCCAATCGTAAATGGTATTGGTAGCTCGCGTCCATTTGGCACAATCGAAAGTGTAAATGAAAATATACCTGCCCCATCTGCCGTGAGAAACGAGGTAAATATACTTTCATATGAAGTACTTTGCACTGCTGATGAAAGTATCATGGAGAACACAGTTGCTTACGAAACTCTTGTGACTAGCGATGAAGAGTTAGCTGAAGAAGTTATCCCGACAACAATTCCGTCCACGCCCAGAAGAAAGTGCACGGAGACAGGAATGCAAGGATTTATGTCATCGGAAATTCGCCATTTGGAAAAAATTTCGAAGGTTATTTCCGAAATCCCTAAGGCTTCCAAGAGAACACATGAGTTGTTGGAGAAGCTTGTTCGCAGCACCGAAAGCGTAAATGAGTACGTAAAACGTCAGTGCAGAGCAACTGAAGAGTTGGCGAAGTTTTCAGAAAAACACAACGAGGAAGTGAAGAGGCACAATTTGGCAAAAGAAAAACATAACGCTAATATGTGAAAAAATAGAAAAAAATAAATTAAAATTAAAGGAAATTGAATTAAGAGACCTTAAACTGAATTTAAGAAAATCAAAATGAAAAAATGTAAACAAAAATATTTTAAAAAAAATTATATTAAAATTAAGGAAAATGAAACTGAATTCAAGCAAATCAAAATGAAAAAACCAAAAAAAAAAAAAAAAATTAAAAAAAATATGTGATATTTACATTAAGAAAAATGAATTAAAAAAAGTGTGATATACTGAGTAAAAACTTAGCTTAAGAAATTTGAACTGAATTTTAATCAAAATAATTTTAACAAAAAAAAAAAAAATCATCTTAGTAAGAAAATTTATATTGAAGTACCTAATCGTATAATAAATTTTAATTACCTATGTACTCGTATAATGAATTTTAAACGAAACCAAATTTAAAAAAAAATATGTGATATGTACTGATTTTATTTTACTTTTTTAAATGTGTAATACTTATTATATACATGCTAAAATAATGCAACTAAGAAATGTGAACTGAATTTAAAAATAAAAATCTCTAAGTTTATTTAATTTTATTTAACTTTAAAGTGCTAAGGGTCTGAAGTTGGCCATTATTTAGGTGAACTTAATAACAATAAAAATTAAATTTCAAGGGTAAACAAAATGCAATTTTTATAAAAACTGTTTTTACTTTTATATGTTTTAATTCGTAAAAATGGAGTTAACGAGTGTAAACCATTATAAGTCCTTACTTTTATTTTAAAAAAAAAACTAGATATTGGTTGTAGCATCCCTAATTAAGCTACCTTCGGTTAAAAAATCACTGGGCTCAATATTTTCAAAAACATTTAAAGAATCAGTCTCGGATGCATTGCTCTCGATTTCAACATTAATTGGAACTTTGTAATGTATACAAATGTTATGAAGTGCGCAGCAAATATTAATAATTTTTACCACTTTCTTGGGTTCATACATTAATTTGCCAAGGAGACATCTAAATCGGCTTTTCAATAACCCAATTGTCCGCTCAATAACATTTCGAGCTTTACAATGCCTCTTATTGAAGCGATGTTGGGGAGATCTAGGAGAAACATTCCTATAAGGCGTAATTAGAAAAGGTTCTAAGGCATATCCTGAATCTCCTAAAAGCCATGAACCTCGCTCTCCACTATTATATTTCTGAACAAAATGATTTCGTAGGATACTTAAGTTCCAAATCATGACTGGATCCAGGCCTGCATCCATCTATACCTTTTATTACCATGTTGTGGTCACATATCTGGAAAATAGTGTAAAATGTTTATAGAATAAATTTGATAACACTAAATGTGTACTCACAACCATCGCATTGATGCTAAAATAGCCCTTGTGGTTAAAATACAAGGATTCATCAGCTATGGGTTTTAAAATTCTAATGTGGGTACCATCTACACATCCAATTATGCCAGGAATTCGAAATTTTTCGTTGAAATGGTTATGAGATCGACGTTTTTCTTCTGATGAAATTTCAAGATTGATCCACTTTTCACAAATTTTATCCTCCAATAAAGGCAACATTCTGGAAAAAATTTTTGCAAATGTGCTTCTTCCAAATGAAATTTCAAAATCTTTTGCAACTGTCATCTGATATCCACCTACTGCGAAGTATCTGAGGACTGCGGCCAGCTGCAAAAGAATTGGAATCGAAGACCAATCCACGTATTGCTGCACTTCATCCAAGATCATCTTGAAAGCCGTTTTGTTGATGCGATAGTAATTAATGAAACTAAGTTTTTTTTTTAATAAATTATCATTTTTGGTATTTCAGGTGTACTTACGAAGTATCAGAAACACTGAACGGATCAGAATGGTCTCTCAGAAACCGTCTTTTTATATTTTCTATCCTTTTTTCTTCCTTTAATTGCAAACCAACAGCAGCAGTAAACGCAATACTCATTTTAAGTTTCTTTAATTTTATAAAAATTGTTTTTCTTAATCAAAATCGTCTACTTAACATACAAATTTTTAACTGGTGTGTATTTTCAACTGACAGCTGTCTAAACCCAAAAAGTTTGTAATGCAACTGTGAAAAGTAAACTGTCTTCAACAGTCGTTAAACAGGTTTCACGTCCACTTCGAAAATAAAAAGTCGTCAACAAGTCTTCGAAATTAAAAGTAATTGAAAACACACGGATTACGGAACAGGCCGGAATGTTTTAAATTTATTCAAGGCTTGCGTGAAAGTGATTTGAATTTCTCCAAGTCTTATCCAGGAGAAATTATATGACTCTTATCTGGAAACCACGACACGAGGTTTATGAAGGCAATGAAAATGTAGGTCCTGCCCCGCTTTGGCAAGAACTAGACTAAAATGCATTGGTCAGCCGTTTTTCAGTTCTTTGAAGGAACAAAAATTCAAGTAAGTGACATTAAAACTTTTATTGTTTTATAATACCTTGAACCTAAGTCTATAAAAATTTTTTTTTTCTAATTTTTAAAGAATATTACTTTCGCTAAAAGTTTGCAGCAAAGTCAAAAAGTTAAAAGTATGGTAGATTCGGGCTGTCCCGTACAAGCGAACTACTTTTCTTACAAATAACTATTTATAAATATCATTAGGAACAAATAATTGATTCTGGTACAACTGGTCCCGTACCAACTGTGGAATGCTCCTAATGCGCATAATTTTCCAAAGATTCATTAAAATCGGATTTAAAATCGCCAAATACATATAAAATGACTATTTTTTGTTTGTTTTATTTTTTTTTTTCCAATTTTTTTTTATGAAAACATGTTTCTAAATGTTGTTTAAAAAATCATATAATTCCGACCGAGCTCCAAACAATTTCTGATTTTAAATAAAAAACTAGCAAGGGTGTAACCTTTGGCCTGGCCAAATATTAAATACCCTACACTGCAGTATTTTGAAAATTTATTTTTCATAGTGACTGAGTGAAATTTGGTTGGATTATCTCAAAAAACGTTTTCAGTATTGCGTTTTAAAGCTTTTGCTTATATGTGAGGTGCCACGGCCTATTGTCCGATTTAACACAGTTTTTTTCCAGAGCTTCCATTTATAGTTCTTGGTGTCTGAATAAAATTTAATTTGGTTATTTTAAAAAAACGCTTTCAGTAAAGCGTTTTGAAGCTTTCGCTGATATGGGAGGTGCCACGCCCTCTTACCCAAATTCACCCAGTATTTGCGCAGAGCTTGCGCTTACAATTCGTAGTATATATGTGTATTTTGGTTGCATTGTCGTGAAAAACAATCCTAAAGTTGCATTTTGAATGTATTTTTGTATGGGCGGTAGGCGGGTTCGTTGGCCGATTTCGCTCATTTTCAATCCCACGAGCTAACTTTGATAACGGAGGCAGTGTACCAAATTTCATTGAATTATCTTTCTCAGTTTTCCCAAAAAATGTATTTCCACACACAGCCAGCCACCCATGGCTATATCGACTCAGGAGGTGACGCTGATCAAGAATATATATATGCTTTTCTATAATTGCCACGACTCCTTCTCTGCGTTACAAACGGAAGGAAAGAGTGAATATACACTCGGTGTAGGGCATAAAAAACAAAATTTAAAAAAAAAAATCATCAAAATCGGAGATGTTCTTGAGGACTTCCGTCTAAAAGGCTTTATTGACTCCACTATCATACTTAAAAAACAAAACAAAATAAAATTATTGCATGGGCTGTATTTTTCTTTCTGCTGTGATTCTCGTCTAATCTATGCAAAAGGTTAAAATTGCTTGCAGATTTTCATACGATGTGGGTAAATGCGTCTGGCGAGGAATTGGGTTATAGTCAATTTTTGACCCGAAACTAGCAAAGGCCTATCCAAAATAGACGTAACAAGACGATAGCAACTGAACGAACGTTTGCACTCGTTACGTCTGTTATGATATTTCGCCCATAATGCTACGTTAGCAAAAGAATCGAAACAGATAGGCGTTTTAAAAATATCAGTAATTTTAGTTATTTAATTTATTCATTACTTATTATTATTTATCAAAAATATTTTTGTTTTACGGCCAAACAACTGTTATGACGAGTAGAGACGGTTTGAAGTTCGGTTCTTACGGAACAACACGTCTCGTCACAATGTTTCGTTCAGTTTCGATCAGTTACGTACGTTCATTTTGGTTATCAACATTGGTTTACATACACTCGAATTTATTCGTTACGTCTCGTCAATTCTATTTTGGTTGGCCCTTAACGAAATTCATCTTTCCGATACATTTTTTTTGTTTTTATGCATTTTGCTTTTGTGTTTTTATTGGTGTTTTACATAAACACAATGAACAATAAGCTCTAACCTTTTTCATTGTTGGTAGCTAACCATTAAAAATTAGATATCTTCTCTTCTTATACGAGATAAAATTGTATGTACTTATGTACCTATGTACTTATGTACTTATGTATGTATGTATGTTTGGAACGAGCAAAACTTTTTCTCAAAAACGGCCGCAGCGATTTTAATGAAACTTCGGATAATGTTAGATTTTAGCATACAATGAAAAATGAGCTAGGTTTGAACTTTGTAAATGCTCACCAGGAGGCGTGGCATTGCTTAAAATTTTAAATTTGATATAGTCATAACTCGCAAACCATACAAGGGATTTGAATGAAATTTGGTGAGCGGATACGGCTTTATTATACCTTGTAACATACAAAAAGTGGGCGGGATCGAAGAAGTGCCATGGCCACTTTTTAGCCATTGAAAATTTTGATTCAATATTACTCCAAAACGACTCCAACAATTTTGATGAAAATTTAGGAGATGTTACCTCTGCAAACAAGTATTAATATGTAATATGCCGTTATATTGGGAAAACTCGGTGAAGGGCATGGCACCGCCCACAAAAATATAATACGGTATGAAAAGAAAACTAATGAAGTAATCATTCTTAAATTAACTGTAGGGAGCCTACTTGCTATAAAGCATCTCTGATCTGAAAGTGGGCAAAATATTGCCGTTGCGCGTGGAACCTCCCATACCAGCAAAATACGTTTAATGCTATTTCTCGCAAATTTTATAAGGTACTTTAATGAAATTTGGTATGTGGGTACTGCTTAATAATACCTTGTGACAAACGAAAAGTGGGCGGGATCGAATAAGTGCCACGCCCAATTTTTGACCCTTGGAATTTTTGATTCAATATTACTCGAAAACGACTTCAACAATTTTGATGAAAATTTAGGAGCTGTTACGTCTGCAAACAAGTATTAATATGTAATATACAGTTGTATTAAGAAAACTCGTTGAAGGGCGTGGCACCGCCCACAAATATATAATGCGCTATAAAAAGAAAACTACTAAAGCAATCTTTCTGAATTTAACTGTAAGGAGTCTACTTGCTATTAGGCACCTACGACCTGAAAGTAGGCAAAATATCGAAAGCGCGCGTGCAACCTCCCATACAAGTAAAACACATTAAATGCTATTTCTCGCAAATGATACAACATATTTTGATGAAATTTGGTATGCGGATCCGGATCAGGAGTATCTAAAGCATTACAAAAAGAAGGCTATGCACCGCTCATTTTTTTATCAAAATAAAAATTTTGGTTAATAACTCAGGCACCAAAAAAAATGGAATTCTTATATGCAGTCTTATGTACTTTTTGACGTTGAATCCGTCTTCATCTGTAGAACTGTCATTATACCTACAGGATTTTGAAATATCCTTGCTTGAAGTTGAAGAAAACGCTGTGTTCAATCTTACAGCGTAGCTACAAGAAAAGGTAAAATTCTTTTTTATTAATAGCATCGAATAGTAAAACTCTTCCTTATCCAAATATCTTTTCAGATTTTTCTAATAAGATTCTTATTTTCCGAGTTATGATCCTTTGAAGATATTTCAGCCGCCACACAAAATACGAAATATTTTGGGTGCGTGGCACATACCATTTATTTATTTTAGGGCATTCTATTTCACCATAAAAAATTTTAGTTTTTGATATTTTTCTATACCATTCGATGCTTTCCGAGTTTTTTCTTATTATTATTCTCATCGGTTTATTTATCATTTTGAAAGCATGATCGTAAGAAGTGAAAAGATACAAGTTTAATAACAAAAAATAGCTATGAATAAAAACATCAACTAAAATATTAAGATTAGATTATGGACCGAGCAGGGATCGGTCTCCAGGTACTTTAAGTAATTCGTCAAAATCGTATTTTGTTTTTTTTTTTAATAATAATAAAGCATAGCTAATACAGGTATTTAAACTTGAAACCCACAAAAAGCGAATTTTAGTCTAATAAACCATTATGCCAAATAACAAAGACGTATCCATTTTTTCTTGTTTTTTTTTTTTATTTTAACTTATTTAACTGTACTGTACATAATGTTTGGATCAAAAATTATAGTTAATTTTTTTAATTATTTCATAATTTTAATTTAAAAAAAGCTGCTTTTAAACATTATCTCTTTTTGAGTAATTTGGTCACGAGGAGGGCCCATTGTGTTTTCTTGTACTTGACCATCAATTTACGCCACTGACTTTTAAATTGCTTTAATTTTATTTAAAAATAATTGTGACAAGAAAGAAAAACTGCTTTAGCCAATTTTTATAAATTTTTTAAATTTTGTTTTATATGTATAAAATTTATGTAGCTTTGCTTTTTATCGAACATCGACCAAACCAGTTTTTTTTATTACCGCAAATAAATTTTTTACTCTTGGTTGCAACGGAGCTTATTTTATTTATTTATGAACTGTACGACTAGATCTATGAATTCCGCCGGCTGATCGAAATGCACCAGGTGTCCAGCGTCCAACCACTTAATGTCCGAGTTTGGGAAAATTTTTTGTATATCTGGCCATTGATCAGGTCTGAAATAAAACAAAATTACAGAGGTTAAAAAAAAAAATGTCATCCAATGGAATTTCATTGCCACTTCTAGAAGGGTTTTGGCTGAAAACGAGTACATGCTTTGCTCTAACAAGTTATGATTTCGAGATATCTTTACTTCAAAGTGCAAAAGTCCCTGTTTTGAGACATATATCACACTTCCATTGTATATAGGCATTAAGGTGCAGCAAAATTCAAAAAAATTAGTGCATCAAAAATTATCATAGATTAAGATCTTAAAACAAAAACTGCATACTTAGTTTTGGTCAAAACCCCCGAAAAGATGGCCCGCCCGGGGCTTGAATGAAGGTCTAAACGACAAAAATCATTGTTTTTTCGCAGTTTTTTTATTTTATCTCAAAAACCACGAAACTATTGGTAATAATTCTTCCTAAATCTTTGAAAGGGATTAATTTTCTACATTTTTTGTGTTTTTTCTAATTGCTCTACAGTGAAGTTTGCCCTATGAAAGTCCCGGAAGAAGTTAAAATTTTTTGATTCAAAAAACGGTTTTTTTCCTATAACTCAAGATACAAGAGACACACAAAAACTTTAGAGCTCAATATTTGTAGGAAATCTGTTTCCTATAGTTTTGCTTTGAAATCTTGATTCCAAAAGTAAACGGTTTTTCGCTAGAGGCCGAAATTTGTTAAAAATAATTGTGTATCATGAAAAAGCGACCTTTTATTGTTTGGTTTTAAAATATACCAAAAAAATTTGATTAGAAACTAATGAAAAAACTAAAAGCTTCTAAACATGGTCTTTTGAATGGAAATCGGATTGAAATTGCGCCAGATATGATAATTCTTACATACTTGGTATTTTGTGTAAAGTTCTAATTTTGGGTATTTTGGTTTCACAGTGTGCTTTGCATCCACAACTTAAGATTTTTTTATGATTATTACTTTGCGTTAAAGGACGAAAATCAGCTCAACATTCAGGACCAAGAATATCAAAATCGGTTTGTAGTTTTCTTGCGAATTTCAGCCTGAGAGTTTGGATTTTTTTCCATTTCTGTCATATACGGCTTTTTTTGAGTATGAGCGACTGTATACCCTAAATACCGTACAAAATGTGTACTATTATATCCCAAAAACCGTAGAAAATATATTTTGCTATATTTTGGTCCAGATAGTCATCATTTCACAGCTAACAGTTTGTGCCCTAGAGGCCGATTTTTGTGATAAAAAAATCGAATTTTTATTTCGAAGCGACCTTTTGATGTTTTTGCTTGCAAATTTTCCCAAAATTTATGTAAAAAATTTAAGATAAGTTTAAAAGCTTTCAAACGTAGGACTTAGAATTGAAATCGGTTGAAATTTACGCGAGATATGACAGTTTTTATATACTCTGTGATACAAAAAAATAACCAAAAATCATATCTGCACAATGTCTCTCGCTTATAACTTTTATATCTTGCGTAAATTCCAGCCGATTTCTTTTTCAAAGACTACGTTTGAAAGCTTTTAACTTTTTCTTAAGTGCCCTTTATAAAATTTTTGGAAAATTTGCAAGCAAAAACATCAAAAGGTCACTTCGAAATAAAAATTTCTGAAAATTCGATTTTTTTATCACCAAAATCGGCCTCTAGGGCACAAACTATTAGCTGTGGAAAGATGACTATCAGGAGCAAAATATAGCAAAATATATTTGCTACAGATCTTGGGATATAATATGTAGTACACATTTTTTACGGTATTTAGGGTATACAGTCGCTCATACTAAAAAAAGCCGTATTTGACAAAAATGGAAAAAAGTCCAAACTCTCCGGCTGAAATTCGCAAGGAAACTACAAACCGATTTTGATATTCTTGGTCCTCAAAGTTGCGCTGTTTATCGTCCTTTAACGCAAAGTAATAATCATAAAAAAATCTTAAGTTGTGGATGCAAAACACACTGTGAAACAAAAATACCCAAAATTAGAACTTTACAAAAAATACCAAGTATGTAAGAATTATCATATCTCGCGCAATTTCAATCCGATTTCTATTCAAAAGACCATGTTTAGAAGCTTTTAGTTTTTTCATTAGTTTCTAATCAAATTTTTGGGTATATTTTAAAACCAAACAATAAAAGGTCGCTTTTTCATGATACACAATTATTTTTAACAAATTTCGGCCTCTAGCGAAAAACCGTCTACTTTTGGAATCAAGATTTCAAAGCAAAACTATAGGAAAGCAGATTTCCTACATTTATTGAGCACTAAAGTTTTTGTGTGTCTCTTGTATCTTGGGTTATAGGAAAAAAACCGTTTTCTGAATCAAAAAATTTTAACTTCTTCCGGGACTTCCATAGGGCAAACTTCACTGTAGAGCAATGAGAAAAAAACAAAAAATGTAGAAAAGTAATCCCTTTCAAAGATTTAGGAAGAATTACTACCAATAGTTTCGTGGTTTTTGAGATAAAATAAAAAAACTGCGGAAAAACAATGATTTTTGTCGTTTAGACCTTCATTCAAGACCCAAACGGGCCATCTTTTCGGGGGTTTTGACCAAAACTAAGTATGCAGTCTTTTTAATAAGGCCTGCTCCTAAGATAATCTTTGATGCAACCTATAATTTTCTCATTATTTCGAAAAAGTGCTGCACCCTAATAGGCATCAAAAATTTGAAAAGGAAAGGTTTATATATTTTAAGAAATTTATTCGACCTTTTTTTATTCAAATTGGCAAGTTTGGCTACAGGTCGTGGTTTTTTTTAAAAAACTATTTCCAATATCTCAAGGAAGATTCTTACTCGTCTTCAGGGGGTGACTAAAATATAAACATAAATTAACACAATAAACTAACATGAAAATTACACACAAATTGGTTAGGTTTAAAGAATATCCGTTGACATTAGCTGAAATTATAACTTTTAGGTAAATCTCAAGAACCGTACAAGTTATTCCAATGAGATTTATGTTTAGATTATGACTGCTTCTTTTGGATAAAAAAGGTCGATACTGTATTAGTGTAACTTTGTTCACAAGTGATGAGGTAATTGCTGTAAAAAATAAAGCAAACCATCGCAGCCGTTAGAACTAGCCATGATTACAAAGATTACACAGGTTTACAAAAAAAAAAAAATGTCATGGCGTTTTGACCCGACTATGTGTTTCCTAAGGACTTCGACGTCCTGAATCCGAATCCCGGGTCCGTTTTTTCCAGAACGTCTGAGAAAAAAGATTTCAAGGTCATATGGAGGTCAAAATGGGGTTCTGAAACTAATTTTTAATCATTGAACTCTTAGGTCTTAAAAAGAATATGTGATCAAAAAGGGTATTTCGGACCTACATAGTTTCGGAGATATATCCATCGGAAGATCAGAATATATATCTTCTATGAAAACAGCCATAAGCTGGGAACCCCTGGATGGATTTGGAAAATATTTGTGTCATATGAAAGGTATTTTGTTGTTGTTGTTATTGTTGTTGTTGTTGTTGTAGCAACTCCAATTCCAGCGCTGTAAATTGAAAAACAAAATTAATCCTTTCGCCTACTAGTAATTTGGGGATATAGGAAATAGAAAGCTGATCGGGCCTAGTCCGGGAGGCCCAGAAATTGGTCTACCTCTACTGGGCGGAACCATAGGTCAATCGTAGAGAGGTTGGTGGGACGGGACGGACAGTTGAAAACGTGGGAACTGTCGTGCGGACTTCCACTACATTATGGGCACCGATCCGGGCTCTGTAACTCATCAAGATAAGTGAATATCCAGTGCGGAGTTGAGCCAGTATGCACCTTGCCTCCCTCGATAGTGATTTTTCACTTGAGTGTATTTGTGAGGAGCGGCTATTGAGCACTTTATTAAGTGCAAGTGATGCAATAGCCGTACTAGCAAGATGCATTTGCAGATTATTGAGGGCCTCGCGGACCGGCCCGGGATCCCAAGAGTCAGGCAGAAAGTCTGCTATGGCTTCCCTGTAGCACCTAAAATCCACCCTTATGCACCTATGAGGTGATGGCATACTGAACCCTATTATTGGGGTGGTCAGGGTTGCAGCAGATGAGCAAGAACTGCTGTGTTAACAGGGTGTTGTGTGCTCTGACTCTCAGGAGCCCGGTCTCATCATGCAGATGGTCCGGGTCGGACATGAGGTGACACCCGGTAGCTATACTCAAGGCACTGTTTTGTCGGGATTGGAGGTTGCTCCACTGCTTGTCGCTGAGTGCCGGAGACCAGATGGGGAAGGCGTAGTTCAGAATAGATCGCCCGATCGCCTTATATGTGGCGACCAGGGTCTCCTTGTCCTTACCCCAAGAGGTTCCTGCAATGGCACTCAGCGCACGGTTTCTTTTGCTTAATTTGGAGCAAACCTCACTATCGTGCCTTGAGAATTTGTATAGGCTATCGAATGTCACCCCAAGGATTTTCGGATATTTAACGGTCGGAATTTGGTCACCGTTTATATGGATATTGAGGGATTTATTAACCTTGCTAGTCCATGATGTGAAGAGCGTCGCAGAAGACTTCTGCGTAGCAAGTTGCAGCCTGCGGTCCTCAAAGAACCGCTTGAGTACAACAAGATACGCATTGATCCTCTGCTCCGCCTCCGAAACTGTTTTGGCTGATGCCAAGATAGTGCAATCATCAGCGTAAGAGACCAAAGTGACTTCGGAAGGAGGGGGTGGCATGGTGGAAAGAAAGAAGTTAAAAAGCAGAGGCGAAAGCACGCCTCCTTGCGGCACGCCATCTTCAGTTTTCGGAATTTAAAGCTAGCACTTCTAAATTCCACGAAGGCCCATCTACCATGTAGGCTGCTAGAAACCTTTTGGTGCTGACGGGGAGGGTCGTGTTTTGAAGATCCGCAAGGAGGATGTTGAGGTCGACAGTATCAAAAGCCTTTGAGAGATCTAGGACCACTGCAATCGTGCGCAGGTGCGGCCTTTTGCAGTTAAGCCCCTCTGTAATTACAGACGTGATCTCGGCTAGGGCAGTGGTGGTGCTATTGTTCTGCCTGAAGCCGTGTTGGTGGCCAGCAAGTATAAGATGCTGCTGAAGTTGCGGCAGGAGAAGCGCTTCCAACACCTTCGCCGCAGGACATTAAAGTGAAATGGGCCGATATGAAGTGCCCAAGTCAGCAGGTTTGCCCGGTTTAATTATAGGGAATACACGGTGTTGTGTGCTGATCACACGCATAGTGGGTATGTTCCTGCGAGCGATGGTGAGGTTGAAAATCTCGGTAAGGTAGCGCATTGCCGACGGGGTAACTTCTTCAGCATCACCATGGCAATACCGTCAGGACCTAGGGCCCTGGACGGTTTTGCTTTGCGAACCGCAGCCATCACTGCAACCTGAGTGAAAGGCTCAGGATCTGTCGACTCACGGAGACTCTTGAATCTCCTGAGTATTCCTATACTTTCTTTACTTCTATCCGTGGGGTGTTCTACGAACTGCCTACAAAAGTGGGAGGCGCACTTTTTACTGTCGCTATACTGACATCTGTCGAAACTTATAGCGGTAGACGGGGGGTTTTCCTCTGCCCCGAGAGATCCTTAATTGCGGACCAGAGTTTTTTGGAGCCGATGAAGCACTCATCGAGGTGTCTCTGCCACAGCGTCCTTTTGTGCTCGTTGACCAGCTTACGAATGTCCCTGGTCAACTGCGGAATTCTAGGATAACTCGGGTGGGCCGCCCGGAGTGTATCTCTTTCCTCCGGACAGCAGTAGGGTACTCAGGCTTAATCCTAGGGATTCTGCCTGCAGGGATAAATTTTTTGGTAGCCGTGAGGAGCATATCACGCAGTTTTCGCTCGCCAGTTGCGGAATCAGGTGGTAGGGGAAGACGTGTAATTTTATCGTCAACATACTCTGCGAATGTTCGTTTCTCAGCCTCTACAAAGCCGCATGGCTCGTGTATCGTTATGATTATAGGGATATGATCCGAACTGAGCGCTGTGGTCGCTTGCCAATCAGTGGAGTCAACCAGATCTGCACTAACTAGCGTGATAACTAGCGTGATATCAGGGGAACTACTGCACGCCGCAGTAACCCTGGTTGGGGTATCGTCATTGAGCGTAATAAAGCCCACAGACTCAATTTGGTTGACGATATTAGTACCGCGGGTGTCGTTGCCAAGAGACGAATACCAAAGCATTGAAATCACCAAGGACCAGATGATTATCAAATTGAAGCAAGTGGTCAATGCAGGGGTGGTAGCTGTACCCAACACTATTCACAGGGGGAATGTAGACATAAGTCAGACGGATTTCCTCATCCCCTACCTTAAGGGCAATTGCCATACACTCCAGATGGTCATTCGGGGTGGGGGATGGTGATTGGTCTATAAGAGACACAATTTTTAAGGACGAAGGCTAGACCGCCTCCGCCTCTGTTTGGTCTATCACGTCTAACTATGCTATATCCTCCGTGAGTTGTAAGGTCGCATGAGCTCGGGTGTTTCGTCTCCTGGATTGGCGCAACCAGGATACCGTTGCGAGTCATGTAGTCCGTTATGTCTATAATTTTATTCTTCAGGCCATTGCAATTCCACTGCAGGACTGAAGGCGACTCGCGTAGTAAGCGGAGCTTGGACAGGGGAAGGGGGGCGCGGACGGACTGCGGAACTTGAACGGGTGGGCTGCTAGCTGTTGTACAGCAACTACCCAGCCAGGTAGCTGTGTAACCTTGAAGACTAGGCAGTCCGGAACACTGGTTAAAGTGGCACCATTTAAGGCAACTATTGCAGCGGACAGACGCGGACCCTTTGCAAACTTGCCGCCCGCATATAGAGCAGGTCCAAATTCTGGGTCCCGGATACGGCTCGATTCCGGCTCTAACTAGTACGATACGGAGCAAGTTGGCCAGGAGGACTTGCCCCATAAATAAAAAGGATAAAATTGAATTCCAAAGTACGAACCTTTTGTTGTCGTTGGAGTTGCGATTCCTGGCCTCCCAAAGGGAGGGTCTCTCCGGGACGTAGACCCGATCGCAATAGGAGAGTGTTGTTGTTTTTGTTGTTGATTTATTTGTTCTTGTAATTGAAAAATTTCACAAAATTTCAAAAAGCTCATATCTCGAAAACTATGAATCCAATTGAAAATATGTTCAAAACATTTTTATAGGCTGTCAAAATACCTTTCATATGACACCAATATTTTACAAATCCAAAGTCTGCATACTTTGTTTTGATCAAAACCTCCGAAAAGATGGCCCGCCCGGGTCTTGAATGAAGGTCTTAGCGACAAAAATCTGTGTTTTCTTACAGTTCTTTTAACCCATCTCTAAAACCACTAAGCTATTGGTAGTAATTCTACCCTAGCCTTTGAAAGGGATTAATTTTCTACATTTGTTGTGTTTTTCTCATAGCTCTACAGTATAGTTTGCCCTATGGAAGTCCCTGAAGAAGTTAAAATTTTTTGATTCAAAAAACGGTTATTTTGCCATAACTCAAAACACAAGAGACGCACAAAACCTTTGGATCCCAATAAAGGTAGGAAATCTGCTTTGCTATAGTTTTGCTTGCAAATCCTTATTCCAAAGGTAAACGTCTGTCCGCTAAAGGGCGCCATTTGTTAAAAACAATTGTGTATCATGAAAAAGCGACCTTTTTATGTTTTTATTTTGAAACATACCCAAAATTATGACAAGAAACTAATGAAGAAGTCAAGAGCTTTCAAACATGGTCTTCAAAGTAGGAATCGATCGAAATTTCCGCGAGATATGACAGTTTTTACATACTTGGTATTTTTTGTAAAGTTATGATTTTGGGTTTTTTTGTTTCACAGTGTATTTTGCATCCACAACTTAAGATTTTTTTATGTGAATTATCTTACGTTAAACGACGATAAACAGTGCAACTTTCAGGACCAATAATGTCAAAATCGGTTTGTAGTTCCCTTGCGAATTTTAGCCTGAGAGTTTGAATTTTTTTTAAATTTTTGTCAAATACGGCTTTTTTTTGAGTATGAGCGACTGTATACCCTAAATCAGTGGTCGGCAAGTTAATGAGTGAGAATTTATGTTTGAGAGAAGATAGATAGAAAAAAGAAAAGGATAGAGAGAGCTAGGTAGACTTTTGAGTGCACAATTGTGCTATGGCTTGCCGACCACTGCCCTAAATACAGTAAAAAATGTGTACTATTATATCCCAAAAAGTGTAGGAAACATATTTTACTATATTTTGTTCCTGATAGTCATCTTTCCACAGCTAACAGTTTGTGCGCTAGAAGCCGATTTTCGTTAAACAAAAACCCGAATTTTTTGAAATTTTTATTTTGAAGCGACCTTTTGATATTTTCGCTTACAAATTTTCCAAAAATTTTAGAAGGGAACTTAAAAAAAAAGTTAAAAGCTTTCAAAGGTGGTCTTTGAAAAAGAAATCGGTTGGAATTTACGCAAGATATAAGAGTTATAGAGAGAGATATAAGAATATTTTTTTATTGTGCAGATATGATTTTTGGTTATTTTTTGTATCACAGAGTATATAAAAACTGTCTAATCTCGCGTAAAATTCAACCGATTTCTATTTTAAATACTACGTTTGAAAGTTTTTAACCTTATCTTAAATTCTTTACAAAAATTTTGGGAAAATTGGCAAGCAAAAACATTTTTTGTTCACGAAAGTGACTTTTTTTAAAAGTCTGGCAACATTACCGTTACCATGGCAGCGTTCAGAAGATAACATAAAGTTTGCAAAATGAAATGCTGTGTACATTAATCAGATATATGTTTCGAACCTGTTCAACTTTTGGTAACGTTTTAAACACTCAAACATGAATGTGAAATCGGGCGATGAAGTGCGCTATTAATTATACGTAAAATTATACGAAAATATTGAAAAAATTTACTTTACGCCTCTTTTGAGGCATGTTACAACGTCGCCGTATTGAAATTTTTTAAAACGCCACTCGGCTTTCGAAAGTTTTACAATAAAAATCGAAAATTTTCAGTCCCCACGAATTCTTGCTTGGGTGATATCTCGGAAAATAATGATCCAATTAGAAAAGTTTAAGTTATGGTTTAAAGCAAAAGATTAAGGCCCCTATTCTGAAAAGAAACGAATGTTCGTTTCGTTTCTAAATTGGTTTCTATCATAAAATTCGCAATGCCATTAGAAACCAAAGCTGGCAGTTTCCTTTTCAGTTTTTAGTTTGACTGTCTAGATTTTGAAACGATTTTTTTTTCGGTTAAAATTTACTTTAGCGAAATTTGTAAAATGTAGAATAAAAATGTGAAATGTGAAAATTTGTGAGCAGGACGAAATTAGTAAAACAACTGCTACCTCCAAAAAGGGTTGAACTAAATAACTGGTCATAATACGCAGGTCAGATTTTATTTGGCATTTTTGCGTTTAAACACATTAAAATGAAGAATTATATACTAATTTACAATTGCTTATGCAGTAACATAGTTGTCTCTGTTTAACTAATGTTAATTGCGCACATTAAAATAGAGGAAAGTATTTGACATTAGTTAGATATCGAAATCGCAACTTGGCATCACTATTGAAAAAGTAACTAAAAATAATATATGTTCGCAATGTCAAATAAAATTTCAGTTTCGTATCTTGGCTAGAAACGAAACGAAATTTCGTTTCTATGCCTAAGGCTTTTCAATGCCGCTGACGAAAGTTAATTACACTATTTCCTGGAGGTACGCCAGATGTCTGAAAATAGCGTTTTCTGCACTTTAAATCAAGGATAACTCGAATCTCAGACGTGATAGGAAAAAACGGGTGCGAGATTCGGAATTATCAACCCTGAAATAGTCAAAAAAAAAAAATTATCAAGATCAAATTCAAATTTTTGTGTTGCACAGTGTTATCGGACCATGATCATGATACAATTGATAAGGTAACGTCAGTAACTGACACGTTTCTTGTTCTTCTTTTTTAACTAGCAAAATAACAATTTTGCTATTTTTGATTTTGACAGTTGCTACAAGGCGATTTGATTGGTTGATTTTGACAGAAGTCGCTAGCTTTTTGCATCCACTTTGCTCGTTTTGACAATTAAGCGTTGGTCCTTCGTTTTGTCCGTGGATGAGTACAGACGTGCCCTCTCGGGTGTAGTCGTTCGAGCTTGCCTTAACGTTGGATCCGTTACACGTGTTTTTTTTTTTTTTTAAGGCGCGTGTAATGTTCATAACCTTATTAAAGGTTAAAAAGAAAATACTATTTCATTCAGTCTGAAAATTTCGTTAATAATTTTATAAAAGTCTGTAAAGACGCGATGCTGAGAACTGTGAAAAAAAACAGTCGGTACAAGACAATTAGTTTCCATAAGACGACGCTACTTGTCACACAGCTCGTGAAACCAAGCCTTTATTGATATAATAATTCATCACACCTCTAGACTTTTTACTTTGGGACTACGTAAGGTCCCAACATTTTTGCCAAATGCCACTTATTTTGTATAATAAAAAAGGTTACCCGATAAAATAAGTTTTTTATTTTTGAAGGAATACCTATAAATGAATCACCCCATATTAAAAGTGATGCAAGCGGAAAAAATGCAAGTGAAAAAAAAAACTTACTCAACATATGGTGATTGGTTTCCACATATAAATAATACGGGTCCATGATGAGAGTTTAAGTTATCTATATCTCTCATAAATCTTCGAAAGTGCTGAAAATTTTCGTGTAGGCTAGAAACATTTGGGCGCCATACAAATCTAAAATAAAAAAATTCTCATTAGCTAAGTTAATTTTTTAAGCAACAAATAACAATAAAGAAAAATAAGACTTAGGCTTTAGTCGGTAATGCTTAGTTTTAAGTTTCTTAGGCCCGAATTTAACGTCCATTAAGTAAGCAGAGCGGTTATACCAGAACTAAAAAAAATTTCAAAATTAAATGCTAATAAAATATTTAAAAAAAAAAATCCTGTGTCAAAAGATTTAATAGCTAACTATTCCTGTAGGCTCGTCTGGCTGCAAAAAATTAAGTTAGCGATACAAAACAATTTTTTCCCATTTTCCGGAAAATGGAAAGTTTCCCAGACATTGAAACTACTGTTGAAAAAATCGAAAATATCTCGAAATTCCCAACCCAACTGGACGTCCGAATTCACAATCATTAGTAAACTAATAAGTTAACTAAAATAATGACGACAGTTAAACTAATGTTTCATATTCACAGTGTTAACTAAAACAATGAACAAGAGAAACATATGGTGGCACACGGCTTAATTTGTAGACTTTGTGAAAACTTATGTTTTTGTTTATGTTTGTTTGTGGTTGGGAAAACGAGATAACAAAAACGATGGAAAACGCACGCGCAGCAAACCTTAGTGGTTAAGAAGTAAATTTTTTGATAAAGTTATTGGAAGCGTACAAATATATTATAGAGTGTAGAAATGGGCACGTGCCTATTTTTTGAGGCTCGCCCGGCACTTGAAAGAAGCCCGGGCCCACACAAACAACTTTTTTTTACTTAACTAGCTACCAACAAATCACGTGTCAAGTGGTATTGTGGTGTGAGCTTACTGTTCCATGTTTTTGAGTAAAAAACACCAACATTACAAAAAACAAGGCAAAAGCGCATTGGCAAAAAAAACCAAAAAATTGGTAGGTTAATTTTCGATACGTTTCATCCATAACCATATGGAATCTTCACTCGAATTTACCTACAAACCAAGAACTTGATCAAGCACGCTTTATTAATTTTTTGCATAAATTAGATTTAGATGTTTTTACAGATTTTTATGTAATTTTTTCAAAGATTATGCTTTTGATATCAAACTCAACATTTTCTACGTCTGAAAACATTTCTAGAATTTTCACATAAGTAATGTGGGTTCTAGTAATGAATTCTGTTCTTGCTCCATTAAAGCGTTGTTTAAGCACAGATTAACAACTAATATAAACTACTTGCCATGATAATTGCCATTTGGTGATTCCCATTTTGGTGATTTTGAGCCACTCATATATCCAGAGATAGCCCTGCTGTAAGGGGTGAGAGTTTTTGGCTTTTGAATGACCGCGGCAGGCAAAACTCTGTTTACTCAACAGAAAGGCATCTTACGAAAAAAGTTCCCTAGGCATAAAATGCTTAAAATTGTCCAAGAAATACGTGTGAAATTTTTGCCTGCCGCGGGCGGTCAAAAGCGAAAAACTCATCAAGCGACCGAATCCCATCTTGAGTCAGACATCATTTTAAAGCTTATAAATTGTGCTTAAATTTAAAGTACTTTTAAACAAAATATATGGGGGGTTTTTTAAAAAAAATTCAAAAGTATTTTTAAGTTTAAAATATGTTGGTGAAAAAAAATTTTTTAAACTCCATGACGCTCCGTCACATAGAGGGGGGTCCAATATAGTGAATTTTAGCGCTACGGAGTTTATGGACAGCCCCTTATGGACGCGGAAACTACACGGCCGATTACATAATTTTTTTTTAAATTGTTTGTTATGGTCTGTAGAAGGTTCGTAAGGGGGTGAGATGCCGCTGAGGGTGACGGGGGTTGGTACATGGATGTTTATTGCGTCTACTATTCAGCATGCAAAGCTTAAGAGGGATTGAATGAAAGGGATTTGCACCCCCCGTAAAGTAAAAATACTCAAAATGCTATATTTCTACGCCTATAGTAGCTATCATTATAAAAATTGGTACATAAATATATATTCTATTCACCTTGAAAAACCGGACGGGTTGAAAGATAAGAACGGCGGAGATGGATGGGACTAGACATATGTAAAGGGCATCGGGAACGGGCGAACAAAGTTGCTTCCGGGCCAGCGAGTTCATTATAAAAATAATTAATAACGTATCTATGCAATTGTCATTGAAAAAAAAAAAAAACGTACACTTATAAATTTTTTTGTAGCTTTGTAGGTATAAAGACATACAAAGTTAAGGCTTTTCTGTTTTTTACTTTTGTCACTTCTTCCATTTACCAAGTTCATATAAAATTTTGTTAAATTTCAGTATAATTACTTACTCGCCAGACTCCAACTTTCGTAAATTAAGCATGATAAAATCCACAGTTTCCTTATCCTCTACAGCTTCTTTGACTTGTTTTTCTGCTATGACCCTTCCTTCGGCCATGGAAACATTAGATGGCACTGAAGTATTTTTCATTGCAAGAAATATCCGCTCCATATAATCAAAATTTTTTGGTACTGACAGCGGTGATATGTCAACAATAACTGTACGTTCCACAAGATGTGGCTAGAATATTTTTTTTTTTTTATGAAATCTTTGATAAAAATGAAAAAGTACATACATACATACTTAAGAGCAAAATACATCATTGCTCTGCCACCCATACTGTGACCAATTACTGAAGCTTTCGAAATTTTTTCTGATCGCATCAGTTCTTTTATGTCTTCGGCCATATGTTCTGAGGTATGGTTAGGGCTATGAGGACTATCTCCATGATTCCTTGCATCAACGCTATAAATCTTAAATATTACCTCGTAAATTTCAAAAATAAATTACAACAAAATTTTTTTAACAAGTTTAGATTAGCGAAGATGTCTAAATGAATTTTTATTAATTTATTTTTTTTAGAAAAAATATCGTCCTAGGGGTAAAAAAAATCAAAAAGTGTCGCTTGGGTTTAGTTTCTAAGATAAACCCACTGGAAGTTGCAGATAATGCTTTTCTAAATATAAATTAAAATGGAAACCCTTGAATGGATTTTTTAGTGTTGATATCAATTTATGAATTTGATATACAAAAAATTTAAATCTTCCATATTAGTTCCCAAAACATAAATATTGTAAAATATTTAAGGTATTCCTGAAAACGTCTAAGAGCCTCGAAAACCTCGTAAACTCGTGAAACTGTCAAAGTTCGTATTGATTTTAACAACTATTTCGAGTTTACGAGGTTTTCGAGGCATTTACACGATTTTTTTTTTGTTTTAACAAAGGTTATTTTCTCGTTTTATCTTAAATTTAATCAACTTATCGATACGTCCAAGGTATAAATTGATAACTCAAGCTACTAACTTTATAAGGAATAGTGGTTGTCCATGTCGCGCGATGCGATGCGAATCGCGACAAGTAATACACGAGTACATATGGAAGTGTTTATAATACAGCGATTCGAGCAGTTTAAAATGAAAATGGGGGGGGGCAAGTCTATTTTTAAAAAAAATTGAGATAATACTTAATATGATATTTTTATCTGTAAAAAAAATTACGGTTAGAAAAGTTTAGATACCCTATATATGTGGTGTAGAAGTTTTAGCTATTAACGTTTTTATAAATTTGTTAATTTTGAAAGTGGTGCAAGTCCACATTATAGTAGAGTAACGTTAGCATTTTACTTCGAAATCCGGCAAAATAGCTCCGATTTTGATACATTTCTTTACAATGTGCAGAAATAAAAATAATTTGACCTCCATTATTTAAAAATGTGTGATCTACTAGTTTATCTACTATATAAAAAAGACATTTTGTTTGTACATTTGTTCCTTGTAGACTCAGAAACTAACAGACCGATTTTAATGAAACTTTCACAGTAACTTATATTAGAAAATGCTACATCAAAAAGTGAGCGGTAACACGCCCCCCAAAAAACTAATTCATCATATCTCTGAAACTACTTGACGCAGATAGCTAAAGTGCATATGAAGCAAAACATGTCAAGTGTACCAGCTGAAAATGTTTTTGTCCCCGATTTCGCTCAAATTTGGCAATATGGTAGTACCGGTGTGCAAGATTAATAATCCGGGAAGATTTAGTCCTAGTACCATTTGTTGTTAAGATACAGGGTGTTGAAGTTGGCGGTTTTTGTGATTTTCATAAAAATGGTGTATTTTGAAAAATTTATAGCTCATACAAATCTTTGTAAATTTAAATTGTAAGAAACTTATACTATTACTTTTTAAATGTTCTTTTTATAACAAATATTACTTAAAAAAAAAAAATGTTTACCAATATTTTTTAAATTTAAAAATACTATTGCATTTTTTTTAAAAAAACTCCCCTTAAATTTTTCTTAAAAGTACTTTTAATAAAAGCATAATTTATAAGCTTTAAAATGATGACTCCAGATGGGATTCGGTCGCTACAGGAGAGTTTTTGGCTTTTGAGCGCCAGTGGCAGGCAAAACTCTTTTTTACTCAAGAGGTAAGCATCTTACGAAAAAATTTTACTAGGCATAAAATGCTTAGAATCGTCCAAGAAATACGTGTGAAATTTTTGGAAAAGTTTAAAAATTATTATTTTTTTTTTTCAATTTTTAGGAAACAAATAAGTCTGTTATTCCTGTTCGGTATTTATCTACCAAATTTCATCAAAATAACTTGTATGGATTGCTAGGGGCACTTATCTGATTATATCCGTATTCCGACCAGCTTATTTTACTCATGATTGGCGTTTTTTAGCAAATTACATCAAAATAGCTTGAATTGTTTGCGAGATACTAGTTATATCACATTTAAAAGTGTCTATATGTGAAAAAGTAAGCGTAGCCACTCATCCGATTATGCTAATTTTTTTTAATATTGTATCGCGTCGGCATTTCCTACCACATTTCATCAAAAGGGCTTGTATAGTTTGGGAGACATAAAATATTTATGGAAAAATAGGTGTGACACTAATTTTTTGTTCCGTGTTTACGTTCGGCACCTATCTACCAAACTTGCGAAATATAGCGGAATGTAACGAAAAATGTGTGGCGTAGTCTTAACATTTTACGCCATAAGTGGCTAAAAAAAATTCACTTCAAAAAGTCTGATGCAACTGAAATATTATCCCTTTATAACACTGTACTAGTTTTTGGGACCTTTTTTTTTTTTTGGTCTTGCAGGAGATAGGTCATTCTTACCTAGTTTACGTAAAAGGAATTCAGTGGTGCTAACCGTTTTGCTGAATTGGTTCATCACCCCATACAAAAAGTTCAAATCAAAATTTCGGTTAGAAAGAGGTGTTTTTCATAAAGAATCTCTTAGTAACTCCCAATGATTTTTCATCGAATTGCTAACTTTTTAATCAATTTATTTTTGTACTTAACGTTAATTTCGTCCGAATTTTCATAAAATTTTATTTTTTGCTTAGTCATTTGTGGGTTTATTCACTAAATCTAGAACAGAACTGTCATTTGTCATATGATCTTGTTCTGCAAAGCTTGAAATTTTTACAATAAAATATTGTTATTGGTAAGAATAATAAAATTTAAAGTTTATAATTTTTTGGTCCGGAAATAGCCTTTGTATGTTATTGCGAGATATCCTTTTTTTAAAGGCTTATAACTTGGGATGTATTAATGCAATTGAAAAATAGTTAAAGTACGGCTTGTTAAGGGTAATTTTTACTATCCGTAGTAGACCTCAAAACAGTGATTCTTTTCACTTTGTGCAAGGATAATTCAGGATCTTGACGTAATAGAAAAAAACCAAGATCACATTCGTAATAAGGTCCCGATCCATCATTGCTATAAAAACTGAAAACGATGTTTAGGCTGGACCGGAGTAGGGGCTTAAAAACATAGACCACCGCAGATCCAGACAGCATCCACTTTCTTGATACTTGTAGTCAGACTTATGAGAATCTCAGCCGTTATACATAAAATAATGTCCACTAATGCTTTCCAATATTTTTAAATTAACTAAAATGCAAACCTTTAAATATCTCGGAATAACAAAAAGTGGACTTGCCCCATTTTCATTTCAAACGGCCCATTTAACGAAAAGCGATTTAGAGCGATGAAAATTTATTTACAACCAAAAGTTTTGGAACCATAGTAGCGAATCGCTCAACTTTTATTTGAAATAAATATTTGTATCCGATCTTTTAGGGATTATTCTAAGGATTTAAGCCTTTCTTGTTTTTGGTGACCCCTAGTGATATTTTCTGCAGAATATTTTTGTGGAACACAATAGCACTTTATAACCTAGTTTTTAAAAAATATCCATAAAAACATGTTATAATGGGCTCAGATGTTCTAAAAAATTCTTTCTTGCGTGATTTCATGGTAACCTTGGAACAACAAGTTTTATCCAAAATGAAGTTTTAGAGTTTTGCAGAAGGATGAATTTCGAAAATACGTTTCTTGTGGATATTTTATTTAAAAACACAATAAATATTTAAATGTTCGAGGTACTATTTTTTTATAAACATGCATTGATTCAAGACGAAAAAATTGATATATCGCAAGTTTTATTCCAAGCATTTTTGAGGTCGAAAGAAAATAAAAACCGCATCAAGAAGAAATTTTGCATAAAACGGCCATGAGCAACCTCTTAATGACCTTCAAAATATTTAACTTTGCAGCTCTTTTTATGACATCGTTTAGACTTTTGGGGGTAATCGTGGAATTTCCAATGTTCAATATGTACAATAAGAATTCAATATCTTGCAATTCCGCTTGATCATAAACACTCTGTCACTAGCGATTCTGGCGAAAACGCTTTTTGCGATAGAGCAATTCTAGTCGCATCGCGCGATTTGAATGCGCTCAATCATAAACACAGCTTTATACTCCATTTGGTCACCATTTTTGGTACCTCTAGCTTGAAATTCGAAGTACTGGCTGGATAATTTCGTTAGAAATCTGTGGTATACCATAATTACCAACGTAAAGCTCTTACCAGGCCTGTTTCTTTTGAAGTGTTTGTACAATTGTGTTAAATTTCAAGTTGTGCTAACTCATGAACGGTAAACCATGACGATAAAATGTGTGAAGGTTTCTTTAATGCAGAAAAGATATCAGCTCAGCATCAGCAAAAAATTCGTGATAGTCAGCAAAAAGAATCAAAGATTTTATTAAATGTGTGTGACATTACTTTTACCATCTATGGGCTTATTCCATTTAAAAGAAACAAAAAATCTATTTATTTGGTTATGTATTGCCGAAGAGTATGATTTCGTTCCCCATTTTCGGTAACAGAACTTCAATTTTTGCTTTCTTTTTTTTTGATTGTTGATTTAGGTTGGCTGAACATAAATGATCATATCGCCAGGTTGTATCCAAAACATTAGGTTGTATCCAATTTATCAGGAAGTATCCAAAATATCAGGTGGAATTTGAATTAGTGGTTAAAATCCAAAAGACCAGGGTGTATCCAAAATAACAGGTTGTATCGAAGATATGATTCCAATAATTTAATAACAATGCAAGTAATAGGAATAGGATTTATAGAAAAGGAGAAGCTTCGTAAAAGTTTAAAAGTAAACAAAATAATATTAAAAAGTAAAGTTAAATTAAATCATGAATATTGGCTTCTTTAATGAATTTGATTAAATAAGTGTATAAGTTCAAGTCTTGTGTGCGTAGAAGATCAGAGAGATTGGAGAAATCAGAGAAAAAGTTAAATTTAGATCAAATATTATTAAACTTGGAGCAATCAAAAATCAAGTGCTGCGAATCCTCAACAACATTACAACAGTCACAAAGATCTGAATCAATAGCCCTTATCAGATGAAGATATTTTTTGTCATAGGCATGTCCAGCAAGCAATCTGTTTATAGCTTTTAAGTCCTGTGGATCAAGAACAGCTCGATGATACCACGGTTTAGTTGAGATATTAGGGAAAATGCTGTGAAAAAATTTTCCATTAGTCCTAGAGACATCAATGAAATCAGCATTCCATTCAATCCATAAAGAATTAGCAATAGAAGATATAGCATATTTAGCAGATAGTCTTAGTCTAAGGGGAGCGCCATTGTCAACAGCAGCTTTAGCCATATAATCAACATTCTCATTAAATGAGATACCAACATGGCTGGGAACCCAGATAAAGTGAATATTTTTAATAGAGGAGTTTTCAATGAGATTCATAATTTCAAAAACAAGGAAATTTTCAGAATAGTCTTTTTTAAGAAGAATGCAAGCATTCAAACTGTCAGTAAAAATCGCGATATTTTCCAAATTATCCTCAATTGCAATTTCGATAGCTTTTTTAATAGCACACAATTCACCAGATAAGGAAGATAATTTGAACTTAATTCTAAAGAGAAAAAATTGGTTACACTTAATATTGAAGACTGCAACCCCAGTCAGATTGCCAGAAATAGATGCATCAGTCGCAAAAACAGAAAATTTTTCAGAGATGTAAGTGTGGAGTTTTTCAGCAAAGAAAGTTTTGAAAATTTCGTTAGAAGTGTCCTGTTTTTTGTTAGGAAATTTATCAATTAAGACCTTAGATTTTTTAGAGATCACAGTGGGTGAAAAAGGTTTGACGAGATTGCAAAAAATTGATTGAAATTTTTGGAAGACGAAACTGTAACTGGAATTAGCTATAGTTTCGGAAATAAGCTCAAAAAGCGAAGGGTTGAAGAGTGAAATTTTGATAATTTCCTTGGCAGTGAGTAAAATGGCTCGCAGATGGGGAGGAAATTCATTAGCAAGAGCATAAATAATTTGAACTGGAGTTGATGGAGTCAGACCAAGGCATCTCCTAAGTGCAGAATTTTGAAAAGTGCAAATTTTTTTATTGATGGATTGAGGAGCATGAGCTGATGAAGTTCGAGCATATTCAATTTTACTTCTTAAAAAACTTCTATAATATACAAGACTTATTTTGGGATTCAATCCACCTTTGATGGTGGAAAGCATCTTGAGAAGATTAGAGGCTTTGTAAGAATCTTTAATAATCTTCGCATAATGTTCAGAAACAGAAAGACTGTCAGAGATGTACCTACCTAGAAATTTGAAAGATGCAACTTGTTGAATGTTATGATTATTGAAAATTAGTTTTATTTGTTTCCTGCTTCCTTTGGCAAAATAAAGTGATTTAGTTTTATCAATATTAAAGGAGAGATTTTTAGCCTTACAAGAGCTATAAAATTTAGAAATTTTAATAGCGAGGTTTTTGACAGCAAGATCAAAACTTTTCGCAAAAGAAAGGATGACGAAGTCATCTGCAAATTGAAAAAGGAGAGTGTTGGAGTCTTCAATAGAGTGAAGAGAAGCAGTATACAGATTGAATAGTATGGGACTAAGGCAGCTGCCTTGAGGAAGACCATTAGCAACAGTAATTCTCTCATTACCAAGACATAGGGTCCTTTTGTGTAGAAAATTAATTATCCAATTTGTAATATTAGTGTCAATATTGTAAGATTTAAGAATCTTTAAGAGGATAGAAATGTTGACGCAATCATATGCTTTACTAATGTCAATAGTACACATAACAACATTAAACTTATTAGATTTGAGATATGAAACTCTGTGAAGAATTTCATTAATGCACATAGAAGAAGAAAAATGCTTTCGATAAGCAAAAGTGCGCATAGGAAGAATATCATTAGTTTGAATGAAGGAAGTGAGTTTTTCTTTAACCATCAGATTTATAGTTTTGACTAGAACAGAGATAAGTGCAATAGGACGAAAATTTCTGTAGTCATCAAGATCACAAGACTTTTTAGGAATAGGTACAATTTTGATTAATCTCCAAGAATCTTCAATTAGGCATTTGGAAAAATTACAATTGAAAGCTTTGAGGAGGGATTTTTTTGCATCAACTGAGAGAGCTTTTAGCATAGAGTACGTGATTCTGTCTAAACCTCCAGAAGATGATTGTTTCTTATTAAGTAAAACATTAGAAAGATCATCATAAGAAAAAACCGAGTCCGTATTGGAAAAGGGTAATTTTGAAAAAACAAAGGATGAGTTTAATGGAACATGATTTTTAAGAAGTTGAAGATACAATAGGTTATTATCTGAATTCCATTTGGAAAAAGGAATTGAAGAACCTTTTAAACTGTTTACAAATCTCCATGCAGACTTGGTTTGAGGGGAACCATTAAGTTCATTTATCTTCTGCTTAAACGAGATGGATTTGGCATTTTTAACCTCTAAATTCCAGTTTTTAAGCGAAATGGCATAAGAATGAAGATTAATTGTAGAAGGAAATTTGGTGGCTTTTTTCCTAGCAGCTACCATTAAACGAAAAAGTTTGGAGAGGTTATTATTCCACCAAAATTTTGGAGAAAAATTGGATTTTTTAACAACAATGGTAGCTTTGTCAATAGAAGATGAAATTTCAGATTGAATAGAATTAATATCAGGACTAAGAACCAAATTGTTTAGATCCGAAAAAAGTTTCTTTTTAGAAATAAACTTATTAGGAGAAGTTTTAACATTGTCAAAGGTGAGGATGATAGGAAAATGATGACTGCCTTTGAGCCAAAAAGGGCAAGTCTCCCAAATGATATTGAAATGACAATTAGAGAAAGAAAGATCAAGAACCGAGCCTCTAGAACTTTGAATGTTTTGTTTGAAGGTAAAATTGCCATTGTTAAGACACACAAAATTAGATTTATTTACAGAGTCAAAAAGGGATTTTCCTCTCGGAGAATCAACATAATCACCCCAGAGACATAGACGAGCATTAAAGTCACCAGCAAGAATAGTGTTAGGTAAAGGGGCAATAAAGTTAAGAAGCCTGTTGATTTCCGAATTAAAATTAGTTTGAGAGAGGTTAGGAGGAAAGTAGACAGACACTAAAGTAAAATTTGGATGAAGATTAAGTGTAGAGGCAATTATAATATCAAAATTCGAGGAATAAGGAATTTTTTTGAACGTAATTGATTTATTAAAACTGATAGCTACACCTCCATATCCATCAGGGCGGATTTTGTGCAAAATGTTGAAATTTAGAAGTTTCAGATTAGGATCATTTCGGACAGAATACATAAGTACATCAATGTTGTAATTATTGATATAGAATTCAATATTGTTTTTATTGGATTTAAAGCTTTGACAATTATATTGTAAAATTTTCATTAAACTTTTTCACTATTAGGGTTCGAAGTACTAGAATTGTTAGATATATATGCACTGTCAAAGTCTAATTCTTTTTGAAAAATGATTAATAGCAGATAAGCAGGATTCGTTGTTATCTTTATTAAATTTACAAATTTGGTCATTTCTTTTATAAGTTTTTCAAATTCTGAGACCTTTTGAAAACTACTGTGGAGGTAAACAGGCTTAGAAGGAACAATATTAATTTGTTCTCCAGTTGTAAAATTGGATTTAATTACAGTAGGTCTGGGTGGTTGCAGAATTTTGCTAAATTTAGTCTTATTTTTTGTTAAAATTTTGTTTATTTCGAAGTCAGGTTTTTTAACTTTGGCAGACGATTTCATTTCAGGAAACTCCTTGTCATAATCTTTCAATAAATCGAATCTATTGACAGGATAATTTGAAATGACTTCTTTACGGGAAATTTTCTTAATCGACATAATTTTGGAAATTTCAGTTTCAGAGATCCATTTTGGACAAGAGTTTTTGTCAGAAGCAGAGTGATCTGTATTATTGCATAATACACATTTAGAAATGGTGCAATCCCCTGGGCAACTATCTGAGCCACACTTCATGCATCGTTTTTTCGATCTGCAAGACATAGCAGAATGGCCAAGACGACCACAGTTTTTACATTGCCTTACCGGCATGAAAAAAATATCGACAGGAATGACTGAGTAATTAAGTTTAATATTATTAGGGATAACTTTAGAATTGAAAGCAAGTTTGACAGAATAGGTAGGGGATAAAGTGCCCTCAGAATTTTTCCTCAAAAAACGACTAACATTAATCAAAGGAATTTCAGAGATGATGTTTTTAAAAATGAACTCATCAGAAAGTTCCAAAGGGATGTTTCTGATAACACCATAATTAAAAATAAATGAGTCAGGGATAAAAGCATTTAAACCTAAACTAGACATATTAAGATTAACAAAGAAATTAGCACTAACCGCTGAATCAAATTTAAGTCTAAATAAAGATCTGCCGATAGCTTTAATTAGAGTAATACCATTAACATTAAGGTGTTTTATTTTTTCAAAAAGAAAAAGTTCATTTAAAAATTTATTGGATTGAGAGGCTCTGCTCGCATCCAAAAGGACAAAGAAATCACCCTCATGGTTATCAGGGTAATTTGCTTTTATTTTAATTGTACTTGTTGGCGAAGAGGTATGACTAGAAGACTGAGTATTATATTGATTAGATGGAATATTTGTGTTAGAAGAATGAGCAAAAGCTTGATTAGAAGTGGACGCAATAGAACTATTATCTTTTTCATTATTTTGAAAGGGAGAAATAGTTAGAGCCTGAGGAGGAATTTGAGCAACTCGCTCCATGGACTTGCCCATCTCAAAATTATCTATATTATCTTGCGAAAAAGGGAAGCTCGGTGGTGAAAGAGAATCCTGCACCATTGGAACATTGGAGGAATCACACACATTTGGTTTTTTATTATTATCCATGGTCAAAGAACTTTTCCTCTTTGTTGGATCTAAAGGCGAATACCCATTAGCTATGCAAAAATTTTCAAAAAGTTCGGCATTTATTAAGGGCGACGCCGCGTCCCCCATAATTTATTGAACGAACTTATGTATATAAAAGAAAAAATTAATAACACAAGAAAAGAAACACTAAAATCAAACTCACTAAAACTCACCAATATGCAGAAACAAAAGGACAAAGGCACTGCCCAATTACAGCCGTTCCTCCAAAATTCCTTTTTTTTTTTTTTTTTAATTTTAGAAATTTTCAAGATTTTTATATTAATTTTTTTTTTTTTTGTGTGCTTGTGTTTTCCATTTTAATTAGAGTCTGTCTATACGGGGCGTTCCGCGTACGCGAAAACTCCTCTCTCTCTCTCAATTTACTCAATTAGCGTACGCGAAATCCAGTGAAGTTTTTTCCCCCGGGACGCATCTTCGTTACAACCGTAATTTTACATAAAAGTAGGGGTAAGTGGGCGGCCTGCGGCCGCAGCTCAGGATTTAAACCCGTCAGACATCCAACACCGGCTTCGCGGCGGCCTTCGGCCGCGGATCAGTACATAAATTAATCAAGTTCCCCGGGGGAAAAAACTTCACTGGATTTCGCGTACGCTAATTGAGTAAATTGAGAGAGAGAGGAGTTTTCGCGTACGCGGAACGCCCCGTATAGACATTTCCTTTTAATTATTTGTCGTTATTTTATCGTTGTAAACAATTTTTTTATTTTATCGTTGTAAACAAATTTTTACAACCAAACAGTTTCATAGTGCTGCCATGGCTTTCTTTTTTTGTGTACTTTTTAATAAATGAATGGGTTTATTTGAAAGTGGAATAAGTCCAATTCCGGAAAAATTGAGTTTATGGTAGTTATAGCTAGCTATATATGTCCTCTTTTTATATTGAAAATTACAGACTCGTTAGACCACGATTTCATCAAAAATTACTCAAAAGAACATTTCATGAAAAACATTTTTACAAAAATGATTTTTTTGAAAGTGGAATAAGTCCATTTTTTCATATACTGCTATACAGAAGGTTTTGCTTTTAAATCAATTTAAAAATATTGGCACGCGTTATTAAACCGGTGTTAAGTGTTTACCACTGTAAATTAATCAAATTTTGTTATGCTGTAAAAATTTTTACAAGTGTAATAGAAAATAGTTGAGTTTTTTTGGTCTGAATGGACTTATTCCACTTTCATTTATAATAAATTTAAAAATTTGTTATACTTTTGTATGACTTATTCCATTTTTACTCACAAAATATTTTGTAAATTAAAGCAAAGGAAAATTAAAACTTAGAAAAATTTTACTTTAAAAACTGTTGTTGTTTCTTTTCTTTTCTTTTTGCTCAAGTAGGGCTCTGAAAATTGGTTACAACAACAACAAAAACAAAAAGTTCTTGTCGGCCCTACTTTCGGAGATATAGCCAACGGAAGATTGAGATATATTTTTTATAAAAATTATAATAAGTTGGGAACCCCTGAAAGGATTTCAATAATATTGGTGTCATACGAAAGATATATTAATTTGCTACAAAATTGACTCAAACAAAAATTTTAATCCGAGTCGTGGTTTTAGAGATATTGCAGATTTTCAGAAATTTTGACCATTTCTTTTTTTTTAAACCACTATTTTTCCAAAAACTGTATCATTAATGCATAGTTTTGGTAACATATTATAAAAGCTCAATTTATTACCTTTCATTTGACATGTAATTTGTAATTGATTTTTTGCATTACGTATTTTTTTATAGGAAAACAAAAAAGTAAGTTATTGGAAAACATCGGAAGAGTCTAAAAGAATCGGAATTAATCGAAAACTATCTAAAAACATCTTTATTGTTGTTCTTATTGCTGTTATTGCTATTTTTGTAGTTGGTATTATTGTTGTTCTTGTAATGTTTTTCAAAATTTCATGGAAATTTCTTTGGTTCACTTTTTTATTTTCCTTTAAAAAAATATGATAATGCAAAAAATCAATTACAAATTACATGTCAAATGAAAGGTAATAAATTGAGCTTTTATAATATGTTACCAAAACTATGCATTAATGATACAGTTTTTGGAAAAATAGTGGTTTAAAAAAAAAGAAATGGTCAAAATTTCTGAAAATCTGCAATATCTCTAAAACCACGACTCGGATTAAAATTTTTGTTTGAGTCAATTTTGTAGCAAATTAATATATCTTTCGTATGACACCAATATTATTGAAATCCTTTCAGGGGTTCCCAACTTATTATAATTTTTATAAAAAATATATCTCAATCTTCCGTTGGCTATATCTCCGAAAGTAGGGCCGACAAGAACTTTTTGTTTTTGTTGTTGTTGTAACCAATTTTCAGAGCCCTACTTGAGCAAAAAGAAAAGAAAAGAAACAACAAGTTTTTAAAGTAAAATTTTTCTAAGTTTTAATTTTCCTTTGCTTTAATTTACAAAATATTTTGTGAGTAAAAATGGAATAAGTCATACAAAAGTATAACAAATTTTTAAATTTATTATAAATGAAAGTGGAATAAGTCCATTCAGACCAAAAAAACTCAACTATTTTCTATTACACTTGTAAAAATTTTTACAGCATAACAAAATTTGATTAATTTACAGTGGTAAACACTTAACACCGGTTTAATAACGCTTGCCAATATTTTTAAATTGAGTCGTACGCAAACCCTTTAATATCTCAGTTTATGAAAAAGTGGACTTATTCCACTTTCAAAAAAACCCATTCAAATAATGAATTAGATTCAATTAATTTTCATTTTAATGCAGAATTTTCCCAAATTTTCCAATAGAAATGTACTGGGGTACAATCGTACCCAAGACGGTCCACGTAATTTTTGCCATATACGGCTGAAGTGTATAAAGGGGCAAATGCATTGTCATACAAATTTTCATAAAAACAGAGCCCAATTTTATTTATTTCTAACAAAATGCCAGCAAATCCATATTGACATAGCTTTTCTCCCTTTATGTACTTGCTCCAAAAACTCAGTTAGTTTTGCGAATTATGAAAAATGGAACTAAAAAAAGTTGTTCAGAATAATCCAAGGAATCTGACATTTTCCGGTGTTCTACCGATTCTCAACTACCCTGCCTGTATATCCAGAAACTAGACACTTGTTTAGTTACGTTTCACGTCCTACTACTAAAAAAAGAAGTCGCTATAGTAAACTTGTTACCCAAATTATGTAGCTTGGATGGTTAGTATTACAAACCTTTCGATTCAGTTTAGCTTCCAATGCTCTGCTAATACCTCGCCAATTTTGTTTAGATCCAAATAGTCCATGCATAATTATAACCGGAGAGGCACTTTTGTTCGTAGAGCTGCTTTCAAAAACATTAAAAGACAATGTGACAGGTTCAACATGGTTGCTAAAATTTTTTCGAGAATACAGCTGAAAATCCACAAATTTTATTCTTTTAATGCTTTGAATCCCCAACAAGCTTCTACGTAACAGAATCATCTATGCAGATCAAAAGGAGCTGAATTAAAAGTCAAAAGTTTAAATTTTCTGATAAGAATCAGGGGTGAAACGATACACTCGTTCTGTGTTTGTAAACGTAAAAAAAAAAAATTATCAGACACTTAAACTGAATATGTATAGACTCGTTCACACTTCGTCACCGAAAGTGATAGCAAAAACAAATTCGACGCAGCAACGAAACGCCAACATGACGACTGGCTTCATCTGTTGCCATATCGTCCCCTCATACTATGTTTACACCAAAGATTTAGCTATGAAGATATAAATAAATCTCGTTGCTAAATCCTACCTGTTTACACCGGCCGAAAGAGATTTAGTTTTGACAGTAAATGTCAATTGGTGTGTGATTTTTATTTTTATTTACATATTTGCCCATAACGAAACATAAAAACTTCGTGGAATCCTGATTCATGTGGTAAAACTCTGCATCTTTGAGATGCATTTAAACATTTGCTAAGTACCCAAAATCTAAGTTGGGTCATTCAGAAGACCTACAAGAACTAATATAAAGGATTAAACGCTATGAGTATCAAAAAATCATAGTAATTAGTAAAGGGTGTTTTTTTTAGAGGTTTGTTTTTCGAATAGAGATAAAAACTGGCATTTTGTGGTCAAATCTGGCAACTCTAATGTCATTTATGTTAAGTTTGGTTTGCCATTTCATCATGAACAGGTTGACAAAAGAACAACGCTTGCAAATCGTGCAAATTTATTTCGAAAATAATGGTTCAGTTCGCGAAGTTTACCGCAAGCTCCGTCCATTTTATGGTCGACATAATCGTTCATCAGAGCAACTAATTCGGTTAACCATGGATCGTTTTCGCACTACGTTTACTCTATGTGATAATACGCATCCGCAGAGACGTCAAACAGTGCGCACCCAAGAAACAATTGCCGCTGTAGAGCAAAATGTTGAAGAGGACCCGAATGAATCGATTCGCCATGGAAGATTTTGCGCAAAGATCTTGGCTTGCGACCTTACAAGATCCAGCTTGTGCAAGAATTAAAGCCGCGAGACCATGCAATGCGTCGTGATTTTGGTGTATGGGCCGAAAATGAGATTGATCTCGATGCTGATTTTCATCCCAAAATTTTGTTCAGTGATGAGGCTCATTTTTGGTTGAATGGCTACGTCAACAAGCAAAATTGCCGCATTTGGAGTGAAGAGAATCCACATGAGACCCTTGAGACGCCATTACATCCACAAAAACTGACTGTTTGGTGTGCTCTATGGGCTGGTGGAGTCATTGGGCCATACTTCTTCCGAAATAATGCTGGAGAGTCAGTTACCGTTAATGGAGACCGGTATAGAGCCATGATAACCGACTATTTTGTTCCCGAATTAGATGGCATGAATGTGGATGAGTTGTGGTTCCAACAAGACGGCGCTACATGCCACACAGCGCACGTCACAATCGATTTATTGAAGAAAACATTCGATGAGCGCATAATTTCGCGGAATGGACCTGTCAATTGGCCACCAAGATCGTGTGATTTGACACCATTGGATTATTTTCTTTGGGGATATGTGAAGTCGATCGTCTACGCCAACAAACCAGAAACGTTAGGGGACTTGGAAGCCAACATTCGTGGCGTTATTGCCGACATACGGCCCCATATACTCGAAAAAGTGGTTGAAAATTGGACCTGTAGAATTGGCTTTATTCGAGCCAGCCGCGGCGGCCACATGCCCGAAATCATATTTAAACATTAATGGCATAAAATTATCCTTCCAATAAAGCCAAATTGATGGACATTAAAACGATTTTCTTGTGTTTTATTTCAATTCGAAGTTCTAACCTCTAAAAAAAACACCCTTTATAACATTTGTTCATACAATTTCAATTGCATGGTTTATTCCGTAAAAATCTTACGTAATAAAAAATTCATACTAAATATGAAAACTCAGATGTATTTTTATTCCACAACTATGAAGAACTAACGAAGACCACCACCATCATTTGCGCCCACTATAGCCATGGACTTGACGATGTTCATACAAAGACATTTGCTTAGGTATACTACATATACGAGTGGCGGCAAACTTTGCTGTGTGTTTTCTTGAAGACACTTGTCGTATCCATTTCCATTTGTGTAGCTAAACAGAAAACAATAATTAAAGAGTTTTTAATAATCATGAATACAAAACTTACAAGTTAGTTGTCTTCTGTGACCAAAGTAAACAATTAAATGACAAATAAATGTCAACAAAACTTCAAATTATCAAAGCTTAGAGGTGCCACATGCTTGAAAATAAGAAAAAAAGGTAGCCCTGCCGAGATATATGAGGAGATATAAAATAAATCACGTTGGAAGTAGATATATTTTTGTATGGTAAATCACGAGATATATGGGAAGATATAGAGCTAAATCTCGAAATAGCCGTATATCGCCTCGTAAATCTCCGGTGTAAACGGGGTATCAAGTGGACACACAAGCGATTTGCTATCGGCCGATTATGAATCTCATTCTTATAGCGGATTTTCGTCTGTCGACTGAAACTTCTACCCTCTCAAGATGCAGAAATTTTTAAATTTTGACCCGAACTCAAAAAATGTTGACCTCCCAGCAGCGAATTGAATGCACTCAGCATTGATGTTTCATCAATGCCAAGGTAATGGGAATCGATTCCACTCTCGATTCGTTTGCACACAAAGCCTGCATTACATTTAACATTGAGTGACATTGGCGGTAAGCGAATAAGATTCTCTTCTGCATTGCATTGCATCGACGCGGTAATTAATGATATTTATTTTTTTTTTCTAAATTACCCGTTTCTGCTGCGATGCATTACCAAAAGTCAATTGGTAATGAACATTGACTCCAGCTGCATTACCTAGCATCTGTGCAGAATCAATGATTTTTATTTTTCTGTAAATAATGACCCGCTAAAATGTTTTATATATTTACATATATGAGGATCAATTCAAAATCACTTTTAGTATTATTTTGTTCACATTACAATTTTTTATTATGTTAAAGTTTAACATAAATTATATTTTACATTTAATAAAACATTTATTGTCAAAAAGATAACTACAAAGGAAAGAGTAAAATTTATTTCAAGAAAAAACAGATTTTTATAGCTTTCGTTGCGTTTTTTAAAAATTTAAAGTTAATTATTGTATCAATATAAACCTTAGGTTAGTTATATAAAGAAAATTATATACAAAAACACTAAGCTATGTTCTGAGATTCATTTTTATTTTTGTTAGCTATGCAGACGTTTTTGAAGTGTGCATTTTTGCACAGTTTAAATCCTTTACGAATTTGCTGTATGTAGTCGTTCATGGAAAATTTTCCATTGTCAATGGCACGAAACAAAATGTCGTTTATTTTTTTCAAATCTTTGAAAGCTGATTTTCCTTTAATGCCGTCATAGTTATAACTGAGAATGATATCTTTATTGAAAAGCATGGAAAATGATTTGGTTATTCCTGACGGTAAAATAATTTTTCGTACAGCAGCAATGTAAGTTTGCAAATTGTTATTGTCAAGTTTTTCCTCAAGCTCCATTAATTCCTCCACTGTTTGGATAGGGAATTCATTAACAGTTTTGGAAATATCTTGTTCTACGCACACTACTCTTTTGAGAAGAGCTGCGTTTTGGGCAATAAGCTCAACTATTAATGAATTTTGTTTTTCAATAAATTCTGAAACAAGAGATAAAACCAGAAGTTAATAAAAAAAAAATTTTAAATTGAAATACATATTCGGCCTTATTCTGTGAATCGTCACCGTCTCTCGTCTCGATTTTCTGACAACTCGATGGTGATAGTTATCGCTTTTTTTAGTGTGAATACCAGAGACGATTTACAGAATAAGAGAGATTATCTAATGCCACTCACCTTTTAGCGAATTAACTTTAGATTCCATTGTTTCTTCAACTAGTTTTTTGATGTCATCAAGTGTTGGCACATCTAAAAAGAAAAAAAACAAAAGATTTTATATGTATGTTGTAATCTGCTAAACGTGAAAAAAATTTACCTTTGCTATTTGATTCCAACCGATCTGTTTCCATCCGCTTTTCTGGTATTTTGTTTTCAATATTTGACGAAAAGTTGAGTTTTAAAAGTTGGTCGTTTTTTGCAGGTTCCAATAATTCAGTTGCTTTCTTTTGCTTTTTAGGTGATAAAATTTTTTCTTTGTTATTAAATTCTAATTGAGCTGCTTCCTTTTGCTTTTCTGGTGTTTTATTTTCAATATTTGATGAAAAATTGAGTTTTATGAGTTCGTCGTTTTTTGTAGGTTCAGTTGCCTTCTTTTGCTTTTTAGGTGGTACATTTTCAACATTTATTGAATTAATGCGTTTTTTAAGTTTGTGGTTCTTTGAAGACATAGCTGAATATAAGTTAGGAAAAATGGAAATAAGCTATTTAGTTTTCTTCTATTGAATGAAGTATTGGTATTAAAATATATTTGTTATCAATACTTACTTGATTCAAAACTGGATTAATAACACAATTACTTTATTACACAATTTAAACCAAATGATTTATTTTTTTCAATTTGCATATAAAATTTATTTATACTTCACTCTTTGATTGTTTTCACTTGAATGACGCTAAAAAATAAACCCGCACGCTTTGATCGTTTTCACTTGAATAACGGTAAAAATAAATTCCAGAGAAATTCTCGTCGAACATTTTCTGGATTACCTGCTGCATTACATTTCACTAAAAAGTAATGCAAGATTTGCTTAAAATTATGAAGTGTAAAATAGTTCTTATACATTGTGTTTCCTTGATTACCTTTTAGCAAAAGGTAATGCAAGTGGCTTCACTTTTATAAGCTTAGAAATTTAAAACGTGACGCTGTATATAACATAATTATAATTGTCAGTCAGTTATAGAATTTTAAACAAAAATGTGTGATTGATTACAATTGGGAGCATTTCACCCATAATGTAATGCATTTGCATTACCTTGGAGTTGATTCAGTAGTAGGTGACACTGTAATGCAATGTCTGTTTCGCTGCTGGGCTGGTAGTGTTGTTGCTGATATGGTAGAACATATCGAGCCCTAACCGCAACAGTAGCGTATGCGACATTTTTTCGAAATTTTTTTTTTGATGCAAATATGTTCTAAAATGTCATTCACATCTATATGTCAAATATTAAAACTGAATTTTGTATATTAACAAAGATATCGCACTTTCAATTATGTCGTAAGAGCCACATATCTTTTTTTGTTGACCGCAAAAAGAACGTAAGCACCTCAAAAATCAGAGAAGGAGGCGTAGCAGGTGTGGAAAAGTACATATATTCCTCGTCAGAATCACTTTTTGAGTCGATATAGCCATGTCCGTCTCTTTGGATGGATGCTTGTGTGTCCGTGGAAATATTATTCACGGCAAAACTTAGATAATTCGACGAAATTTTGTAAAGAGGGTTCGTTGTAAAAGTTAGCTCGAAGGATTGAAAATGAAGCTTGAAGCCCCAGTCTTTTACTTTGAAAATCAGTTTGAATTATATCGATATCTTTTTTTGTCTTCGAAATACCGTAAGCTGAGATATCAAAAAAACGTGGATTTTTCCTTTTTTCACCTTTTCAGGTTAGAATAATTCGAAGAAGAAAAAATATATCGATATAATTCAAGCTGGGTTTTAAAGTAAAATAATAGGGCTTCAAGGTGTTTTTTAATGTTTTATGGCTAAGGATTGCCTTAAGAATAAAAAAATTTAACTTAACTTTAACTTTAGGCTAGGATTTCTCTCAAACCATTTTAGATATAGCAATTCTAAAACCAGATTCGGATTCAACAACAAAATTAAAATTGAAAATGATTTGTCTTGTTTTCGTCCGTTGGTAATTTTCTAAAAAAAACGCGAAAGTTCATTTTTTTTAACAAAAAAATTTCAATAAAAGTTGTTAAAAATACAATATCTCGTTAACGCGATCAGTTAAAACTTTCAAAAACAATATTTCTGAATCTAAAATAAACAGAAAACGAACTGCACACCCAGTTATTAGTTAGTTTTTGTCAAACTTTTTAGTTTAATGCAGAAACAATGTGAAGACCATTTGGTAACCTGAATTCGACTCGGAAAATCAGTGAGCTCGTTGAATGATTTTAAAAAAAAACTTTTTCTGTATATTTGGACTTTTATGAACAACTTTGCAAAAAAAGACCTGGAGTGGGACTACATCGGAGTAAAACCAAGTTCAAACGATGTGTGTGTGTAATATTTTGTAAGTTTTTAATACTAAATAGTACTGTAAATTAACAATATTACAGTCAATCTGACCGTTTTTGTGGGTTGGTACAATTTCAACCATCCAAATTGTTACAAATTTCTTTCTGTGTATTAAATAAATGTAATAAATGTATTTTTCAAAGGTAAAACCATGTAATTTTAAGAAACGTATGCGCCACATTTTAATTTCAATCTTCGCCAAGAGTGACTGCGAAAATGTCGTATGCGCCATAAATGAGTGAAATATACACAAAATCAATTTAAAAACGCGTATATTATTTATATGAGGTGTAATATAGAGTACATTTAACGTTTTAAAAAAATACGCCATGCATGTTCGAAAAAAAATTAAAAAAACTCTCCTGTAAAATTTGCTTTTTGTCGCATACGCTACTATTGCGGTTAGTGCTCGATATAGTAACGATTTGTGAACAATGAGATTTCAATTATTTTTATTTCGAAAGCTTTTTGATGAAAACAGTAAATCCTACGATATAAACTATAAAGAACTTTTTTGTTGAAAATTTATGCTCTACAAACAGTCTTGGGGTTTTGCAATAAAATTTATTTTTCACAAATTTCAGTGCAAGTGAAAAAATTTTCTATTTTAAAGCTTTCCATTTTAAAACTTTCCATTATCCATTATTTACACTAGCAATAAATTTATTTGTGGAGCATAAAAAATATTTTTATACTTTTAGGCAATTTTATCAAAAAGCCTTTGAAACAATAAGTAATGGAAATCACACCGAGTCTGAAACAGTCCTGGTTATTGCAAGTTCCAAAACATATTGTGAACAGTTTGCAGGAAGAGCAATATGTCCAAATTTTCCCCCAATAAGCAACTTCTTCTTTTGCTTACAATATTTCCCGTTGTGGAAAAAACACGCTCTGATGGCACTGAAGTCGCCATTATTGTAAGATATTTCAGTGCTGTTTTTAACAAAGGAGAGCTTTTGTGGATTCCTGCCCACACATCAAAAGCACTTTCTTTGAGCTTTACAACTGGATTTTTTAAATAAATTGAAAGCTCAGGTGGCACCATATTTGATGTACCTAATTCTTGCACGACTCTGGCCCACTTTTTAGATTTCGAGTTTTCCTGGACCAGCCTGTGGTGGTCCTCCCATAAACTAAATTCAGCGCCTAAAAACAATATGAAATATTCAATGCACTCGTTTTCGATAAATGAAATTATTCACTACAAATACCTATTGTACCATTTTCATTGTCTATGTGAATTTGCTCAGTATCTGAATCTGATGACGTTTCATCTGTGTCATCCGTCATTTCAGAAGACAGCTTCCGGATTGCCATTGCCACGGCGACACTGTCGTCGAAGTGGATGTTTTTGAACCGCGGATCAAGCAATGTAGCTAATGAAAACAAATTATGATATTCGATATTTTTAAACCGATGATTCAATTCTATAATAATATTATCCTTTAATTTCCGCCCAATATCTGTGCTGACTGAAGCCTCGGTTACTGTTATTCGCAACAGACGAACCACTGGTATAACTACACTTGAAGTTAGAAATTTTTCACCGCAAATTTCTGTACATAGTAGCTGATTCAATTGTCCTGAAAAGTACCAAAAAGTCCTTTAAAACTTCAATATCGAGAGCGGAAACCATGTTTGGTGCGCTGGTGCTAAACGTTATTATTTTATTAACCACTTCCCGGAGATACATAAATCTTTCTACCATATAATATGTACTATTCCATCGGGTCGGCACAGATTGCAGCAATTTTCTTTTTGGTAAGTGCTCAGTTTTTTGTCTTAATTCGTCACTTCCCGGAACGCTATGTCTAAACCAGGTAACAATAGATTTTACCTGATCTAAAACTATCTTCAGATCTGGAAGTTTAATGGAATTTGTTGCCAATAGATTCAACAAATGTGCGAAGCAAGTGACGTGCTTTGTTCTGCTGAAGGCTAATTGTGCTGCTTTAACAATATTGGGCCCTGCGTCAGTAACTACTGCAACGACTTTATATTTATTAATATTCCAGTCAGTACAAATGGATGATAGCACATCAGAAAGGTATTCTCCTGTGTGGCTATCAGAGAGTTCATGCCAAGCACACAACTTTCCAATTTAAAAGTATTTTCGATAGTAGAAATAAATGCGTGGTTACTGCTAGAAACGCTTTCGTTTGGTGTGTTTCAGTCCACACATCAGTGGTTAAACACACTAAAGGAACAGTCGATAGTTCCTGCTTAACCAAGCGCGATACCATATCATATTTCTTTTCTAGAAGAAAGTCGAATATCTTCCTTGAAGGTATTTTATATAACGGTGAACTTATTTTTAATAAGCGACGGAAGCCTTCATATTCCACAATTGAAATTGGCTGGCTGTCCCTGCATATCATGTACAAAATAGCTTCCGTTATTTTATTATTCTTATCACCTTCTACCTTAAAAGAATCCATACATGCAATGCTCCTCTGTATAGACTGCTGCGTAGTAGAAGTCTTACCTGGAGATGTTAAAAAGTTGAAATTTATTCGTAAAGAAGACATGCTTTTCTCATACCTGATGATAGGCACGGTTGTTCAGCCAGTGAGCTGGTAGTTGCGACAGGCTCTGATGTGGGGACAGGTGCAGTCACTTAGATGCTACGCTTTTTATTTTCAATTTCATGTTTGGCTTTGATATGTCCAATTAGATTGGACGTAACAACATCTGGCAACGCTAACTCTTTCCCTATCTTTGACATTTTGCGCAAACAACCAATCTGAACGCTGATTTTTTCCAATTTCGTAGACATTTTGCACAAAAAAAAAACATGTGGCAACGCTTTTTTCCATAAATCGTTGACATTTTTTTCCATTTTCCACTGGATATTGACAGCTGACTTATAAAAAAAGATAAACAAGAAACAGCAATTGCAAAAGAAGAAAAAGAAGCAATTGCAGCAGTGAAATTTAAATTAATTCTTTGCTTTTTAAAGTAAAAAATGTCTTTTTAATCATTTTTGTGGATTTCAAAAATCAAAAAATTGCACCAAAAAATTGCCAAAAAAAAAAAAATTTAAGTGAAAAGTAGTTTTAGCAGAACCAGTATAAATTGGAAACGGTTAGGTGGATATTAAAAACTTTAGTGTCATATGAAAGCTATTTCAATAAGCTTTAAAATTGTTGTACTAAAGTTTTTAATTTGTCAAACGTTATTTATAACTCGCTCCCAACTTATTGCCGATTACATAATTTTTCCAGTGAGTTTTCCCTTTTCACGAATTTTTTTTTGCGATTGCAAACCAGGGAGTTAGCGAATAAATTCTCGAGAATATTTATTTACGATAAGGCCCATTGTCTCTGCTGCACTTTTTCTTTTTAAGTTTTTTTTTTAAATCAAATTCAACACGTATTTTTTTTACGGCCAACAGCAAAAGAATTTCAACAGAAACGACGCCTACAATGTTATGTCAAAATTAGTTGTGGGGCTGTTTACACACACTCAACAATCTTAGTAAGCAGTACATTTTCCAATTTTGAATGAGAATTGTCTAAGCAAAATTTGTGCAAACGAAATTCGTGAAAACATCGAATAAAAACATCGAGGCGAAAAATCGATTTTGCAAAGAAAACGAACTTTAAACATCGATGTTAAAAACAGTCGAGGTTCTTGCAAAACATCGATGTCGATGTCGCAGCTCTAATTCAGAATTGGGCTGGTAAATGCGAGATTTGATAGCACTGTCTCACAAAGTCTGCAATTTTAATCGAAAAAAATCCATCTCTAGACGTCAATATGAAAAAATTTAAATATTTTATTTTGTATAACAATGAAAGGCAGCTAAGCAGCAGCTCTTTGGTCAACCCAGGTAAAGAGAAAAAACCAAAGTAGTAAATTCAATACCAAACACGGGTTCAGAAGACAAAGTTGCGACCACATCAACAAAAAAATCTATGAAAGTCATTCGGCTACCGCCAGATGTTTCATCGATTTTCAAAAATGTTAAAATTGGGCTCCCATCGGAAGTTCCACTAACACAAGTTGATACACATAACGTTGTCCCTCTTTGGGTTGCTTCCGAAAAGCAGGAGTACGCAGCACTCACCATACGAAATAAAATAAATACGAAACTGGATGAGTTTCTTTCGGAATTTCCCCCGTTAGTGAAGCTTGAGGTTACAACAAAGCAATTACCACCGGAAGTGGAATAGTCCAAGGCATACGCTTCATTGGATAATGATTTGTCCGAAGATTCTGTGGATTGGGCTAAGCTAGGGTATGCTGGTGCAAGTGCGCAACTAGAGTTTTTGGTCTCTAAGAAAACTTTACGGTTCGCGAATTGCGTGCCTAAAGCGAATCTCTTACGAACTGCTATTTCACTAACAAATGGCCAGCATGAATTATGGACTGACCCATTCAACACATACTACGATAAATTTTTCAAAATTTACTACCACAAAGAAATTTAAAAAGGGAAAGATATAAACGAAAAGATGCCTTGCTTCCTTACTCAAAAAATATCAAGTTGACAGAGAACAAAATTGAATTGTTATTTATTGTCAATCGAAGCACATTAACAAACAATGAATGTGAAATTATTAGGCGTGTTTCTTTTGACGCGTATGTGTGACAAAAAAAAAAACGCATATCTGCAATTAAATATAACAATCGAAAGTTTGGCAGCACTGAAAAAAATTTGGCAGCAATGAAAAAAATAATAACAGCAAAGTTTCTTCCTTGCTCCACTTATTGCACTTGCTACAAATAAAAATTAGGATTTCATTCTTAATTTTCGTTAAATAAATTAAAAATTGTAATTTACCTTTTATCTTGCTCTGCCCCTTTTAATATCAATTCTTTGACGTTTCGTTTGTTTTTTTTTTTTGGTATTTTTGTTTGAAATTTATCGATAAATACTTATCTTTGATGGGCACCACTGGCTTGTATCCTTATTATCCATTTATTTGAAACTGAAATACAGAACAAAAAAAAAAAAAAAAAGGAATGCAATTTGTTCTTATTATTTATCGTATTTCAGTGTAGTAATCTACAGAATATTTTTCCAATAAGCCATAGGTCTAAGATCAATATCAAGTTTTTTGTATCATGACATTCATAAATCAATCATTGGTTTTATCAGCTTTCTGAATACATTTTTATCATGAACGATTTTTAATATTCAGGCCGGGTTTTGAATAGGTTTTCTTAAAAAGTGGTCGAAATTAAATTTCTAAAAATTTTGTTGAAATTAGACTTTCTGATCAAAAAATTAGAGCTAGCAATTTTCTAATTGAAATCGCTTTATTTTGGTGTTTAAAAACCAAGTCAAAAATCTTCATGCTCAAAGGTCACGAGGATATTTGCAAAAAAAAAACTTTTAATGCGCCAAACACCAAATAAAGATTCCAATCAAAAAATTGCTGTCTCTAAATTTATTATCATTTTTCAAAAAAAAAAAAAAAAAACCTCCAAAATTCATTCAAGATAAAAACAGATTCAGAAAGTTGCCAAAACCAATAATATTAATTTTTTTTTTTTAGATGATACAATAGTGTTTTCTAAAGAAGGTATCTTTTTTATATAAAAATGTTGTAAAACAATCTTCACGTTAAAAATCGGGGGCTCGATATTCATTTAAGACCAATGTTTTACTGGTAAAATTTTCTTAGAATTTTCCGTTGATTACTTTTCCGTTTATCACTTGGTCATATCTTTTCCCTCCGCTCCGAACAATTTGGCTCACACTTATGTAGATTTCAGATCATTAGAGCAAATTATCAGTAGAGTAAACACTGTTTCCGACACCTCGTTTTTCATTTCAAATTTGTGTTTGCTTGCAATATTTATATTCACGTTGGACACATTATTTCGGTTTTGTTAGTTTATTTTTATTTAATTCTTTGGTGGAAACCGTTTTACAAAACAATTTTCAGAAATACAGAACAAATACAGATCACTTTCTAAAATACAGAACATTTCTATGTTTAAAAAATTATACAGAACAGAGGCCTCAAATACAGAACTGTTCTGTATAATACAGTACGGTTGGTCACCGTATGTATCCTTAATTATGATCTAAGCGACGCCCGCTATCGCCAACTATCGCTTCATACAAATATTTTGCTAATTATATATACGCGTCAAAAGAAACACGGCTATTGTTGTTATACCCTCCCTTTTCACACTGGCATCGAAAACGGCTCGTTTTTCATATCATTCGTTTTTGAGGCAAAAACAAGTCAAAAACGGCTGGTTTTCCATACAAATAAAATTTCAAACAAAAACGTATGAGAAGCTGTTTTCTACAAAAACGAGTCAAACTGTCATTGAAAACAAGTGTGATTGTGAATAATTGTAGCAAATTGTGAATGTGGTGAATTTTTAATATTATTTATTTTTAAATGCCATATTTGACGTTATTTACTTAAAATAAAAAAAAATAAAAATGTTTATTTCAGAATTCAACCAAATGGCTGAAATAAGTTTAAGTACAACGGTAAAAACTTTACTCCAGAAAGCGATTGATGGTCGACCACCAATTCATCGTCGATAAAGCATTGGCTTGGTTGAACACAAGAAGACCTAATTGATTGCCATCGCTATTGATGCATTGGAGTTAAAGCTCTTCCCAACTGCTCTCTGTCTGAAGTCCTGCACAGTTTTTGATTTGAAATATGTACATGTCGAGTAGGGTGGGCCAAATTGTATGGAGGAAATCTTATCGACCTCGGCTACACCCCCCTATGTGAAAGTTCATTCAATTCTATGAATATTAGCTCAAAGAACTATACCCCTGCGTTCAACTTTAGTTTGGCGCATTTTTGATCGAAAATTGTGCCTTTCATCAATATTTTTTTTTATTTTCATACTAAATTTTAAAAATTTTTATAAAGACAAAAGTAATTTCATTATACGATTTGGCTGGTATTCTGCCAGTAATCAATTAAATTGGGTTCTCCAGTTTTTTAGTTTTTGGAACAGATGATGATTTACATTATTAGCTACCAACAATGAAAACACATTGATGGTCGGAGCTTACTGTTCAGTGTTTTTGACTAAAACAACAATAAAAACAAAAAAAAAAAAAAAACAAGGCAAAAATACACATAAATAAAAAAAGCAAAAAAATTCCAAAGTTAAATAAAGTATGCTTGCAGAATTCTATAAGATTTCGGCAAAGCGTCTGATGAGAAATTGACTTATTATAGTCAATTTTGACCTGTGGTGGGTCCCGAAACTAGAAACGCAAACCAGCCTTCCGATACATTTTTTTGCTTTTTTTATTTATGTGTATTTTTGCCTTGTTTTTTGTGTTTTTATGGTTGTTTTACTCAAAAACACTGAACAGTAAGCTCCGACCATCAATGTATTTTCATTGTTTGTAGCTAATAAATTGGGTTCTGTTTACATAAAAAGTTCACTTGATGGTGTGGAATTGATACTACATATATATTTAAAAAAATGATATGGGTCAAATAGCCGATTATTATGACCGACTTTCAAAATAAACGATCAGTGATGTCGTTTCAAAAAAAATCTCGGTACTTATTTTTAGATTTTTGGGGAGTATTTTTGGCTAATGGGAAGTACTATGGCAACATGTTCGTTTTTTGACTGTCGTCTCGCAGAATAAAATGATTTTTAATGACAGTATCAATCACAAGTTGTTTATTGTGGAAGGTTTTAACTGACAATATTGCTTATTATTGTAATTCTAAACTCATATGTATGTATAGTTCCTTGTCTTATGTTATTGAATCATTACTTAGGGGGGGTTCGAGCAAGCGTCACGCTTGGTGTATTTTATTTATTTTTTATATGAAGCTACCGTCACATAGGGGGGTTCAAAATAGCTAATTTTAGCGTCACGGAGTTTATGGACAGCCCCTTAAGAATAAGAATCAGACAAATTATGAGGGTAGTCCTTAAAACGAATAAATGCCTCAAAAACCTCTTTATAGTTGTCAAAACCAATATGAATTTTGACAGCTTTACGAGATTTTCGAGGCATTTACACATTTCAAGGAATACGCTATGTAAAACACATACATTAAACTTATGTTATGTATTGCAACTTATTTAATATAATGAGATCGCTTTTGATAGTTTGCTAAAAGTTCTTGAGTTGGAACCCAATTTTCACTACTATTGGCATCCAGCACTTTTTTTTTCATAAGTATAGCATTGACCAATTCAGTCGCATTTGTTTTCACGCATTGCAAGTTTTGCATATATTTTTAAATCGGATGCTACCTTTTTATTAACGCCATTAAGTCGGTTATCAACAAAAATGGCAAGTTGTACTGAATTAGAAACAGAATTGTTTGGAGCCCACAAGTTTTGGCTGCATTATTTTTGGCAGCTTTAGAGATGTCTGTTTGATTTTTCAAGCTCAGCACAACCTTGGAATGAAATTTTGAACTTTCATGTCTTGTCAATTGCCTGACGTTGGTTGGAATCGAAACTTGGCAATATTTTCAAAACGACTTTGCTTCATTCTTCGGACCCATTCTTGATTCGAGCCTACTAAAACTTTCCAACCAAGCAGTTCGAAATTTTTGTGCTCTTTTGTTGCTGGATACTTCAGCACGTCTGATATCGTTTACCTCCTCATTTCTGGTGATTTGCTAGCATCAGTGGAGTTTGCAGCTACTTTTTTTGCTTTAAATATAAACCTGTTATAAATATATAGAATTCGAAAATTTAATTGCAGAAATATTCAAACTTTTTCACTTACTTGTCCATATTTCTTGTTTTCAAGGCTTTTCCTCCTTTTACTGCTAATTTTTCAAATATTAAAAACTAATTTAAAAAAGGGTATTGCCAGATAACATTAAAATCGACACATACATTAAGACAGACTAAAATGTCTGTCATGTGAACTAGCTCTAAGAAACATTGAAAATTTTAGTTTGCATTACACGTGTTTTTTGATTAAAAAATTGCAATGAAGTACCAAGTATTGAAAAGGAGTACAAAAATGGTTCAGGGGAGTATAGGAGTACGCTTGCTCGAATAGGAGTAAAATACTCCTATAGGAGTACAAACGACATCACTGTAAACGATTCATATTTTTGGATGAATTTTTTCGAACAAAACACGAACCTAGGCTGAAATTTCATTAAATTCTATGAATATTTGCCCAAGGAACCATACCTCTACGTTCAACTTTAATTCGGCGCATTTTCGATTGAAAATTTTACCTTGCGTTTAATATTTATTTTTATGCTTAATTTTCAAAATTCCTATAGAGACAAAAGTAATATCATAATATGTTTTGGCTGGTATTCTGTCAGTAATTATTAAAATTGGGTTCTGTTTTTACGAACACTTTACTTGATAGCGTGGAATTGATGATATTTATTTCAAAAAATTATATCGGTCACATAACCGTTTTATTATAAACGATTCATATTTTTACATGGATTTTTTCATTCGAAACACCAACCCAAGTATTTTTGGATGCTAGGATGCCGAATCTGACATTCTTTTTTTTCCAGGGCAACATCTAGTGGCAGTTTTAGGAAATAAATTAGCCGCTTTTTTTATTTTACAGAACAATATACCAAAAATCTATGTAAAAATATGAATCGTTTATAATAAATATATATAATTTGACCGATATAATTTTTTGGAATAAATATAATCAATTCCACGCTATCAAGTAAACTGTTCGTAAAAAGAGAACCCAATTTTATTAATTACTGACAGAATACCAGTCAAAACATATTATGATATTACTTTTGTCTCTATAGGAATTTTGAAAACTAAGCATAAAAATAAATATTAAACGCAAGGTAAAATTTTCAATCGAAAATGCGCCGAACTAAAGTTGAACGTAGAGGTATGGTTCCTTGGGCAAATATTCATAGAATTGAATGAACTTTCAACCTAGGTTGGTGTTTTGTTTGAAAAAATTCATCCGAAAATATGAATCGTTTATTTTGAAAGTCGGTCATAATAATCGGCTATTTGACCCATATAATTTTTTTAAATATATTGCATCAATTCCACACCATCAAGTAAACTTTTTATGTAAACAGAACCGAATTTAATTGATTACTGCCAGAATACCAGCCCAATCATATAATGACATTACTTTTGTCTTTATAAAAATTTTTAAAATTTAGTATGAAAATAAAAAAAATATTAATAAAAGGTAAAATTTTCGATCAAAAATGCGCCGAACTAAAGTTGAACGCGGAAGCATAGTTCCTTGGGCAAATATTCATAGAATTGAATGAAATTTCACATAGGGGGGTAGCCGAGATCAGTTTTCAAATCGGCCCACCCTAATGTCGAGGCTCTTAATTAAATGGTCAAGAACATTGACAGCTGAGACGAAATTTGTCGACATGGATGGTGCTAATTTGACCTCAAAGAGTTTGACTCACATTGCTTAGTTGGAACGGGCACGTAAATTAACTTAAAGTGCGTTTTATATTAGAATTCATAGATAAAAAGTTTCATAAATGAATAGTGTGAAAAAACAAAATTTATTTATTTATTTCTTGAAGTTTTTTTTTTTTTTGACATCCGCCGTCATGAAAAACGAGAAACACAAGTGTGAAGGCAAACTAAAGCCAACGGCCCATACAGTACGTCGAGTATGTCACGTCGTTTTTTTCGACTGACAGCTAAGTTAAAAATATGAGTTTATATCAAGTGCGACCCAATCAGAACGTCCCCGTCAACGCAACGTACAAAAGTTGCCCAACTCCCAACTTTCGACGTACGTCGTGTGATTTGACAACCGTAAAATAAATTTATTTTCAATTTAATTTGTTGTTTTTTTTTTCTTTGTCGTTTTTGTTTTATTTTTTGAATAATGTTGGAATAAAAAAATATTGGAGCTGTGCAAGTGTAAAATTAAAATTTGAAATTAATATTAGAGTTATTCACGATCTGGAGTAACAAGCTGAGTAACAGGGTAAAAGTGAACTCAGTTACTCTGAATAGTGAGCATACTCAATACTTTGCACTTATATTTGCTTTTTGTTTCTCAAAATAATTTTAGCTGCCAACAAAAAAAAAATTTTTTTAATTGAATATTTTGCTCTCATTCAAATTTTTATTTTTGATGAACGAAAATTGCCTCTCAATCATAAACAAGTTCAAACGTTTCTATAGAAATAGAAATAGTAAAAAAAAGGCAAAAGTGTAAGATTATTTTACACTAGAAAATACCTTGACTAAAAGGGTAAAAGAGTAACAGAGTAACTTACGTATATTTTGTTGTTGTGGTTGTGCACTATTACCCTGTTACTCTGTTACTCAGGACGTTACTCTAGATCGTGAATACCTCTATTATAAAAAGAATTGTGATGTTTTAATCCGTTTTCAAAGTATTCATTGGACCAGGCTTCTCCGTCAAATGCGTCGCAGTCAGTTGAAAAAAACGACGTGAAGTATTCGACGTACTGAATGGACCGTTCGCTTTAAACATCTCGTTTTAAAAACGAATGATATGGAAAACTAGCCGTTTTCGATGCCAGTGTGAAAAGGGTATTGATCAGAAAAACACGTAAGTTCCGTTTGTATTGTTACTTTTTATAATTAAACTAATTTTTGTAAAATTTGAAGGAAATATGCTGAATCAATTGTGGATCGTCTGAAGCTACGTGTTGATGTTTTTTTCCCAATGAAGATGTTCCTGGTCATCCTGCAGAACATCGCAACATGCCCGTAGAAGACGCCATTCAATTACTAGCTGAAGATTTTCGTGCAAAAGTGGCGAGTGATCGCAGTAATGCACCACGCATGTTGCCGAAATCTGTGCCGATAATACCAGCAGGGAGCAGTGCATCGGTTGCACCACCACTTAAAGATCGCCATCCTGACACGATACAAATGTTGCTACACAGCTGCAACTCAAAATTATGACGAAGCCTCATAAACTTAACCCATCATCCATTTAAAAAATTGTAACTCATTCATGACATTAAAATTATTTTTTTTAAATTTCAGTTTGATTTTTATTTGTTTACATAAATTGAAAGAATGTCTACGAAAGGAATTGGAAAAAATGAAAGAGATAGCTATAGTTTTCTATTATTTTTATTGATGAGAAAGTCGTTTTGATAAGACAAGGATACACGATCACACTGATAGTGCAAAGCAGGCATGATATTCGCATTTCTCCAATAGTACTTTTTTTTTTAAAAAGCCAATAGTACTTTGGGTACTTTTTTTTGCAGCTTTGTGTACATGAAATGTAGAAAAGAAATATTGTGCATAGTAAATTTATTCGCTTCACTCGCGCATTATTCGATGAGAAGGACTGCTTATTTCTATTTAAATATATTATTATATAGCAAATTTCATAATCAATTTGTTTCTCAAATTAAATAAGTTAATAAAAGTTAATTGTATTACATATCGTTAGCTTAATATGGGAAAGGCTTAACTCACATTTTCAATACTTTACAGGAGAAGGAAAAAACTGAATAATACGCCAAACATTTAAAAAAACTTTAAATGCAATTTACAACAAAAACTATCAACAATTTTCATTCTAGGATTTTTTTTTTATTTTCTTTCTTTTTTGGGTAGTTTTGTGTGTTAGGTCTTTTCATTTTAAAATTTTTTTAAAAAAAAGTGAGTTAGGGCTTTTTACAATAAATCAAAAATGATGAATAAAATTAAAGTTATTCAATATAAAATGAAAAGGAAAACCTTTACAAAGAAAGTTAATTGGATTGAATAAAAATTTGAACGAAAATGTTTATGTTTTGTATGGAAGATTATCATAAAAGTGGTGACAATCAGCAGCTAACAACAATTTAAAACATTAAAGTGTACATCAAGTAAAGTTTATGATAGTAAAGTACCCACAGCAACTAACCTCATAAATGCTATTAATATTTTCCCATCAGTATATCTTGATATTCTTCGTATTGACTATGAAGCATTCGGGTGACTTTCGGTAACCTTCGGATGCCTTAGAAAACTATTAATTAAGGCTTTTTGATAGTCCGCCATAGATGCTTCATTCTAGTATACCTAGGAATTCGTTGTTTTGATTTGGAAGCCTTCGGGTGAACTTCTGGAACCTTCGGATTTCCCAAAAAACTACCAGTTAAACCTTTTTGATAGTCTGCCAATAATATTTTCCCTCTCGTATACCGAAATATTCTTCGTTTTGACTATCAAGCCTTCGGGAGGCCTTCGAGAACCTTCGGGTATTTTAGAAAACTATCAAATAAGGTTCATTGATATTCTAACATAGATGTTTTTCCTCTAGTATACTCAGATGTTCTTCGTTCTGACCAGAAAACCTTCGGATGACCTTCGGGAACCTTCGTGTATAGCATAAAAAACTTCTCATATTTGAGATTCACTCACTGCTATGTTTTCAGCTTAATTAACAGAATAGCTTTTGAGTGATTTTAACACTATTTAAACGCTACATATTTTGAGTTAGGGCTTTTTTCTTTCAAGAAATTTTTGTTATGTGTTAGGGCTTTTTTAAAATTGATTGTAACTTGGCTATTTTTGATATTATCATGCCAAATTTTTGTAGGGAGGTGTGTTAGAGAGTGGCCAACCAGAATATGCAAAATAGTCAATTTCGAAAAAATTTGAGATACGCCTTTTCCATATTAAGCTAACGATATAAAAAAAATTCATTATTTACTTGAATAAAGTTGAAGAGTGATTTTTCAAAACAGCGTAAAACCACTTCCGACATCGAATAAACCTAAGGATGCCATCGGCATTACCATGCTAAAATACATCCTCTAATTAAAAATTCATCACAAAAAATGCATTTTTCCAAGATAAAATCGTGATCAAAAGTCGCATTTCGTATCAAAACGGCTTATCTCCATATAATTTCATAGAAATTTTTAAAGTTTGATACAAAAAGACGTATTTCGAATAGTCGCCGAAGAAACCCTTAATATAGGGGCTCACATACCATGCCTATAAATAAGAAATAAGAGTGATTTATAAAAATTTCCAAACAAAAGGGCTTATTTCCAAATGTTTCAGAACAAAACGCCTTATTTCCAAATGTTTTTTATTTGCTAAAAGTACTCTAATAATTCTTCTTCCAATGGTTGAGTATTTGGTAAATTTGTGTAAACTTGACTTAATTAAGTCTTTAGCTTGGATCAGAGCTGAGCACGTAGATATCGCCAAACGATTTTGACATCTAGTTTTTATCAAGTTTTATTCAGAAAATATTCTCCGCACATTTGCAGAAGAAATCCCAGTGAAGTATTTTGTGAGTTGCTATAGCAAGTTTACATACTAATTACACAAAAAATTACGAAAGGACTTTTTCTAGGCGAAAGTACTTCAGTACTTTTGTAAAGTCAATAGTACCAAAAAAAGTACGATTCCACTACAAATATCATCGCTGGTGCAAAGGTGGTTATTTTTTCCCGATGCTAGAAGAAATGTAACTGGTATAATACAAGATGTATAACTCTTATATAATAAGGTTAATAACAGTTACAGGATTTGCTGGGTGTAATACCGGTAGATTTTTATTTATTTTAGTTTTTATTTAATTCAAACTTATTGGTTTAAAAATAAAAATTTTAGAATAATAAGAAATTAGATGAAAAAGGTACATAAATTTTAAATAAATTCATGAAGTTTTTCGATGGCCTTCCAACTCTTGATGTTGTTGGTAGTTCTAAATCGTCATCACTGTCAGACAAAGCTATACATATGTTATGTTTCCTTCCATACTTTATGTGCTCTAATAAATTTCGACTTGTTGTTTCCATCGACATTCAATACTTTTTTGGCAAATTTATCTATTTGGTCTTATATACCATGTTCTTTATATAGTTCCATCATCCTAACACAACAAGATCTTGTAAGCTTTTTGAATTTTAGCCATTCTGCAAGCGATTCGAAGATAGTTATTTTAAACATGTCTGAAGAAAAAGGTGCAAAAAATATATGAGGCTGTAGTTTGGCATACATTTTTTTTAAATTACACAGGCCCACAAAAAAAAAAGTAACATGCGCGAAAGATCAGACCACCTGAACTTTATGTTTTTGGGGTCGCTGAATCCGAATATGGTGCCAGAATAGCGAAGTTAGTTCGGGTTTTTCCAGAAATCAACAATAATGCTGAAAATTACAGATTTTTGCTGGTTTCTGAAAAAACGCGAATCAACTTCGCTAATCTGGCACCATATTCGGATTCAGCAACCCCGAAAACATACAGTTCCGGTGGTCTAATCTTTCGCGCAGGGTACTTTTTTTTTTGGTCTGTGCACAGAACCAAAAAAAAAAAAATTCCATGCGGGAACGATCAAACCACCTGAACTTTTTGTTTTCGGGGTCACTGAATTCGAATATGGTGCCAGAATAGCTGAGTTGGTTCGGGTTTTTTCAGAAATCAGAAATAATGCTGAAAAAATGTCTTAAATTTTCAGCGTAATTGCTGATTTATGAAAAAACGCGAACCAACTTCACTAATCTGGCACCATATTTGGATTCAGCGACTCCGAAAACATAAAGCTCAGGTGGTCTGATCTTTCGCGCAGGGTACTTTTTTTTTTGTGGACCTGTGTTATTAAAGTGCAGTACATTAACTACCAAACACGATGAATCTTAATATCTGCAATCGTCTACAATTTTTTTAAAGTTTTGATGAACTTATTTTTTTCTGCTGAAAAATAGTAAAAAATATTGGCGTTTTGGCTTCCAATTGTAAGTTGCTAGTCTTTTTTGGTGTATATATAGAATAGCGTAATGATTTTTAGACATGTTTTTATTGAAAATGTAAAAGATATACTAACCGATTTTTCTTGCAGAGTTAAACTTATACAGCCGTATTTATTAGATATTTTTAAACCGTCGCTATTCTCCGGTTTAGTTGAACCAGGTATAAAATTTTAAATCGAAGTTAATCTACTGCTGATTTATAAACAATTTTCACTTAGCCAGCCTTATGTCAAATATCTATGATTCTATTACAATTTTCAAACGTCTTTTTTGACTTAAAAAAAAAAAATAGAGAAAATCAAAACAAACAATTTGTTTTGAAAATTCTTAAAAAATTTATAAAATTGCAAATTGCAGAGGAAAATGTTTTTGACACAGTTTAGAAAAAAAGACCAGTGTTGTTCAATAGCAACAGATGGCCAAAATCGTTTTCATAATACTCATTTATTACTTATCTTTATTATTGGTCCTATGCTACTCCTAGGAGTTAAAGGAGAATACATACAGTGGTTCAAACGACTAACCGGACAGAGCGCATAGCTTCTTTTGAGTGCTTAGTATAAAGAAATAGGAGATTGCAGTTGGAAAAAAATAATGCAGTTAATTTTATTTATTATTCTAGTTTTGGTCGGTACCAACAAAATAAAAAAAATGTTGTTCTAAACGCATATTATTAGCGATAATTTAGAAAAACTCACTTTTAGAGCTCAAACGTCTAACCGGACACTAAAAAATAATATTGAAATTTGGCACTTCCATAATTTGTTGAAAGTCCATTAGCATTTATAACAGCTTGCGAACGATTTTTCATGGATTTTATTAAGTTTGAGCAAACATCCGGTTGAATGTCGTGCCATTCTTTGACCAATTCTTCCTTAAGCTGAGTTATGTTACGGATAGTCCTGCTGTAGAGCTTCTTGCTCCATTCGGACCATAAATTTTATGTCACGTTGATGCCAGGTGATTGAGGAGGGGTCTACAATAGCTTGAGACAGTTTTGTATCAGCCATAATTGCGCTACATGGAAAGAATGCTTCGGGTTTTTTCAATGGTTACATGCAAAATTCTCTTCAATACCATGTTTTTTAGCGTTTTGCATAACATTATCTTTCGAAATGTTAACGTAACCAAACCCATCCATTTAACCATCGATAAACACTAAAATCGCGACACCTACAATAGAATTATAGCCCCAACGCACTACAAAACCGCCCTATGTTTCACTGTAGAACGAATAATTTTAATATTAATTTCAGTGTTTGGTTGTCGCCATACATAAGCTTTACCATTTAGAAAAATGGGAATAATTACAAGAATATGTGTTATTTAAGGTCTTATTTAACGACCAAAGAAATGTTTTTTGTGTGATTCCAATGGCAAAGCTTATGTATGGCGACAACCAAACACTGAATTTAATATTAAAATTATTCGTTCTACAGTGAAACATGGGGCGGTTTTGTAGTACGTTGGGGCTATAATTCCATTGCAGGTGTCGCGATTTTAGTGTTTATCGATGGTTAAATGGATGAGTTTGGTTACCTTAACATTTCGAAAGATAATGTTATGCAAAACGCTAAAAAACATGGTATTGAAGAGAATTTTGCATGTAACCATTGTAAAAACCCGAAGCATTCTTTCCATGTAGCGCAATTATGGCTGATACAAAACTGTCTCAAGCTATTGTAGACCCCTCCTCAAGCACCTGGCATCAACGTGACATAAAATTTATGGTCCGAATGGAGCAAGAAGCTCTACAGCAGGACTATCCGTAACATAACTCAGCTTAAGGAAGAATTGGTCAAAGAATGGCACGACATTCAACCGGATGTTTGCTCAAACTTAATAAAATCCATGAAAAATCGTTCGCAAGCTGTTATAAATGCTAATGGACTTTCAACAAATTATGGAAGTGCCAAATTTCAATATTATTTTTTAGTGTCCGGTTAGACGTTTGAGCTCTAAAAGTGAGTTTTTCTAAATTATCGCTAATAATATGCGTTTAGAACAACATTTTTTTTATTTTGTTGGTACCGACCAAAACTAGAATAAGAAATAAAATTAACTGCATTATTTTTTTCCAACTGCAATCTCCTATTTCTTTATACTAAGCACTCAAAAGAAGCTATGCGCTCTGTCCGGTTAGTCGTTTGAACCACTGTACATACTTATCTTTATTGAAACTATACCAATTGAACAAATTTAAAGGAATTTTCCGCATGTTTATCAATTATTATAAAATTAAATTAAATATCGAAATTGTTTCATTACAACAATAAATTATACTGTACTTAATTCTTGATTAACTTGTCCTTAATATATATGTGTAAGTTGAACCACCAGCCAGCTAGCTTAAATTGTAGCTGGTGGAGCATGTCTCAAAACCAGAGTGTGTTACCAACTAACAATATGGCAATTTTTCACAACAGACGGCGCTAGTGAGCCTTATGATTTATCCATAATGGCTATCCTGTTCAGAGAGTTTATCCGTGTCCAACAGCGCAATCGCTTAAGCACCGCGTTTTCTTTCATTAGAAAAACCGGAGTCACGGGTTCGAGTACGGTTTCTGACAAGATTCAACTAAAACTGATCTAATGAGGCTATATACATGTTTATATATGAAAATATAACGGATGTAACGGATCCGTAACGGGTAAAAAAGCGGAGATATGAACCATCTGGCACACTGGGATGTAATCAATTTCCATGTTAACACTTACTAAAAACTTTGAGTAAGAGTTTGTACTTTTTGCTACGCACTTATATTTGGCGTTGAAGTTGAACGGATTTAGGAATCGGTACTATTGTGTCAGATCTAAATCTACTGACACAAAAATAATAATACACAAAAAATGCGGTGGTCCAATTCAGTATTATTTTAAAGAGATTATCGAAACTGCTTTGCCTCCATAAAAGAATTAATTTGAAATTTGCACAAATTTATATCAGAGGCATAAATTAAAGAGGCACTTAAAAAACTAATCTGGGTTTGCTTGATTTATGATTTTTTAGATAAAATGGCTTCTGTGCAAAATTTAGCTGACGATTCATTTTTATTCCAGTTTATAGCTCTCTCATTCAAAGGATCCTTCAAATACAGGCCTATTCCGGAATCCCTGCGATTTTAATTTCTTTTCGCTTTCAAGCTTTTTTGATGAAAACGGTTAGTCGCACGATAAAAAGTAACAAGATCTCTTTTGTGGATAGTTGCATTAGTAATGAGCAAACCAAGACCAAGACCATAGCAGTCTTGGTTTTGGTCTTGGACATTGAGTCTTGGTCTTGGTTTCGATATTGGTTCTTGGTTTTGGTCCCGATCTTGGTCTTGGTCTTGAAAAAATTTCTAAAGATTGTTGAGTAATGAAAATTTCCAAATCTTATTTTTACAAAGCAGTTGATTTTTTAAGATGCCAAATTTCGAATTGAGAGATGATTTTATGTTATAAACTACCAAAACTGAAAAGCAGTCTTGATCTTGATGATCATCGCGACCAAGACCATAGCAGTCTTGATCTTGGTCTTGAAATTATATCAGCGTCTTGATCTCGAATAATCATCAAGACCAAGACAAAGACTCAAGACTAATTTTGATCATCACTAAATTACATGCTCTATGAAGAATATGGATTTGTGTGTACGGAAAAATTAACGTATATCATTAAAAATCCGCAAAACTGTAAAAAATTCTCCTAGTTGGTTACTTTTTGGTTAACAAATATGGTTATTTATGGAGCATAAGATTTCGAACCAAACGAATCTAAATACTATATCCTCGTTTTCATCAAAAAAATTCTGAAATGAAAAGTAATTGAAGCCGATCGGATTCCGCAACAGGCCTAATTATTAACCTTTTGAACATTTCGTTCGATTATATCAGTGGCAATAAGGAAAAACAGCTAAGTCGATATTCGATAAAAAAGCAACATAAATTCTATACATATGAAAGAAAATTTAAACTGCTTTGTTTTCTAATCAAAAATCGGGTTAAGCAGTTTTTCCTTCCAGATACAGATATGACTCTGTTGTTATCAATGAAAAAAAAAAAAAAAATAATGAGGGGATTCCTGAAAACGTGTAAAAGCCTCGAAAACCTCGTAAAATCGTTAAAGTTGTCAAAATCAATACGAAATTTGACAGTTTTACGAGTTTACGAGGTTTTCGAGGCTTTTACACGTATTCAGGAATCGCCTCAATTATATTAAATATACGAAAAGGCAGTTATCCCCTTAATTTCTAAAAATTTTTAACAATTACTCTCTGAAATTTTCTTGTTAACAATTGAGGAGTGTCCGTACCAAAGGGCCTAAGTACCATTTTAATAGTTTTGAATTATTAATAAAACAATGAATATTTCAGATTTTTTTAAAAATTTTTATAATGTTATTATTTCATAGCTTATAAAATACAACGGAAAATTAATTCATAACATAATTTGTAATATTAAATGGATAGGTTATTTAAAAAACAATTAAATACGCAATTGTTTTAGAAAGTGCATAAGTACCTTGCTTTCTTGCAATAGAAAGGGCATAAGTACCTTGCTTTTGTTCTGTTGAAAAGGCGTAAGTACCTTGTTGTACACCTATGGAAAAGGTTTAAGTGCCAAGTTTTACGTCCACTTAAAATAAATAAAACTTTCTAAATAAAACTATTCTAGACATGGCACCGCTATTCGCGATCTTTTATTTTTTTTAACTATACAATATTTGATGGCACTTTTTTTTTGTAGAATCGTTGATAATAGTCCATAGAACATTTTTACATTAAAAACGACGAATGTCAAATTTTGGCACTTAGGCCCTTTGGTACGGCCACTCCTCAATTGTTAACAATTTTTTGAGCGCAAACAAAGCTAATATTTTCCTCCATTTGCTTCTTTTTTTCTAATCCATTTAATGCCAATTTTCAAAGTTAAGGGGTGCCATTTTTTTTTTTTTTTTGGTGAAACGCGGTCCTAAGTGGAGATTTAGAGCTAAATCTCGAAACAGCCGTAAATTATCTCATAAATCTACTGTGGAAAAATAGTAAAAAATATTGGCGTTTTAGCTCTCAATTGTGAGTTGCTAGCCTTTTTTGGTGAATTGTTAAAGCCGAAAATGGACTGGCCAGATTTTTAAAACAAACGGCATATGTACATAGGACAGCGTAAAGACTTTTTTTTTCAAAACTTCAAAATATGAATCTTAGATATTACAGAAATAATAAATTGCCGAATTGTTATCAGTAAATTTTATGATTCCGATAAAAATTTAAGACAACTTTCGAATGTTAGAATATAAATGTGTAGAAGTAAATTTATTAAATTAAATTTTAACATTGATTAAATAAATTTATATCAGAATTAATAGATATCTTTAAACAGATATTATAACATAGCGTTTATTTTTGTAGCAATAAAGCATATAATAAAAAGCGAGCAGTTGGAAGCTCAATATGATTGTACGTATGCAAGCACCATGAAGTGAGAATCGCTTTTACTTTTTAAGGAACTTAACAACCAAATCGACAAGTTCCACGGGACGTTCTATGTGAATTAAATGTCCAGCATCAAGCCAGTGAATTTCTGCGTTTGGAAAAATTTGTTGTAATTTCAGCCATTGATCGGGTCTGAAAATAACATAATCAAATCATATAGGTTAGGTTAGATCAGTGCTTTCTAACATTTTTTGTGATATGCCCCACCTTAGCCTTTCGAAAACTCTATGCAATCGGCTTAATGTTAGATTATCGACTGTTAATATTTTTTTTTAAACCTAGTTTGGTTTGTTAAGCTTTTAATTCTAAGAAAGAATATGTAATCAAAAATGTCTGGTCGGATCTACTTTCCAAGATATAGTCATCGACAGATCGGGATATAGCTTTTATAAAATGCGGTATAAGTTCCGAACCCCTAGCTGGATTTTAATAATATTGGTGTCATATGAAAGATATTTTAACTCACTACAAAATCGTTGTACCAAAGTTTTAAATCTGAGTCATGATTTTCGAGATATGGCGTATTTTCGAAAATTTTGACCAGTTTTTTATTTTTAAAGCACTATTTTTCAAAAAAAATTTCTGATAAACCTATAGTTTTTGTAACAAATTATGGAAGCTTAATCAATTTCCTTTCATGTGATATGCATATCATTTCTTTTTTAGCACATTTTTTATAGGAAAAAACAAGTAAACCAAAGAAATTTTTATGAACAACAACAATGGAATTTGGCTAGCAAACTAGGTGTTGGATATAATATAGACTGATCCGCAGCCGAAGGCTGCCGCGAAGCCGGTATTGGATATTTGAGAGTTTTAAATTCTCTTATGCAAAATTACTGTGGGAAAAAAAATCGGTCCAAATTTCAGAAAAGTCGTAATATTTCGAAAACTACGAGCCACATTTCAAAAATTTCTGGATCAATATTGTAGCTTATTATTAGTGTCCAACCGAAGGTCACTTTTTGGCCGATTAATCGGTTTTTTTATAACCTTGGGCCGAAGCCGAAGGTTCATTCATTTTATATTTTTATACCATACTCCCACCCAGGGTATATTCAATTTGTAGCACTACAGGCTATTTAGTTTTGTTCAGGCCAAAGATAACACACTAAGTGCCGATTTTGCCTTAGCTGAAATAGTTCTTGAGAAGTGAGATATCGGTTGCAAAAGATCGAGTAAATCAGCTTTTTGGTAAATTTTTTCCCTAATTTGATCCACGATTTTTTAGCTCAGAAAATTTCATACAGAAAAGTTGCATAAGTTCTTTTCGTACAATTTATTTCCTAATTAATGGTATTTTCTTGACCTTTAGAACCCGATCTCTCTCGAAGGCACAAGTTCTCACGGTTTGACTAAAACAAAAGTTCATACCTACTATTGTAAGACCAAAAAACTGATTTTCTCGACCTTTTATATCCGACATCTATCGAAGGCACCAACTCTCTAAAATAGAGCGGCCATTTATTATCCGACTTTGTTCTGCAAGGCTTGAAATTTTTGTAATGAAATATGTTACTGACATAAAATAATAAAGTATGAACTCTTTGATTTATCGGCCCTGAGTGGAGGTTATTGAGAAATACCCTTATTTAAATGGCTTACAGCCATACCTAAATTGGAGCGTCAGCGTTATTATACTGTCAAAAGTTTCTCATGTACATACAATTTGTATGGCTCCTACCGAAATTGCCGACGCTCAACGCTCAGCTATTCGAATTTCCAATTTTGACAAAGCGTTATGGAGTGAAGTTAGCTGCAGAAAAGTAAAAAAAAGAAACAATATGATTTTGACAAACAAATGACTTCAACCAAACGTTCTTTATTTATTTATGGTGCTTGACGCTTTTGTGTAACGTTAAATAACGCAACGCCTGACGCTCCAATTTAGGTATGGCAGTTATAACTCAGAAAGAAGGAATTGAATTGAAAAAGTAGAGCGTTTAGGGTGATTTTACCTATCCGAATACATTAACAAAGTTAAATTTTTCTATTTACTGTTTTTGTTGCATAGCTTCAAGTGCATCTCAAAACAATGATTTTTGCACTATTGAGCAAGGATAGCTCAGGATTCTGACATAATAAAAAAAAAAACAAAGTTCAGATTTCTAATAAGAAAGTCCCAATCCACTGCAAACGGCTATCATTTTGTTTAAATGTAATTTTTTTAAAAAACAAGTTGCCTTATACTTGAAGTTACAAACATTCGGCTTCGGCCAAAACTTCGACTTATTTTGGCCGAATGCCGAATGTGAAGGTGGCTGAAGGTGGCCGAAGCCGATTAATCAGTCGGACTCTACTTTTTTTATTGCCTTTCATATGGCACCCATTTTTGCCCTATTAAACCCAAGGGCTTATTCATCAATCGTCACTCCTCGTATTGACCAATCTGGTTGCCGATTTTCTTCATTTGATCGACATGTCTGCGCCAATTTCTCCCATGATCTAAGTTGACTTTATAATGCAACTCGCCATCGACTCCTGTTAGCGTTCCAAATTTCCATTTATCATTTGATAAGTAATCTCTGACTGGCACCCTTTCGCCAACGTTAAAGAATTTTTTTAACTTTTGCTCTTCCAGGTTCGGTTTGCTGTTTGCAGGCAGAAGTAAGTCAAATCGTGTTTGAATTTGACGGTCAAACATAAGCGTGGTAAGTGATCTATTTGTCATAGGATGAATCGCGAGTCGATACGCCAGCAAATTCGTATTCAATTCTTTATGCTTACTATTTGGATGACATTTAATTACTTACGGCCTGACCATTGGTCGCTGAATGGTATGGCCCAATTTGTGCTTAATATCATTTCGTTTTAAGAAGATTTGAAACTCTTTCGCTTTGAATTGAGTTCCGTGATCGCTTACGAGGATGTTCGGTAGACCAAAACTATTTTTCTTTGTATGGATGGTAGGAGTGTCCGTTGACCGATTTCCTTGTTTTTCATTCCCTCAAGGTTACTTTTAAGACAGCGGCAATATACAAAATTGCATAGAATTTTCTTGCTTAGTTTTCCCGTGAAAAATATTTCCACAGACAGCCAGCCAAACGGACGGATATGGCTGTATCGATTCTAGAGAAGATACTGATCAAGAATATGTCGAGCCCTAACTGCCACAAAAACGTAACCGAGAAAAAACTAATTTTACACTAGAAGCTTTTTTTGAATTTTCTTTGCCTACATTATAGTGCAAAAGTCAAAATTACTTTTGCTATAACTTCGTAACGTAATGATACTTTTTACAGTTATAAAATTTTAAGGGAAAATGCGTATTTTTTATTTTTGTTTTTTTGCGGATTAGGAGTGATAAAGCATTTGCGCTCTTAGGCCCGATCGTCACCGGTACCCGTTGTGTCGGACTCTCCTAAAAGTCCTACCGACTAAAAACACTTCCTCTTCATCGGGACCTCTCCCCTGGGAAACCGTTTTTGGCATTGCATCAGAGGGGTTCCCTATAAGGCATTTAATGTCATCTCTTTTAATTTGCCTACGTTGGGCTTCCGCTTTATTACTCATGTAAGAGAGAGGGGCTGAATAGTGCTTCAGAAGACCCTGCCAGCATCTTTATTTATCTTTTTAGTAAAGGGGGGAAACCAGGAGGGGAGAAACCGCTTCAGGACTTGGGCCTTAGCCGAGGACGAAAGAGGTCCTACTGACTGCGATCTCTGCCAGGATGAAAGTTGTACTTTTCTGGAACCATCTTGGTCTCTGCCAAGGCAAACGAGGCCTAGTGTCGAGACCCCCACCAAAGAAGGAATTAAGAGCGCCAGCGGCTAGGCAAGATGATGCATAGCGGTAGTGTTGATAAGCATCAAGATCTCTCTTCTTTAAGCGAAGTGCGTTCTCTACATATCGTCCTATTAATAACTAATTTTCTCCGCTTATCAGCATAGTTGGTAGGATGTTTTCGGCTGTAAGTGGACCAACGCGATCCTGTAACTCCCGTATTCTCTCCGCCCAATTTCTGCAGTTAAAAAACGTATGTTCCACATCGTCGAGTTCTGCGTCACCATATATGCAGTCTGGTATATCTACCTTTGCTATCTTGTTTAGGAATTTTTGAAAATATCCATGTCCTGATAGCAGCTGCGTTATGTAATAATTTACCTCGCCAATCTTCCTGTCTAACCAGGGGTTCAACTGGGGTGTTAGACGCGCAGTCCAGCGTCCGAAGGTTTCATTTTGCCATCACTCATGCCAGCTTTGTAAGGTGTGAGCCCTGACATCTTGCGCTGTCCACTAGCTTACTATTTGGTTCTTCAGCATTCACAGTCTTTGACGCTCCAGGACCAGCAAGTCTATTGGTATCGTTCCGCTAATTACCAGCACCGCAGTGTGTGACACAGTGCGGTACGACGACACTACGTGTAATGCTGCTGTTTTTTGCACCGAACTTAGGGCTTTTCGAAAGTTTCGTTGTTGGGAAAATGCGTATGGAAGCAAGTAATCGATTTGTATCAAAAACGGGAAATCTGAAATCGTGTCGGTTAAGTTTTTTTTTGGCGGTTAGGGCTCGATTTATACTTTCCCATACCGGCCACGCCACCTTCTCTGCGTTAAAAATGAAAGGACAAAGTGAATAAACTCTGGGGTGAAAAATAGTAAAAGTATCAAGGGTTATGAAAGCATAAATGACGAAAACACAAAATGTAACGAAAACGGAGCGCAAAGATTCCGACCTCTTTAAAGTAAGAATATTTATGTAATTACGGAACCGATGTGATTCATTTTGATATTTATCAGTTTGTGAGAGGATATGTACTTAGCTTATATTTTTTCTGGCAAAACCACAAGTAGAACTTTTTGGCACTAAATCCGAGGACAGAATTGCTCATATACTGCAGGATTTCAAGATATACCTGCTTGAAGCTGAGAAAGCGCTGTTTTCAATCTTACGACGTAGTTCCAGAAGGTAGTGTAATTTATTTCTTTTAATGGCATCGAATAGCCCTAATCATACCTGTCAAGCCATATCTTTAAACCTTTTCAATTGGGCTCTTACTTTCCGAGTTATCGGCCTTTAAATAAGGGCAACTTTTCCCCATATAAAAATGTTTGAGGAAAAAGCCTCCCTTAACTACAATAGTAGTGATGAGCAAACCAATACCAAGACCAAGACCATAGCAGTCTTGGTGTTGTTCTTGCACATTGAGTCTTGGTTTTGATATTGAGTCTTGGTCTTGATATTGTTCATTAATTCTTGGTCTCGGTCTTGGTCTTGGTCTTGAAATATTATTCAGAGATATTAAGTATTCAAAATTTTAAAACCATATTAGTTGGGTTTTTAAGATGCCAAAATACAAATTGAGAGATGATTTTTTCTTCAAAACGGGAGTGAAACAACTTTTAACTATAAATTACCAAGATTGAAAAGCAGTCTTGGTCTTGACGATTATCGTGAGCAAGACCAAGACCATAGCAGTCTTGGTCTTAGTCTTGCAAAAATATCAGCGTCTTGCAAATTACACAGACCAAGAACAAGACTCAAGACCAAGACTAATTTTGCTCATTACTAGACAATAGGGACACATAAGTATATCCCAAAAAATTACAGAAAAACTGTAAAATAACTAAAATGGTTGCATAAGCTTCCAGTTGCTTATGGTCCTGAAAAGGTTAAACACGCAAATTTATCTTTGTTAAATTAAGCACTTTTGTTTTTATATATATGTAGACAGATATGGTTAAATAACGCTGCCGCTCCAATAACTGCATATTTGACATACTAGGCAAATCTACTAACATTGCACTATAGGTCAAAAAGCATATTTTTCTGGCCAAAATCTATAACGTACATATTATCATGTGGACCAATTGCAAATGTGGTTTTTATGTTGACTCTAGACTAAAAGAACAATTCTGAAAAAAATCTTAACTCTTGTACTACCGGGTCAAAAATGGTACGTTATAAATTTTATAAATTAATAACACATGCCAGCAAGGTTTTGTTGTAACTTTATGCGTAGAATCCGAATCCGAGGTCAGGATTTGGAGATATTTGAGGTCAAACTCATGAAAAATGTCTTTTGCAAGCAGACTTCGAATAAATTGGAATTGAGGAAGAAAAGTTACTTGACAAAAAAATTCATTAAAAAAAATTGGCAAAATCGGGCGCCTATATTTCTAAATAAAATTAATAGCACCGTCTTACTAGTTTAATTTTTTGAACTACATTGCATTATACATAACATCATCAATTTTATCCATTTTTATTTTAGAAAAAAAACAAATTATTTTAATTGCTTTTTATTAATTGAAAAAAAAAAATTAGTTTTTTGCGATATCTCAGTAAAATGCAAATGCATCAACTTTGACATATCGCTGAGGAACAGAAAATTATTTTTCCCCAAAACAAGAAACATTTTTGTTTGTATTGAAGTATTCTTCGTTAAACCCTATTCTAACTTGCCTGGTTAACCAGATAAATGCTGATTAAGCACTAACCAGGATAGTTTTCCATATAAAAAGCTTTTTGATTTGTATAGAAAAGATTAGCTAGTTTTTAAACAATTAGATCATTTAACCCAAAAAATCGGCAGGTAGCATCTCCAAATTCAAAAAATCCCAGGGAAATTAGGAAATATCCTTTTCTTCTGACAAATGCAAAATGTAAACAAATAAAACATTTTTAATAAAAAGCAAATTAAAGATTAAATTAAAAATGTGTTTGTCTCAATTATTTAAAAAAAAAAAAAATTTAAATAACGAAATGTATAAAAATATATTTGAAAATAGTGATAATAGTTTCGTGGTAAGGCAAAAGGTGTGAACGTGGTTCTGTGATTATCAAGATTTTCTGATTTTAGGCTGGTTAACCAGGCAAGTGAGGATAGGGTATAACACTGCATCAACAAAAACTCTTTAGCAACACTTGTAGAAATTGAATTTTGGCCAAAAAAGTGTGCCTTTTGACCTATAGTGCATTGCCTGCATCATCCAAGTTGGGAAATCAATTTGTTTCAAATCAGAAAATCTTTCTTTTGAATCAGCCAATAAAATTTTCAGATGATTATCGATAACATTTATAGCGGCATCAGACACTTCACATTTTTGAAGAATACACAACTACTCAAAATTAAATATACATGAGACGTTTATTATGGAGCAAGTTCAAAACGAGGCAAAAGTATGTGCCATAATGATCGGATATTTGGTCTATATCATTTTTTCAACTAAATGCTATCGATTCCACATCATCAAGTCAACTTTTCGTGAAAACAGACATCAATTTTATTCATTTTTAACAAAATGTCAGCCAATTCAAATTATGACATTCTTTTTGCACTCCCCCACTTTCATAATAAACGTCCGATATGTACACAATTCAACAGAGGTAATAAAACCAAATATCTTCGCTATTGCATCGATAAGAGTTTTATTTGTCCAAACATAAGTAGTTTTTAACATTAATGTGGGGAGTTGGTATTCTATTTGCTTGGTAGTATGAAAATACATTTAGCCGAATGTTACAAACTTCAAAACCGAACATTTCCAAACTTGAAATTCAATTATGTATCTATTTTGAACCTCATGATTGAAAATTCTATAACTTTGTATATTCTTAACAAATTTTGTATGATTTTTGCGTCAGTCACATCAGAACTTCGCCTTTACCCAGTAGGACTAAAAAGTCAAGTTTCCTTAGTAAACATTATAATTTTTAAACATTCAAAATTATGTATATGTATATAAGGGGTTCATAAGAATAGAATTTTAAAAGGCTTAGCTCGGGCATATTAGAAAAAAGGTTGGAAAACGCTGCTTAAGTAGTACTTTAGTAAACTTTGTTTCATATTATTATAATTTTATATCATTTTTATTACAATTAAGTTTTAAGCATTTATTTTCTTTGGTGACCCCAGCGAAATTTTCTGTACAATATTTTTGCATAATACTTTAACCCATTATAACCAGTTTTTTCGTTGTAAAAAAAGACCCATGAAAACAGGAGCTGGCGGCTTAAGTTGTTTCAAAAAAATTTTGCTTTTGTGATTATGAGTTTTAGGCTGCATTTCTGATCGAGCGCATTCGCATCAGGCGATGCAACGAGAATCGCTCTATCGCTAGCGACCGAGTGTTTATGAACTAGCGGAATTGCAAGCGATTGAAGACTTATGTATCATACATATTAGACATTGGAAATTTCACGATTATCCTCAAAAATTTGAGAGAAGATGTAAAAAAGTGAACTGAGAATTTTAAAAAATTTTTTTAAGGTCATTCAGAGGTTGCTCACCGCAGTTTTATGCAAAATCTCGGCTTGACGCTGTTCTAGTTTCTTTTGTCCTCAAAAATTAATCGGAATGAGTCGTACGATATATCAAATTTTTGGTCTTGAATCAAGGTATATACAAAAATGGCATTAAAGCAATTATATATACTTATATGTAATTCTGATTAAACTCATTTATATTAGTCTTAAACCTTTATTAATTAAACTTATATGGTTTATTTTTGATAATTTTATATTTAAATTATTTCTTATTTAGTTTACATTAACTTTAACTTAAGTTCTAAAGCAATATCATATTTATTACGTACTGAGTGCAAGTACAGACTACTGACTTGGTATATGAGAAAATATAAGAGATTGAAATGAATAAGAGTATTGCCTTTTTGTATAAATACATAACGATATTGTTTGTTTAGATAAAATACCCCCAAGAAACGTATTTTGGAAATCGTTGTCCCAAGATCATGACGAAATCTCACAAGGAACAATTTTTTAGAACATCTCAAGGCATTAAAACCTGTTCTTAAGGGTCTTTTTGACCGCTTTCTTCAAAAACACTAAGAGCCATCAAAGACTGGAAATGCTAAAAACCTTAGAATAATGCATAAATGTTGTGTTTTTGATGTCAATGTTAACTTTTTAGTTTTTTAATTTTTAAAAATTTTTCCTTGAAAATGAACTCTGACGGAGTTCGAAATATCGAAAATTAATAAATAATTAAAAACTGACCTAAAGCCCGCTTATTTATTTAAGTATACAGGAATGTTCTCAATTCAATCTCAATCAATCTTAAAGTGTTCTGCGTTTCGAAAAACAAAATGGAATCGGAATTTTATTGCAAGAAATAAAATTTGCTTCTGGTTTCAATCCAATTTACTGAAACGCAGTTCCGACCTTAAAATTGATTCCATTACGATTCCGATCGAAATCGGAACTGAAAACATGCCTGATTGTTATTTTAAATAAATGTTGATTCATTACTCTGTTTTAAAAATTTTTGGTTGTAAATTCTCGTCGATCGAAATAGCTTTTCATTAAATCGCTGTATCATAAACACTTCCAGATTTACTCGTATAACTTGTCGTAAGTAGCGATTTGCATCGCATCGCGCGACGCGAATACGTTCAATCATAAGCATAGGCTTAGCACGGCCCGCTTGAAAAAATTTAACTGAATGGTTCGAGAACGTCGGTGTTTTTTGTTGGGTTCTTTTCAGGACATCACCTGCCGATTTTGAAAACGGACAGTTTTTGCTATTTTTAAACGAATATTTTCAAATGTTTGCACTAACTACCGTTTATTTGCGCATATATCGACCTCGGCTACACCGCTATGTGAAAGCTCATTCGATTCTATGAATATTTGCCCAAGGAACCTTACCTCTGGGTACAACTTTAGTTTGGCGCATTTTCAATCGAAAATTTTACCTTGCATTTAATATTTTTTTTTTTTATTTTCATACTAAATTTTGAAAATTCTTATACGGACAAAAGTAATGTCATAATAAGATTTGGCTAGTATTCTCTCAGTAATCAATTAGATTGGGTTTTGTTTGCATAAAAAGTTCACTTGATGGTGTTGAATTGATGATATATATTCCAAAAAATTATATCGGTCAAATAACCAATTTATACAATAATAAACGGATTCATATTTTTATATGGATTTTTGGTATATTGTTTTGTAAAATTAAAAAAAACCGGCTAATTTATTTCCTAAAATGCGCCGAACTAATGTTGAACGCAGAGGTATGGTTTCTTGGACAAATATTCATAAAATTCAATGAGCTTTCACATAGGGGTGTAGCCGAGGTCGATATATGCACAAATAAACGGTATTTAGTGCAAACATTTGAAAATACAATATTCGTTTAAAAATAGCAAAAACTGTCCGTTTTCAAAATCGGCACGTGTTACGATAAGGATTCTTGTCCGGATTGACTTCAGATGATGTCCTGAAAAGAACCCAACAAAAAACTCCGTCGTCCTCGAACCTTTCAGTTAAATTTTTTCAAGCGGGCCGTGTTAGACGACAAGATTTATCCAAAATGTAGAATTTTACAGTAGGTTAAAATTTCGAAAATGCGACACTTTTAGTGATATTGTAGCTCTTAAGTTTAATACCCTAGACAAACAGAGGCTCAAATGCGCATTGACAGTCTAATTGCGAGTTTCGCTGGGTATAATACCCAACACAAACTGCATTCACTCCAACATTAATGCATGAAATTAATGGAGATTAGTACTGAAATTCACTACTACAATTGTAGTAAGCAAAAGTGAGTCTTACGCACTAACTGGTTCGAGTACTATCAGCAAGTGGACAGGTGAAGTCAAAAAACAAACAAATCAGCTGTTTACTAAATGCAGAAGTTGTCAGAAACTGTCGTCTGTCAGGGTAAAATTTTCACTTGCGTTTTTATGTTTTAATTGTGAATTTAAGCTGCCGTCTGTCTACGACACAAGATGTTATTTTTTTTGTTTATTTATATTGATTTAGCGTACCTAACGCAGCTCGCTTCGGCTAGCTAGCGGTCAACGGTCATGCTTTCAACCCTCCGCATTATCGAAATCCGATCAATGTAAAGGCTTTAGAAGACATTGCAAAACTTTGAGCGGTCTAAGACCAAGCTTAGAAAGTTCTTCAAGATTATTAAATAACATTTGTCCAATAACTTTAAACTAGATCTAACATGCGTCGGACAATGACACAGTGAATGTTCGAAATTCTCCTCATCTTCATGATCACACCAGCATCTTTTGTGATCCAAAATGCCCATTCTGTGAGCATGGTAACTGATAGCACAGTGACCAGTGATGACTCCCACAACAGTTTTACAAGTTTTACGAGATAAAGACAGAAGGTAGTCTGTTTTGTTTTTACAGAAAGGTTGGCCAAAAAATTTTGTTTTTCTTTTGTTAGTATTTGAGTTTGTACATCTTAAGTTAGCATATTATATTGCCATGCTTAGATACAATCATAACAAATCACATTAAAACCCAGCAAAAAGAACAATATCAACAATTATGGGATTTATCGAATTCCTTCCTAAGATTTCACAATTCTGCTCCTATAAGGTCCACATATAATACGAATCTTTCTAGAGAAGAATGCATAAGACTTGCTCGCCTGAGAGTAGATGAAACTGTATTTAACAGCAGGCATTACTTTGAAAGAACAAATCCCAAAATGTGTATTTTCTGCAACGAGGTGCTTTGCACAAACCATATATTAAGTGAAGGTCCTGTGTCGAAAATTAATCTTCCAATAGCAAATATCCTTGACTGTCGTAATGATGACAATATAAAACTAATTACTGAAGCTCTTAAAAAACACGATTTCTTATATGAAACCTAAGCAACAACATATACTAAGCAGAACTTTTATAAAATTTTGTTAATCTATTGGGGTGTAATGGCCTAGCTGCCCAACTCCTCTTAACATATTTAGTAAATTAACTTTGCTAAATATTTGAAATAAATAAATAAATAAATATTATATTGCTGTATAAGAAGTGAACCCTTTCGAAAAGGATGCTCAGAAACTCAATTGAAGCATATTGCAGCATTACCACTGAGAGCTTGAAATATATTGAAGCAACGAAGTACTGTTTTGGATTGGATTGTATAGCTTTTGAGGGACTTGGAAGCAGCTTGACTGACTACAGAAAAATGCATGCGGCCAACGACAATGCTTGCCATTACATGTTTCGTCGCCATACTAATCGCCTCCAAGTCAGCTTGGAAGATGCTTCAGTCACGTGGTAGTTTAAACTTAAGTCTTGCATTATTGGTGGGAATTAAAACTCCAACTACCAATCGTGCTTCTTTTTGCAGGGGAGCCCCCCTGTGGGGTAGAGATAGGGGGGTAGGTACGTTCAGAAGAAATATTTAAGGGGAAACATAATTTGTGTTGGTCTTACATTTTACTTCTCTTAGGGTGACCCCTGGGCAGATATATCGCAATTTATCAATTTCCCTCCCATTTTTTTAAACTTTATCTTCGATGCGGTGTCAATGCCCCCATTTTTTTGCTCATGAATTTTCTTACCAAACCTCACAAAATTAAGGGCTCCAGCGTATCCAAATTCCATTATTAAGAATCCATATATCACTAAATCATGTCTAATATAGATTCCTTTAATATGAATTAACCGGAAAGGTGGTATTTTATATTTATTTATTTTCTGGTAAAAAGTAAAACGGATTCCAGAAGCTCACTTAGTACATTAAGATAATTCACATTTACCATAAAAACTAAATCATCGGCATAGGCAACGACTTTAGTGCCCATGTCGCGTAATTTTATTAAGAGGGGATTTCATGTGATTATCCAGAGAATTGGTGAAAGCACCCCCCTTGTAGATTCTGTAAAGATTTTGAACCCAATGATATTCTTTTTTAAGCAACAACTGAGTAGAGTTTGATATATCCTGTTCGAAATTCGTTGACTCCCATCAACAGAAGCCCCTCTATTAGTGTTTTATTTGAGATACTATTAAAAGCCCCATGAATATCTAGAAATGCCGCTCAAGTATATTCTTTGTAGTGAAGTGAGTAGTGATAATCATGTAATCTCATGCCACAAGTTTAAAAACTTACGACACATAAAGGGATTGTTTGCCACATATAAACATTGCCGGTCCAAGATACGGTCCAAAACTGGATACGTCTTGTGCTGTACTATTATATTGCTGAAAATTTGAATGCAAGCTTGAGACATTTGCTCGCCACACAATTCTGAAAAAAAAGATGTATTAATAGTATTTTGAGTTTTTTAAAACAATTAGCCGTATCTTTTTTCAATTTTTTTTTTTTTTGAAAAAGCCAAATTTTGTTTCAAAACCGATTTCTTTACATTTTTTTTTTTTTTTTTGTTATGAATTTAGTGTCCTATTAAAAAGAAAGTGGCTAATAAGCTACTATGAGAGCACAACAAATTTGATTTTTTTAAAGTGTTTTTATTTATAATAGAATAATTAAAATAAGACACACGGTGTCGAAAACTCGATTTAAATCAATTTTTATATGACCCCAAAACAACAAAATAAACCTGTTTTTAAAATTATTTGCTTACCACTTTTTAAAAAGAGGTCAAACAATGGTGCACTTAAGAAAAACACAACAAACCAAAACAAAAATAGTCATTTTCTTTGTAGTTGTCAATGTTGAATCCGAATCCAGTCTTGGAACTGCTCTATCGCGTATGGTTTTTGGGATACTCTATATAGAGGACGCACGAAATTGTTTTACTTTTTTCTACTAAGTGCAGTACAGAGTGCTCTTTTTTGACTTCATTGATCTTGTATTATTTTTCCTCAAAAAGTTATGACCATTTAAAAGTGACACTATGTAGTGGAAATTCATATGGCTAAGGCCATCCCAACTCGTATATGAAAAACCCAAAGTTGATATTTCTTTTTCGTATAATGATTTTTAGATACATTTGTTATAAGGCAATAAAACTGCATAAAAATTGTTTTAAAAAACTTTTTTTTTAATAGTCACTAACAATTGAAGTTTTTGGTACTATGAAATAGACCTTTTTTCTAAAATTTATTGCTCATAAACTACACGTCGAATATAATTTTTTTCTGTAAATACATTGCCAATTATTGACAATTTATAAAAAATAGTACTATGGTCACATGTGATGTCATTTGTTATTAAAAATTACACTTTTTTATAAACAAATTAAAACTAAACAATTTTATGGGACTGTGAAAAATTTCTGTCGTATATGAAAAAATTTAATTTTTAATGACAAATGACGTCACATGTGACCATCATATTTCAACGAGAATAAGAAAAGTCTGGCTCGGATCCAGTTTCAGAGATATAACCATCGAAAGATCGGAATAACGCCATGCAAATTTTTTCTAAATATTGGGGTAAATTTTAAAATCTCTAAAAGACTTTTACCGGTCGATATTAGTAGAATTTTTTTAAACCGTTATTTTTGCCAAAAAATAGTTTCATTGGCTGATAGTTCTAGCAACATGCTAAGGAAACTTAATTTGGTTTAGTTTTCTTGATTTGTCAGCTGTACCAGAATTTGCCTTTAATACTATTTTATAGGAAAAACTGGACTGTGTTATAAATGCTTTATGAAATGAAATAAAATTAATTTAATCCAAAATAAAAAGCAAAACAGAGCGTTTATCGTTGGGAAAAGCACACGGCATAAAAACCCAACATTTATTTACAACATTACAACAACGGTGCTAATATTATACTACATTTTTAATTTTCCACAAAAGCCATCAGTTCATCTATTTCAACGTTAAAGCCACAGCGTTGAATTCGCAGTAAATCCTCCAAATGTTTGTCACTGAGGTTACTCCGTTGTTTGATTTTGATGTATGCCATTGTTGAAAATCCAGCTTCGTAAACATAATTCGATCCAAACATTGCATATAGCTGGTATATTTTTCTTTTCCATCAACTTGACGCCAACATTCAATGCCGCTATCTAACGGGAGAAATACATCTGACTGTAAACTTTGAATCTCAGCCTTAGTCTCGTTATCGAATAAATCCGCAGAATAAGGATTTTTGTGAAGCGAAATGAGATTTCGGATATTGTCGAAATCTTTGAAATATTTTTCAAAATAAACTTTAACTTGGATGAAGGCTTCATAAAAGTTGTCCTTCCGTTTTGTACCTGCGGTAATTTCGGCATTTTTTGAGAAATTTGTCAGATCTCCGGCTTTAAATTGCTGCGAGCTTTGAAATTATCAATGAAATTAAATCAAATAATTTAATTTGCTCTGAAGATTTAAATTCAGCTGGGAAAAGAATTTCGTTATATTACACAGTAATGCAATTTTTAGCACAAAATCCACGTTTTTAAGTAGAGGTGCTAGTTGCTCTGTGTGGAAATGTGAGTTAACCAGAGGGATAACTTCTTGTTACATAGAACAGAACAGAAAACACAATAACATGAAAGTAATCGAAAAAAAAAAAACTAATAAAAGTCCCGAGAACTTCCGAAAAAAACAAAAGCCAAGGTACAGTCATATCGCAAATAACACAAACAATACTTGATTTTCTATACCTTGAGTATATTTAGTTTCCATCTAACTTAAAAAACTGAACTATGTAATTTTTCTTATTCATTTTGTAGACAAGAACGCAATTGCAACATTAAAAATTGCAAATTATACACTTACAACAAAAAAAGCAAGAAAGCCGTCATAACTGGAATCAAGAGGACATGCTTTACTATCACTGTGCAAATTTTCGAGAAAAAAAAAGATGGTGTTTTTGAGAAAATTAGCATTTTAATTTTATTTATTTATTTATTTATTTATTTATTTATTTATTTATTATAAAACAAGATCCTTCAGCTACAAGACACATCAGCATCTTAAATTTTATAAGCCTAAGGGCCTGTTTCACCGATCCCAGATAAAGTTCCTGATAGCGTTATCTAGCAGATATGTGACAGATAGACAAAAAATTCTGTTTCACAAGTAATAGATAGAGATATCTGTTAGATAAAGTCTCTGATAAATTAACTGCCACATCATGTTATTGATAAAATTTTATCTGGCAGATATTTTAAATTTTTTTGATATTAGAGATTTTTTTTTTTTGTTTTGATTTCTGAGTAGCTATTTTCCTGAATATGAGAAACGCAATTTTACGGTCATTTTAACTTCAAGTAATCTTAAAGTGTTGAAGGTCGCTTCTATATTTGACTTACATACGTACATTGGGTCATTTCCAATATGAATCCCATCAATATTTCCCCGAAAGTGGATGCAGCTAAGACCCTCTGAGGACAGACTCTATAAACTTAAACTAGAAACGATAAAAGAGAACCAAATTCCTGCTTTCACGATTCTTAACGTGCCTTCGTGAAGGTAGAAAAGTACAACATGCAGCGGCTCAACTCTTTCAAACGGTTTTATTCATAAAATTTAGAGCACTGTATATTAACTAATAAGAATATGATGAAACTTTTAAGCTTAGGTTCAAATGGTCATTCCTATTGTTCATAATAAGTTCATAAAAATACACTTTCATTGAGTTCGATACGCTCAAGATGGAAAAAACAGTTTGAGCAGCAAAAATTCAGGTCCCAGCTTATTTGGTCGAGACGGTTGTTTCCCTATAGATATAACGTTTCGCGCTATCTAACGGGACTTTCTTTTTCTATGTTTCCTGTGTGGAATTCTTAACCCGCTGCACCATTATGAAAAATTGGTCTCAAGCAGCGAGAATCGATGCGCAAAATTATTCAATTTGTTAATTGGAGTCCCGCCCACAATGCAGTGTATTATTGAACGTTTCGTTTATTAAAAACGCGCCCAAAAAAAAATAGCAGAAATGCGTCAAAGTTAAAGGCAAGAAGAATCCGCTGGCTTTTTTTTTTTTTTTTTTGAATTTAAGTTTGGTCTCGAGGACGCGGCGGACAGTTTTCGAACTATACTTTCTCTTGATTTTATGGAAGTTAGTTCACAATGCACGTGCGCAAGATATCTCTATAAATTGGTTGTGAATTCAAGACAGAAAACAGCGAATTTATACAACATAGAAAATTAAAGTCCCGTGTGAAAGCGCAAAACGCTAAATCCAAAGTAGTAATAAGCACCTGCGTGAAATATCCTGTGACCTGAATTTCTGCCGCCGTATTATGTTGCCAGTCCAAGCACTGCGTTTTCAGTGAATTTTATGTGTTGATTTAAAAAATTCAATTTTTAAAATATTTTATTTTTTGTTTGTTTATATTGTATAGGATTTTGACAAACATTTACGTTTCTTACGTTTTAAATATCAGAAGGAAATCTGACAGAAATTTTATCTGTGACTTCGAGTGTGAAACAGAAAAAATTTATCAGGCAGATTTATCTGCTAGATTATTTAACTGCTAGATAACTATCAGCAACTTTATCTGGGACCGGTGAAACAGACCCTAAGTCACATTAATTAGAAGTTCATATTACAAAATTAAAATAAAACTAATAATAACACTGTGGAACAATTTCGAACTTTTTTTTAAAACACATTAGAAAATCCAAAAAATTCTTAAAGTAGACGTTAAAAAAATACCCATGTCTCGTGGTTTTTCTCCAGCACGTCACTTTTTTTTTAATCGATTTTTGAAGTTTTTTTATCCACTGTATATGAAAAAACCAAAAATACCGCATTCTTGTGTTAAATCGATGAATTGAACTATATGATCCTTACATTTGAGGTGTATCATGAGTTGAGCAAACTTATGCAGGATATTGCGGGGAATATTTTTGTTAAAAATTTTAACCCTGTTTGACCCCCACATGTGGGTCATTTTTGCCCTTTACTTAAAAAGGTACAAAAATGACTCCAAAACATGGAAATATTGAGTCGGTATGTACTACAAAAATATTTGCTATAAAATTTAACTACTAGTTTTTAAACACGTAAAGGTAGAAATTTGAGCCCGAAACCAAAAAAATCGTTAAAATCAATTAGGACTTTGCACATTGCATATTAATTACATCCCTGACGCGCTTACCTTAAGTTTTAAGAATTTTTCGTCTTTGGTAATCCTAAGTGAAATTTTTTGAAGGATATTTTTGCAATTTTTTTTAACCCATTGTGGCTCAGTTTTAGAAAAAGGGGTCAAAAAGACCCATAAAAACAGGATATAACGGGTTAATGTGTTCTAGGAAAATTATCCTTGTGTGATTACGTTATGATCTTGTGAGAATGAATTTTGTCTAAATTGTAGTTTTAGAGTTTTATTTGTAAAATATTTATCGTTAGAACTGATTACTGATTTTAACGATTTTTTTTCGTTCGGGATAAACTTTTGGTTTTTTACTGTTCAGCAACTAGTAGTGAAATTGTATAGCAAATATTTCAGTAGTGCATACTGACTCAACATTGCCCTGTTTTAGGCGTCATTTTTGGACCTTTTTAAGAAAAGAGCAAAAGATACCCACATGTGAATGATGTACAGGGTTAAAATTTTCTACAAAAATATTCCCCGCAATATCCTGCATAAGTTTGCTGAACACATAATACACCTCAGATGTAAGGATCATATAGTTAAATTCATCGATTTAACACAAGAATGCAGAATTTTTGTTTTTTCATGTACAGTGGTTAAAAAATCTTCTAAAATCGATTAAAAAAAAAATGTGACGTGCTGGGGAAAAACCACGAGACACGGGTTTTTTTTTTTAATGTCTACTTTAAGAATTTTTTGGATTTTCTCATGTGTTTTTTTTTTTTTGTGTCGAACGGTTTAATCATTGTGAAATTAAGTAAATTTAAAAGTAAATTATGTTAAAATAATAAAAATAAACTATCCTACGCCAGTTGTCAAGGGATACATAGGGAAAAGGACGATAAAAGCCTGTTGGGCGAACAAGCAAAAAGCATAGTAATAATGTTTAAATTATTGCAAGCTGCCGAAATACAGCATGAAATTAGTTTTAAATTGCACTGTGTTACGCAAACCAAGTAAATGAGATGGCAAAGCCTTCCAGAGACGAATCGCGTAAATGTAAAACTGCCGGTCAGAATTTAAAGTTTTGTGCTGTATTTGTACAATTTTATTCAAACGAGCAGATCGAAGAAACTTAAGACGCGAGTGGAGATAGTTTGGTTTCTTTGTAAAAATAATTTTGTTAGCAAGGTTTTCATTTTCAAAAAGGTTTCAAAAGTGATACCGAAGATTTTTATAGAGTACACTGAGATGTGCTCTTAGCGCTTTATCCCATATATGTACATACCTAGCTAAAATATTGAAAACTACATTTAGTTTATGTTTGCAAATGCTATTACAGTTTGCGAATAATTCACATCACTATGTAATGTAACTTTTGGCTAGTGCTAGCCGTATTTTAAGCGGCGTGAAATATTGTGTAGTAGACAGAGCTCGTAACATCCCGTACACTTTCACAATCGCTTTATAAATGTGGTCATTCCAAGTCAAAAAACCATTGAAAGTTATACCAAGATTCTTAGCTGTTTTGACAATTTCAATTTCACAGCTGTTTAAAAGTATTTTGGGTAGAGCTTTTTGGTCGAGTAGTTTTTTGTAAATCCACAGGCATTTCGATTTGCTAGGGTTTAGGCAGAGGTCGTTGGCTTCTACCCAGTCTTGAATGCGATCTAGGTCTTCATTGACATTAAGAGCACATGAGCTGATTGAACTTATATTACTAGTTGCATAAACTTGAACATCGTCCGCGTATATGTCGATTTGACAATTTTTTATGGCACTTGGAAGATCATTAATATACATTATGAAAATCAGAGGTCCTAGCACTGAACCTTGAGGAACACCACTTATACTTTAAGAAGTAAAACCATTGGCACTTACAGCTTGAAATCTGTCTAACAAATATGATTTTATTAACTCAATTGCACTTTCCGAAAAACAAAAATAGTGTGCTAATTTTAAGAAAAGCATATTATGATTGAATCAAATGCTTTTGAATGATCCAAAAGTGCTAAAATACATGCTTGGTTTGTGTCCAATGCGGATCTTAGGTCTTCTGAGACATCAATTAGAGTTGTAAGACAACTACGTTTGGACCTGAAACCAGACTGCTATTCGGTTATTAAATTGTGATCAGCAATTTAAAATATAAAAGTCAATTTTAAGGAAAGTAAGGGTTAAAGAAACATTTTTTTCCCATATTACGTAAAAGAATTTTAGGGAGAATCAAATAAATTTTGATTTATGTAAAACAGTTGATAAATTAAGAAATACGGTTGAACAAACCGATTGCATTCATGATTTTTTCAAAATTAAATTTTCGGCAAAATTCCTACAAAACGCCATAAAACCTCCAATTTTGGTCCAAATCAAAAAAAAAAAAAAAATCACGTATTCCCTTATTTTGATTGTAGAAAAATTTTTTGCTAGTTTGAAGTTGATACGCAAACCTAAGTACACACTCACCGTATGAATTGAAATGGAATCAGTCATATACAAATGTAAGCAAAATTTTAAGAAATTCAAACTAAAATTAAACATCATTCAATTTAGGTATTTTTAAATTATCTTTGCTAAGTAACATCAGGTAAGAATATTTTATAAAATACATACACACACAATTTTGGATTTTATTTTTTTAGTTTTTTTTCGCAAATTTTTAACATCATCATATTACTAACTAAACCATTCGAACTAAACCAAGTGGGGTTTGCCCCGGTAAAAGTTATCGTAAAATAATTCAAACCATTGAACCGAACCTCATCGATTTTTAAAACGGTTTGCAGTCATATTGAAATTTTTAAGGAAAAAAATAACTTCCATAGGCAGACCTCGTTTGCAACGCAGCGAACTTGCTTTGAAAAAATATTTTTTTTTTGTTGCACAAAAGTACCACTTTGGATCCGATTAAGATAAAGGTTGAATTTAAAAAAAAACTCCTTTTCTTCCAGCTGAGTTTTATCATTAAACTAACATGTTTTATTCTTAAATCATATCATATTACTGTTGGGGTGGGCCTTTAATTGATTCGGTGACTCCCATTTTTTGACAAATATTCAAGTACATAGTTATGGTGATTTTAAATTTCGATGCGTATGTCCTTGGTCTGATCACGTATATTGTTAACAAGATGTTAGAATTATTTTTTTTTCATTACCTCAAATGTTATTAATTTATGCCTCAAAAATGGTTCGAATTATTCATAGTGGGTTGGGTTTTTCAAATTAAGGCAGAATGTTTGCTTTCCTAGTAGGTACCTAAGTTCATCTTCAAAAAAGCCTTTTTTTATAGAAAAATTTCAGAGGGCAAACTGTAGAGCAATGAGAAAAAATTTAAAATGTAGAACTAACTCCTTTCAAAATTTTAGGCTGAAATTACTACCAATAATTTGTTTTTTTTTTTAAGTCACGTTAACTTCCGTTTTGAATCTCCAAAAGTATCTTAATAACATTCGTAAGGCTTTAGGGGGTAACGATTTCTTACATGGGAATGGGGATATAAAATTTTGAAATAAATTCTCGCGTAGTTTCTGCACCTTTGTTAGTTTTACTATATGTGCATATAGAGTATACAAATCCGACGAATAGTTTTAAAGTTATTCATCAAAAACTGACTTTTTTGATCTTCGGACCCCCAAAAAGGGGGACTAGACCCCCCGTTGGGCAGTAGAACTTTGTACTATAGTCCTATAAACAACTGTGCTAAGTTTCAAGTCCACAGCAATTTTTTCTTTTTTGATATTTAATTTTACTGTACTAGTTCGTCAGATTTAGGTTAAAATCTTTCGGATTTTAAATTTAAAAGTTTCATCGTTTGGCTTACATAATATTTAAGAATTAATCATACTTCCCGGATTCCAGTTTTTTTAAGTCCATTAAAATGAAATCTAAATTTTCTGCATCTTTTATGGCACTTTTGATTTGATCCTTTACTATTTTCCTTGCCTTAGCCAATGAGGTGTTGAGCGGTACTGAAATATTTTTCATTGCAAGAAAAACTTGCTCCATTTCAGAAATTTTTTTTGGGAGTGAAAATGGCGAAACATCAATTATGATTACGCTTTCAACTAAATGGGGCTGAAATTGAAAAAACAAATATATATGTATTCATATGTATATAATTTGGAAATAGATAGGTACTATCTAATTTTAAAAAGTTCAAATACATATTTAAGAGCAAAATACATCATAGTCCTGCCTCCCATACTATGTCCAAGTATTGATATTTTTGATATATTTTCTGACTTCATCAATTCCTTAATGTCTTCGCTCATGTGAGCAGAGCTATGATTGGAATCATGTGGGCTATCACCATGATTTCTTGCATCTACACAATATATCTAAAAAATAAAAGATAATAATTTTATCAAATTGCGGTATAATTATTTCAAAAAGTTTCATATACAGTGATAGTTAAAACAAACTATCCGGAATTTGTGACGTGCTACCCCCTAAAAAGATTCGGAATTAATAAAAAAATATCCCTTGAAAATTTTAGCTCTATACATCAATTCTAAAACGCGCTTTTTTTCCACATGAATTACAAGGGAATTTTCATAAAAAAATTTAATCAATTTTTTCCTCCCTTTATTTCACTAAAAACTTATTACTAAGTAAATCAACTACTTTTCACGTGCGTATATTTTTTTTATTCACGTCATGCAATGAATAAATTTTAATTTTTATATAAAGACTCCCATATCAAGGTGTGCGTTGCCTCACCTTTCCTTATATGGGGGTGTGGTTTTCCCAGAGAATAGTATTGGTGTCGATGCAGTTTACATACAGGGTTAAAAAAAAGTAGTAAGGGTGTTACCTTTGGCCTGGCCAAACATTCAATACCCTACACAGCAGTATTTTGAAAATTTTGCTTATATGGGAGGTGCCACGCCCTATTGTCCGAATTCACCCAGATTTTTCTCAGAGTTTGAGTTTATAGTTCTTAGTATTTGAGTGAAATTTGGTTGGATTCTCAAAAAATGTTTTCAGTTTTGAACCTATTGCTTATATGGGAGGTGCCACGCCCGAATTCGCCCAGTTTTTGCTCAGGGTTTGCGCTTACAATTCGTAGTATTTATGTGTATTTTGGTTGCATTATCCTGAAAAATACTCCAAAAGTTGCATTTTGAATATATTTTTTGTATGGGCGATAGGCGTGGCTGTGCACCAAATTTCATTGAACTATCTTGTTTAGTTTTCCCAAAAAATGTATTTCCACACAAAGCCACCCAGCCAGCCAGACACACGGACAGACGGACATAGCTATATCGACTCAGTAGGTGATGCTGATCAAGAATATATATACTTTTCTATATCTGCCACGCCTCCTTATCTGCGTTACAAACGGAAGGACAAAGTGAATATACCCTGGGTGTAGGGTATAAAAAGATTTGAAAAATTGAAAACTGAAGTTGCGTGACATAGCTGACACCTTAAAGATGTCAGAAGGCAGTGCATTTGCATTCGAAAGTTAAGCTGTGGGAACACATAGAATTTATGAGGTGATTTACGGCTTTTTCCAGATTTATTTTCGTTTAATACATGATGAATGAGGTTAGTTAAATCACCTCATAAATCTCCTGTGGAAACGCAGCTTTTTGCTGTTTCTTTTTTTCAAGACAACGTGTAAAAAGTCGATGGAAATGATAGTTGTAATAAAGAAATTCCGTTTCTAATTGCTTCCCCACCAACACTTTTCTCTAGATTTGGCTACCAGCGACTTTTACCTGTAAGCAGACTTAAAAAATGCGCACTGGAAAGCGATTTGACACGAATGAGGAGGTGATTGCCGAAAATCGAACTTGATCAAATAAGTTTTGTTTTCGTCATTAGACCGCGAACTTTTCAGTCGATAATTGAATTAAATTTAGTCGTTAATTGAAAAGCTGAGTGGAAGAACATGTTAAATAACAATTTTGTAATTTTGAGATAATCAGCTTTAAAGTTAATAGCATGTTCTATTTATCAGTTAACTTATTTTCTGTTTTTCAGGTAATGTTATAAAGAAATAACGGTCAAATGGTCGGGAATTCATAGGTTTCCGATTATGGATAATTTTCCTTAAATTGTATGCACTTAACATGTTCTTACTAAAAATTTGCAGAAAGCTGTGTACATAACATGTTTATCCTCTGAAAACTACTTAATGATAAGAATTAGAAAAACCAATTAACGTCCAATATTTAATGCATATCTTAACATGTCTTTCCATTTCATATTTTGCGTGTCAATTGCATTCGAATGCTCCTTGATACCGTTTTGTGCCTCCATATCTACGAATATATTTTTTCGTTATTTGATAATTCACTTCGGATAAAAAAATATTTTTTACCTCATTTACCGTAAACTGAGCTCAGATTCTTATAGGAAGGGCCCTAAATAACGAAAGCGGATGTTGCCAGGATCTGTGATGGTCCATTTTTTTAACCCTTACCCCCCGGTCAGTAAAACATTGTTTTCCGTATTTATAGCCGGCAATGGTGAAATGGGAATTTCTAATTACGAATCTGAAATTCGTTTTTTTCTATCACGTCAGGATCCTGAGTTATCCTTGCTTAAAAGTGCAAAACTCTCCGTTTTCAGGTCTATTTAAAGCTACATAAAAAAAACATTAAAGGGTAAAATTAATTTTTGCCAATGGATTTGGATAGCTAAGCCACACCTATACCATTTTTCGGTTGGATTACTTTTACAAGTTATAAGCCATTACAAAAAAGGGTTTTTCAATGTCATACAAAGGATTAATGATTTTCATGGTTTGAGATACATATCTCACAAACTATACAAGCTATTTTGATGAATATTATTGGATAGACGACAAACATAAATACCATACTCTGGGCGAAAAGAAAGCGAAGTCAGATAAGTGCCACGCCCACAAAACAAGAACAGTCAAAATTCAGTCTAAATTCAGTGTAAATTCAAATTTTCAAAAATCTTTAAATTGATTATCTCAAAGGTGGTGACGATATTAACTTTGATATAAATCACTTTCCATTCGTTAAACAGATGGTTGCAGATCACTCCTTTTTCATATCTCGTTCTATTAACTTAAGAATCATCTACTTACTTTTCGCTTAAGCTTAGGTTGTAACTTTTGGCATATTCCCAACCAATTTCGTTTCGAAGCAAATAATCCATGCATAATTACAACTGGTGGAAGACTGGTTTCTGTGTCTTTATTTTGAAATAAGTCAAAAACCATTTTAACAGGCTTAATTTCTCCACTATATAACTTTGGAGAATATGGTTGAAGGCTTACATTTAAGTTCTTTGTCCAAAACCATATTCCTTTTAACATTTTTTTAAATTTTCCACGACTTGACAAGCATTTAATAAATAAAATATTTTCAGGGTTACAAATGAAGAAATTTAAATTTCAACTTCTGAAAAGAAAAAAATGTAACCGGTTTTTATTGCATTTAATTAGTTGTTCCAAGAGAAACTATGGACCCGGTGAAAACCACTTTGTAGTATGAGTAGCTTGCAATACAGTAGTTCGGTTATAGTCACATTCCTTGGTTGCACACAAATTGGTGACTATGTCTCTAATGTGACTACAAGCAAAATTTTTATATATGTATGCCACTTTATTGCATTTAAAATAATTCGTATACAAGCATATTATATGATTATAATAAAACAAAACAAATTCATTTTATTTGGTCAAAAATAAAGGTTATAAAAAAATAAATAAAACATGTTAGTTAAAAACTTCCGTTAGTAAATTTAAATTACACAGGCCTGCAAATTATACACTTTTTTGCCTCTCTTGATTTTTAAAGCCAATTATAATGGCTTGGGACCTCCTAATCACAAATCTGAACTTGGTTTATTTCCATTACGTCAGGATTTTCCGATATTCCAATTTTCATAGCTTCAAAAATAATGAAAAATCTAGTTTTTCATTGTTATTTCAAATTTTCTCAAAATTCGTACGTGATAGAGCAATTCTGTGAACGGATTCGGGCTCAGCATCAAAAAATACATTGGAAATCTTTCTCGTAATTTTAAGAGGGGTACCATTGTTCGTCTGTGCAGCAATTGAAAACTTATTAATTCAATCGTTTGTGCTTATGAACTCTTCAATATCACGCCTAAAATATTCAACATATTTAAACCATTCTTGCACCATATATATTTTTTTGATGCTCTTCGTACGATCAAGATAGTTGCTATACATAATATTCATCCAGATAGGAAGTTTCATAATGCAGGTAAATTAAGCGAAGTGGCAAACGGAGTCTGAAGTCCACAAGACTGTTTGGCAATATTTTTTTTGGTAAGCTTTCTTTACAAAATATCTTTTTCAGTATGTAATACGTATATTTAATATATTTTATATATTTTTCGCAGATATTTTTCCTGAACTGTAGAAAGAGGACATCCAAATGGATGTAAGAAATTGTGTATTTTTATCATTAGCTGTGTTCCAATGGCAGCGGATCTGATCCGGATCAGATCCACTCTCAAGCAAAACAAAAACAAATTCAGAACCAGCTCAGATCTTGGATCCGTTTTCTGGATCCATGAATGCGTTCGGAAATCTTTTTTGGATTCATGGAAGTGTTCTGAAAATTACGGGTTTCATTTGGTAGCACTGGCTTATTTATTGACGTTTTGTCATTTACTGTCAAAAAAATAAATTAAAAACATTAAAAAAAATGCATCTAATAAAAAAACATCAAATAAAATAGATATAAAGTTTCACTAAAAATCATAAAAAAGTGCACTCTTGGCATCGAAAGACACACGTGATACGCTCTATAAAGGTGTCAATGGCCTTTTGGATTTCTCCACCACGAAACGCGCATCTGATTGAAGAAATCTGATGCTTTCTTGGCATTGGAATCTTGGCGATGAAATCCGACGAATTGGTGGCAGAGCGTTCCTTCCGTGCATATAAAAACTTCTATGGAAGCACAACGATTGAAGTAAATTTAAAAATTTGTAGAAAGTTTGTAAGATTGAAATAAAATAAATAAAATGAGGACAATACATATTGGAACATTTTTTTTTTTTACAAATTTATTAAATTTGTTTTTCTAAATTCAATGACATTTATGATTTGACATTAGTATTTATTATTTTGCCAATGCTACCAAGTTTTTTAAATTAGATCCGAGTGCGTTCCAATGAGTTCAGATCTGATCCGGATCAGATCCACTACCATTGGAACACAGCTATTACACCGTTCGACACAAAAAAAAAAACACATAAAAAATTCTTAAAGTAGACGTTAAAAAAAAAATACCCGTGTCTCGTAGTTTTTCTCCAGCACGTCACATTTTTTTTTAATCGATTTTTGAAGTTTTTTTTTCCACTGTATATGAAAAAAACAAAAATACCGCACTCTTGTGTTAAATCGATGAATTTAACTATATGATCCTTACAATTGAGGTGTATCATGTGTTCAGCAAACTTATGCAGGATATTGCGGGAAATATTTTTGTAGAAAATTTTAACCCTGCACAACCCCCACATGTGGGTCATTTTGGCCCTTTTCTTAAAAAGGTACAAAAATGACACCTAAAACAGGGGAATATTGAGTCAGTATGTACCACAGAAATATTTTCTATTCAATTTCACTACTAGTTGCTGAACACTAAAAAAGCACAATTTTATCCCGAAAGCAAAAAAATCGTTAAAATCAGTAAGCAGTTCTAACAATAAATATTTTCCAAATTTCACCCCACTGTAAAACTCTAAAACTACATTTTGGACAAAACTCGTTCTCACAAGATCATAACGAAATCACACAAGGATCATTTTCCTAGAATACATTAACCTATTATATCCTGTTTTTATGGGTCTTTTTGACCCTTTTCTCTAAAACTGAGCCACAATGGGTCAAAAAATTTTGCAAAAATATCCTACAAAAAATTTCACTAAGAGTTGCCAAAGACGAAAAATTCTTAAAACTTAAGGTAAGCGCGTCAGGGATGTAATTAATATGCAATGTGAAAAGTCCTAATTGATTTTAACGATTTTTTTGGTTTCGGGCTCAAATTTCGACCTTACGTGTTTAGAAACTAGTAATGAAATGTTATAGCGAATATTTCTTTGGTACATACTGACTCAATATTTCCCTGTTTTGGGTGTCATTTTTATACCTTTTTAAGAAAAGGGCAAAAATTGCCCACATGTGGGGGTCAAACAGGGTTAAAATTTTTAACAAAAATATTCCCCGCAATATCCTGCATAAGTTTGCTCAACTCATGATACACCTCAAATGTAAGGATCATATAGTTCAATTCATCGATTTAACACAAGAATGCGGTATTTTTGGTTTTTTCATATACAGTGGATAAAAAAACTTCAAAAATCGATTAAAAAAAAAATGTGACGTGCTGGAGAAAAACCACGAGAAACGGGTATTTTTTTTAACGTCTACTTTAAGAATTTTTTGGATTTTCTAATGTGTTTTAAAAAAAGTTCGAAATTGTACCACAGTGTTATTAGCTTTAAAAATAACATATAACTTTTTATTATTCTTTCAACATAAATAACTTAACATTACATCATAATTTCAATTTAAAAATAAAAACTGTAAATTAGCAATACTTTTTCCAAATATTTTATATTAATTCACTTTTGTTTTGACTTTTCGGAATGACAGTGGAATGAAAAATATAAAATTAAATATGAAAGGGACAACCATAGTTTTTTCATAATTTTTCTTATGAGGAAATCTCATTGGTAAGACAGGGATGCACAGTCACATCTATTCTCACACGGATAGGGTAAAGTGGTTATTTTTTTCCCGATGCTAGAAGAAATGTAACTGGTATAATACGAGATTTGTAACTATTATATAATAAGGTTGGTAACAGTTACAGGATTTGCTGGGTACTTACTGGTATAGGCGTAGGAGTGACTCAAATAAAATTTTCAATTATTTTGAGTTTTTTTTTTTTTTTGTATGAGGGATACAACACCCCCATATTTCTTATAAATGTGTTTGAGCACCAAAAAAACATTTCGTGCAAATATGGGTTTGATATGTTCATTAGTATAGGCGTGGTCTGCCGTAAAATTACAAAAAGACGCAACTCGTTTTTCATAGTTTTGAGAAAACCGAAATTTTATTTTTATTCAGAAAAGGCAGCAACTTCTCTTTCTCATAAAATCTATTTCATTTTTCATCTTTTTTGTATGGAGTTACTGCCTTTTATGATTTTAATAATGAATAATATGAAAACAGGGTGTAATGTTTACATATCTTTATTTGAGAATTGCAAGAGAAGTGGAAAATGTAAAAAATTGGCGATTGAACTAAAATATAGATAAAAAACTGCTTAATCCGATGAGAAAATAAAGTTTAAAAGGCCGTAACTTAAGTTGTTGCCTTACATATTTTTACGGCAGTAATGGCAATGCGAATTTTATGATAGAAACCAATTAAGAAACGAAACAAAATTTCGTTTGTATTCGCAATAGTGGCCCAAAACAACTTATGTAGGCAAATTTTTAGATCTCGCCAGAAAAGCTTACAACCGAAACGCAATATTGCGTCTTGAAAATCATTCAAAATTGAACATTGTACTATGCGCACTACTATTTTCAATTTTGAACGATATTCAAGTCGCGATATATCATGAAGGGTAAGTCTGACGAAAAAACAGTTGAAAGAGACCCTTATAGGGAATTGAACGTTCTACAAATGGACGAACCGTTTTGAAGTAATTTTGAAAAACGGTTTTTTTCTAAATTTTAGGTTTGTTTAAGAAATATCTCCTAAGCTATAGGTTATACGAAACAAAAATATGTAGCATATAGTGGAAATAATTCCCTATAAATAGGTGTTTTTACTTTGAACGTGTAACTCACCATTAATGAGCTATCGTAATTTTAAGCTCAACACATCACTGTGCCTACTTATAAGCGGCATCCACAATTTACTAATTTTTTTTTCAAATTTTGGATTAGAACATCTCTTGAGTTATAAGTCGTACGAAAACAGTTCAAAGGACATTTTTTTAGAAAATTGTATAAGCTAAAACATTGCGCCACAATATTTTTTACTAAATGTAACTGTTAAAGAGATATTTGTAAAAAACTGATTTTGGCATTAATTTGTAGAGTGCCAAAAAATTATAAAGTCTCGCATGTGGGCGTGGCACCGCCTACAAAACTTTAATACGTTATAATAACGGAATTAATGAAGCAATTTTTCTGAAATTTAGTACAGGGAGCCTACTACATATGAAGTACTTCTGAGCAAAAAATAGGCGAAATATCACCAGTGGGCGTGGTACCTCCCATACAAGTGAAATACGTTAAGTGGTATTAATCAAAAACTATATAAAATATTTTGATTAAATTTCGTTAGAAGGTGTGAATTATAAGTACCTTAAAATAAACGAAAAGTAGAATTGAAAATTTTAACTCAATAATGATCAATGCATTGTTCATCCGGTAGTTTTTTTCATAATCCGCTCTCAGTATTACCCAGGATCAACGTCGGGTATGTGTTTTTTTTTTTAAATTTTTTTTTTTGTAATTTTTTTAAATTATTTTCTTTTTTTTACCATTCTTATTGAAATTATTGATCAAATATATTGAATGGTAGATATACACGTAGCTTGTTCACTTTCCGAGTATTGAAATACTTCTATTTTTTATACCCTACACCCAGGGTATATTCACTTTGTCCTTCCGTTTGTAACGCAGAGAAGGAGGCGTGGCAGATATAGAAAAGTATATATATTCTTGATCAGCGTCACCTCCTGAGTCGATATAGCCATGTCCGTCTGTCTGGCTGGGTGGCTGGGTGGCTGGCTGGTGGTTGAAATACACTTTTTTGGAAAACTGAGCAAGATAATTCAATGAAATTTTGTACCTACCTCCGTCGTCAAAGATAGCTCGGGGGATTGAAAATGAGCGAAATCGGACAACGGACACGCCTACCGCCCATACGAAAAATATATTCAAAATGCAATTTTAGGAGTATTTTTCACGACAATACAACCAAAATACGCATAAATACTAAGAAGACAGGAGGGCCTGGCACCTCCCATATAAGCAAAAGCTTCAAAACGCTATACTGAAAGCGTTTTTTGAGATATTCGAACCAAATTCGACTTAGGCACTAAGTATCATAAATAAAAGCTCTTAACGAAAATTGGGTGAAATCGGACAAGGGGGCGTGGCACCTCCAATATAAGCAATAGTTTCAAAATGCTATACTGAAAGAGTTTTTTGAGATAATCCAACCAAACTTCACTCAAATACTAAAGACTATAAATGCACACTCTAAGCTTAAACTAGACGAACTCGGACAAGAGGGCGTGGCACCTCCTATATAAGCAAAAGCTTCAAAACGCTATACTGAAAACGTTTTTCACTCAGGCACTAAAAACTATAAATCCAAGCTCTGGACAAAAACTGGGTGAACTCGGACAAGAGAGCGTAGCACCTCCCATATGAGCAAAATTTTAAAAATACTGCAGTGTAGGGTATTTGATGTTTGGCCAGGCCAAATTTTACACCCTTACTAGTTTTTTTTTCAAGAACTTGAAACTGATGTTCAGACAGAATTTTTGATACTTTCGGAGCTTTTGAAAAACTATTTTTTCTTTAATTTTTCTATGATCTTGTTCACTGTAGTAAAAAAACTTAATTTTTTAAAACTTTTTTTTTGCACAATGAAAAAGCCTGGTTGAGGTTAAAATTGCGTCATTGGGTTTTGCCTGGATACCAGCACGATGTGCCTCACGTTTGAAAGTGGCACCTATTCCGTCCACTGCTCCCTTTCCTTTTAAAAGAGCAACGAAAATCAATGAAAACCTTTTTGGGGAAAATTGAGTTTGAGTGGGCGTGGCACTTTCTATTTGTTGTCCATTTCAAGGTACTTATACATAATTCACACCTTCCAACGAAATTGAATCATTTAACGTATTTCACTTGTATGGGAGATACCACGCCCACTGGTGATATTTCGCAACTAACTTATATCCAAAATCTTGACTGGATACAGCAGGGACATGTAATTTCGTATCCTTTAAAGTTGAAAAACAAAATAAAATATATTGAGGGGATTCCTAAAAACGTGTAAAAGCCTCGAAAACGTCGTAAACTCGTAAAACTGTCAAATTTCATATTGATTTTGACAACATTTACGAGCTTACGAGGTTTTTGAGGCTTTTACACGTTTTCAGGAATCCCCTCATTACTTTTTTTATCTGTTTTCAAAGCTTTCTTACACATTACCTAAAGAAGAAAATGAAAAAACTTTAACTTAAACATAAAATACGAACTTTTTTTTATAAAATCCATTACTTAAACTGTCGCAAAGTTACGATTTTGCCACAACAAAATCAGGTTGTTTGATTGTTAAATAAAAATGATAAATATTTGAAATTGAACTTCCACTCATCAGTTGACTTCTGAATTCAGTTAGTTGTCACCATCATTGTTTACACTAAAAGGGGATAGGGGATATTGTTGACATTACATCATTACTGAAGTTAAGATATCTGTTAATGGATTTTGTCTACCTAGCTTGATCTACGTGAAACACTGTGCACCATTTACTGACGTTTACTTTTGTGATTTGATGCATTTCAGTACAGAGCGACATTTTCTTGCTCTCACGCGTTTAACTGTTGTCAAAGACTTAAAATGTACTTATATGGGTAGTTGAACTAGAAATGCCATGTTTTTTACCGGAATTGAATTTTGAACTTTGAGTTTCTATATTATTATGTTTAACGATTTAAAAGAATAAAAATTTATGTTTTAAAAATATTCCCCACTTCATACTTAAAGTGTGTTATAAATTGTTAATCATTATTTTGGTATTTAAAAATTTCAAAACCAAGATTTCTTAAGTTGTAGTTTAAAGTCAATACCATGGTGTATATTGTGTATAAGCACCAATGCATTTGTGACAATATGTTGTGTTTAATAAAGCGTTAAAGTTAGTTTTTATTACCGTACTTTAGTTTAACCTAATTGATGAAGCCTCCACTCCGACCAAACTAATAGAGCTACATCAAATTAAACTATACTGTAGAAGTATACGCAGAATGTAGATGAAGCAGTTAAAAAGCAAATTTCAGAAAGTCTTTTCAGTTGTACCGAAATTTAAGAAAACTTCCGAAATTTAAGAAAATGTCCTTGAAGCCTTTATTCCAACCAAACTAATAGAGTTGCATCAAATTGAACTATACTGTGGAAGAGTACGCGGAATGTAGGTGAAGCAGTTGTAAGCCAAACCTTAAAAAGTCCTTTCAGCTGTGCTGAAATTTTAGAAAACGTCATGCGGCACTCGTGTAGCGTTCTTATTTTTGAGGCCTCATTTATGATACAATTAACAAGGTAACGACAGCAACTGACAAGTTTCTTGTTCTTCTTATTTTTGGTAGCAAGTTCTGTCAATGAATAAAGCAAAACAAAAACTAAAAAAATAAATTTCGAAAACTTTTGATTGATTTATTTTTTTTGTTGGTGAAAAAATTCGTAAAATAATACGTCGTCGCTTTGTGGGTTATGTCTCAAAAATTTCGGGAAAGAAGGGTTGAGCATGCAGCAAAAAAAAATGTTCGTCTGCGAGTTCCACTTTATTGGGTGCTGTTTCAGGACGTGCAGCAGTAAAGGTATTGCACCCAGCGAAAGTTTGCAGTTTGTTGTCCACAAATTGCAACGTAGGAAACAGTGATTCTGCCGGAGTTCAATAATTTTTGCCATTTTTGTTTTCGAACGAAATAAATAAACAATTTAACACAACAACGATTCAATTAATAAAATTTTATCACGATTCTGACAGTTGTCTATCGTTTTTTGTCTCTGTTTCGCTCTTATTGACAGAACTTGCTACCTATTAGTTTTGACGTTTTCTTCATTTTGACAATTTGACTCTACCTCTATAATTTGGCCTCATTTTCAATCAAATTTAATAGAGTTTCATCAAATTAAATATAACTGTGGGAAAGCACAGAAAATGAAGTTACAAAAACTGTTTAGCAATCAAGGGCGTACGCAAGGGGGGCAGCTGCCCCCCCCCCCGTCTAGCTCTAGCTTTAGAGTTATAAATATATCATATTCATTCATTTTTATAGTAGTTTTTACAATTTTTCATATTAAATCCAAATAAAACACGGTTTTTTGGAAACAATTTGATAGTATTGGAAACAATTTGATAGTAAAATCGGAAAATATTTCAAAAAGTTATTAAGGTTTCACTGACTTCTTACATTCGTTTTTTTATCGAATAAATAAACAAGTACAAAAAAATGTTTTTTTTGCTCATAACTTTTTTCTTCTCAGAAGGGTTACCCAAAGTTACTTAAAAACTAAAGACTATTCTTGCAAAAAATGCTGCGTTAAAAAATTCAAAATTTTTTGTGTAGGTAGTATAAATAATATCCGCTTCCAAAAGTCGATTTTTAATGATTTTCAATTACGTGGTCGGAAGAGCGTTAGTTTACTCAAAAGGAAGGCCTTACGAAAAAAGTGTATGAGGCTTAAAAAGCTTGAAACAGTTCAAAGTATTTTATACATTTTTTTAGACCTTTTTTAGCATTTTAAAAATTGGTCAAAGAAAAAATAAATTTTCCAAAAACTCTAAAAAAGTTCACACGTGTACTTACTTTGTACCATTCTAAGCATTTTATACATCATACAATTTTTTTGCTTCATACAAATCGACCCAGTTTATTGTACCTGTTTATTTTTTCGATAAAAAATCAAAATGGTCTTACTTCACTGAAACCTTAATAACTTTTTAAAATATGATCCGATTTTAGTTAATTTGGGCTTAAAATATTTAAAATTAAATACACTTATAAATAAAAAATTAAAAAAAATATTGCAAAATTGTAAAAAATTACTATGAAAATAAACTTTTCGCCCAGCTTTAACTTTTGACTTTAACTCAGTCAATTTGAATAAGATTTTAGTTATTGGTACTTTTAAAAAAAGCGTAAGAATTTTTCTTTAAAATAGTGTATCAAAAAATTAGATCAAAATTGGGTTTCTCGAAATATTTTTTTCTAAAATTAGAGCAAATAACCTCAAAAGTCGAAAGTGCCGATTATATCTAGAACGGCCCCTAAAAAAAATGCGTTTTTCGGGGTCAGCGACCTCAAATTAGTTTAGAAAATATGGTTGGCAAAATGTTACACACACAATTAATTATTTTAAATGTAGTGTGATATGTATTTAAAAGATAAATGCCTAAGCTAATTTTTATTTATTCAGAATAAAAAATAGAAAGTTATCTAAATACCTTCATATGTTATTATGAACTTTTATTTAATATTTTAGTCCACAAAAATGCTACCATATGATGTTATATAAAGATCTTGGTTCTTATTAGCTCTTCCATTGAAATTTCTAAAAAAAAACAAAGTTTCGCAAAACATGAGTTTGGCCCCCCCTAGATAAAATCCTGCGTACGCCCTTGTTAGCAATACATATATCATTCGTTCACTTTCCAATAACTGACTTGGATTAAAAAGCATTCAATTTTTCTATAAAATTTTCAATAAAAAAATTAAATATGTTCGGGCGAAGGATAAAGATAAAACATGAACCAATAAAGCTAAAATCTGCCAAATTTACTCTCAATGATCCCTTAAACCAATTTCTTCAACAAAATTCAAAGTTTACTTTTTTTAAAATTTCTCAAAACAGTGACAAACTCAGTTCAACGGTCTGACCAAGCCATTATGACAAAGTAAAATTTTTAATACAGGCAAAAATTTGACTTTGTAAAATTCATATATTGAGTTTTTTGCCCCAAACGTTACCTACAAATCCCAAGATAAACTTCATCGCTAGATAGTATTATTACTGTGCTATAAGTTTAAAACAACACAAGAATTAAAAAAAAAAAATTCAAATTTTTAAATTAGACAACACGTGATAACTTTCAAAAAACGTTCCTTCAATCAAAATTTCTTAGCAATTAAGGCTATGTGTTCTGGTTTTATTTAATAAATTATGTATTTATTTGCAATGTTCAAAATTAAGGCTAACTTATAGTTGTAACAATTTCCCTTTTTTACACATACATATTTCGTAGGCAACACAGGTCACTATATGTAATAATCTGTTAGTCCTCTCTTCTTTTTCTTGTACAATAAAGTCTGTCTCGCACTATCAACCGAATAGCAAACGTCTTTACTTTCGTCCTACGTCGGCGTAGTTGTTAGACTCGATACAGTCCACTCAGTTGGTCAGCAGAACCCTAAAACTGCCCCATTTTTGGTCCTTCGCGCGCCAACTAAGGATCAACGCGGAAAATTCCTAATATAAAAGTGCATAACTATTCCTATTGGGAAAAATAGTCTCGCATTGAAACATAAATAATATTTCATACTTGAGATCATCAAAGTGCATAATTAAAAATTTGTCCCAACGTGAAAGTCATTTCAAAGTTAACATTTTGTATATAAACGCATATATACATAATCACAGTTGGTTTCCCCTGTGCATTATATACTCGTACAAAAAATAAATTTCCCTTGTGCGTTATATACATACTCCCGATATTGTAAACCGGTTTTTATTTGGTTCTTTCGCTTCTCTCTCAAAAATCTCCCGATATTGTAAACCGGTTTTTATTTGGTTCTTTCGCTTCTCTCTCAAAAATTTCCCAATATCATAAGCATAAACTTTCATAAAGTGCAAGTGAGCAAGCATATGACAATTATTTTGCGATCGATCTCCTTGTGTGAAACGAAACAAACACAAAAGAAAGCATAAATAAACTGACACTTGCAAACGTAAACAAAAGCAAAAAAATTTTTTTGCACGGGAAGTGTCAAAACTTTTATCGTTTCAAGTGCAAGCAAAGAAAATATTTTCTTCGTGATGGCGGATGCAAATTTAATTCGTTTGCGTGGTCAAATAAAAGGTTCCTTCACCAAATATAAAAATTTTATAGTTGCTGCAAACGAGTCTACATCGTATGAATCTATTAAGCTTCGATACGAAAAGATTGATGCATTGTGGGACGAATTTGTCGCCGTCGACTCAAAACTTGCAGAGTTACATGATCAACCATCAGAATATTCTACCCAAGAAGATGTATACCTCGACCTTAAGGAACGCTATCTATTGAGTAGAAGATTTAAATGCCACACTCAACAGGTTTGCAGAAACTCAAAGGAACATTCTCGAGCAGACACGTACTACAGACACGCGCTTACTCAAGCTCGATATTCCCGCTTTTCATGGAGAATACTGCAAGTGGCCAACATTCAAAGACTTATTTTTAAACTCGGTTCACAATGTGAATACAATTTCAAATTCACGAAAGTTTCAGTACTTACAAATGTACCTCAAGGGTGAAGCTGAAACAGTCATCTCAGGTATGGTGTGTTCAAACGAAGCTTATGAGAGAGCTTGGACCAAGGTGTGTGAAAGGTATGACAAACAAAAGCCTATAATTATTTCGTACATTAAATCATTTTTCGATCTCAAAACTGTGAATGAGCCTTCAGCTGCAGCAATTCGTGCCTTGTCGGATAACACTGACTCAATTTTACGAGGACTCAAGTCTCTGGGGTCACATGCGGAAAGTCGAGACCCGTGGATCATATATTTGCTCCTCAAAAAATTGGACGACGATACAAAACGGCAATGGGCTGAAAGCAATGAGGGATCCCAAGATCATCCAAAAATTGAGCAGCTCATCGAATTTTTAAATAAAAGGTGGTCAGCCCTTGAGTGAATGCAGTCATACAAAAACACCCCGGCATACATCAACTTTTTAAATGTTTCAAATTCAAAGCTCTGGCATTAATACAAAAACGTGATTTTGTTAAAGAAAATAATTTGTGCTTTAATTGTCTTTCAACGGAGCATAAAGTGAATAATAGCACGTCAAATCAGAGATGTCATACTTGCGGTCGTCATCACCACACATGTCTTCATATGGACAGCAAGGACGAGTCTCCAGATGCCCAGACACCTTTGTCAACATATTCTATTCAAAGCAATAACCTTATAAATCAGAAGGTGTTGCTTCCCGTTGCGGTCGTAAATGCTTCAAACATCAATGGCACAGGGGCCACGGTTTGCAAAGTACTTATGGATTCAGCGTCAATGGGTACGTTTATTTCTGAAGACTTGGTTCAACGGCTGCGTCTCCCACGTCGGAATGGCCGCATCAAGGTTGGAGGAATCGGAGGTGAAAACTCAGTCACTACGAAAGGTGTAGTTTCGCTACGACTCACATCGAGATTCGATAGCAGCTCATCATTGCATATTGATGCGTTTATTCTAAAGCGTGTTTCACAGGAGCAGAAGTCAGATCCGATTAATATGTCTCATTGGGGTTTTCCACCAAACCTGAACATGGCAGACGACGGTTCCCTTAGCTCACATCCAATAGATATTCTCATTGGATCACAACATTTTTTCAATTTGCTATCTAATGGCAAATACACCAGCAACACTGGTTTTCCTACTGTTCACAACACAATTTTTGGCTATGTACTTGCTGGAAGAGTACATAACGGCGGGGAGGATACGTATGCTTACGCTGCAACAGTCTCAGCTGATAATCTTAAAATTGATGAATCATTGCGTCGATTTTGGGAAGCAGAGAAAGAGCCTGAGGTTGCTACAAAATTGTATACCCCTGAGGAACAGTATTGCGAAAATCATTTTCAAACAACACATGGATACGACAACACTGGTCGTCATATTGTAAGGTTACCCGTTCGTGACACCTCGCAGTGCCTAGGAAACTCACTCACGTCAGCCTACAAGCAGTTTGCGAGTCTCGAAAGACGTTTGCTCGTGATAATTTTCTCTCTTTAATCAGTACAAAGATTTTATCGAGGAGTATATTGCGCTAGAACATTTGGAGAAAATCCCACATGTAGAAATAAATAAGTGTTGCAGCAAAACTTTTTATCTTCCACATCACCCAGTTTTGAAACCTGAGGGCAGGTCAACCAAATGCCGAGTTGTTTTCAATGGATCAGCCAAATCTACATCTGGCGTGTCTCTGAACGATATGCTTGCAATTGGCCCTACAATTCAGCGCGACTTGACTTCGTTACTCATCAACTTCAGGCGATACCGTGTGGGACTCTGCGGTGATATCGTTAAAATGTATCGCCAGATCCTGATTCATCCAGAGGATAGAGACTATCAACGTATTCTGTGGAGAAGTGGCACTGATCAACCTATTTGTCATTATAGGCTCCGCACTGTCACTTATGGAACCGCTTCTGCGCCATTCCTCGCTACGCGTTGTCTCTACGCCACGGGCGAAGAAATCGATCCATCAGATATTGGAGTATTAATCAAAAACAATTTTTATGTAGATGACCTCATTTGTGGCGCAGATTCAGCAGAAGAAGCAACCATATTAAAGACTGACATCACCATGGCTCTTCAGCGCAGAGGTTTTCCACTAACAAAATGGGTTTCGCACGATGCTAAGGTAATTGTGCATTCTGATCATAAGATAACTGATCTCGATATCGCAGGAATCGATGCTGATAGCAGTCTTAAAATTCTGGGTCTACATTGGCAGCCGCTCACAGATTGTTTCACTTTCAAGGTCAGACCAATCAGCAACGCTTGCACCAAAAGAGCGATACTATCGGAATCTTCCAAGATTTATGAGCCACTTGGGTTTCTCTCACCCTGCACTGTAATCATAAAAATCATGTTCCAACAATTATGGTTGAACAATTTCGATTAGGATGAAGAACTCCCAAGCTCATTTTCTGTAAAATGGCTGACATTTCGACAAAATTACGAATGTTTCAACAAGCTACAAATTCAACGGTGGATCAACTTCAGCCCATCGGTGAAGCTCCAGCATTGTGGCTTTTCAGATGCATCGGAAATGGCATATGCAGCTGCTGTATACTGCAGAGTTCAGTCAAATCATGGCTCAAAGGTCATTCTTCTCACTGCAAAGACCAGAGTAGCACCTCTCAAACAAGTGTCTCTACCTCGGCTAGAACTTGCAGCCGCTCTACTGCTAGCTAAAGTTTTCAAAGCTGTCAAGGTCGCTTTGATGATCAACGACGTTGAATGCATTGCATGGACAGATTCAATGATAGTTCTTGGTTGGCTATCCTCACATCCACGACGCTGGAAAACTTATGTTGCAAATAGAGTTTCGGAAATCATTGATATAATTTCTCGGTCATCATGGCATCATGTCATATCATCAGAAAATCCTGCAGATGCTGCAACGCGTGGGTTAGAGCCAGAAGTACTTTTAAACTATTCTCTCTGGTGGCATGGTCCCACCTGGCTCTCGCAGTCACAAGAAACTTGGCCCCGTTTTCATGCGAATGATGACGTCAGCGGACCCATAGAGGCAGAAGAGCACAAAACCACTTGCTTTGCCTTTCCAGTTATTGAGCAACCTGATGTAATCAGTCAACTGCTCCATCGCTATTCAAAACTACACAGGGTACTTTATGTGATTTCAGCCTGGAATCGAATTGTGAAAAAGAGACGTAACAACGGTGCATCCTTTCCAATCACATACACCGCAGCAGAAATCCATGCAGCTCTACTTCACTGCGTAAGATGGTCTCAATTGCAACATTTTTCTGAAGAATTTCAACAATTGTCAAACAATAGACAACTCTCCACGAGAAGTTCGATTCTTAAACTTTCACCATTTCTAGACTCTTTTTCAATTCTACGTGTTGGTGGGCGACTCAAAAATGCAGTTTGTAATGTTGATACTAAGCATCCTATGCTGCTGTCTAAAGATAGTATCCTAGCTCAACGCATTGTCTCAGCACAGCACATCCAAAATCTTCACGCTGGTCCGACGCTACTAATGAACATTTTGCGACAACAATTTTGGATAACTAACTGTCGCCGACTAATCAAACAAGAAATCAACAAATGCGTAGTCTGCACTCGCTTTCGTGCTTTGACTTGCTCGCAGCAAATGGCAGATCTTCCTAGCAGCCGCGTAACTCAGGCTCGTCCATTTTCACGCACTGGCATAGATTATGCAGGCCCTTTTTTGATGAAAGTTCATAAAAGCAGAAAAGCAGCTCCGATCAAAGGATATATCGCAGTTTTTGTGTGTCTTTCCACACGGGCAATGCATCTTGAAGTTGTTTCGGACTTGACATCAGACGCTTTTCTTGCAGCTCTGAAGCGATTTGTCTCTCGAAGAGGTCTACCATCAGATATGCACAGCGATAATGGCACCAACTTCATTAGTGCTAACCGAGAACTAATGAAAAACTTCAAACAAATATCAAAATCTAAAGAAGTCGGTTCTTACATGGCACATGCGCAAATTAACTGGCATCTGATCCCACCAGGCGCACCACATTTTGGCGGTATCTGGGAATCAGCCGTCAAAGCTACTAAATTTCACTTGCGGCGTGTTATCGGCGAAATCAAGCTCACATATGAAGAGCTTTCTACTTTGCTCTGCGAAATTGAAGCCCAACTCAATTCTCGCCCACTTACAACCTTGTACGATGACGACATCGATAATATCAACGTACTAACGCCAGGCCACTTTCTCATTGGCCAACCATTAGTGCAAATTGCGGAGCCCAGCCTAGAACATCTTAAACTAAACCGTTTGTCTCGTTGGCAGCTACTCACTCGCTTACAACAGGAGTTTTGGCGTCGATGGCAACGAGAATATCTCACAACACTGCAGCAACGCTCCAAATGGTACATCAAAAAACAAAATTTGAAAGCTGGTTCAATTATACTAGTCTACGACGAACATGCTCCACCTTCTTGCTGGCAAATGGGCTTAGTCACTGAAGTGCACCCAGGCAAAGACAACTTGGTTCGTGTGGCCACAGTAAAAACTTCAAGGTCTATCATGAAGCGCCCAGTTACCAAACTATGCATGCTGCCTATTGATGATTAAGGTGTCCCTTAACAGCCGGGAGGATGTTCTGGTTTTATTTAATAAATTATGTATTTATTTGCAATGTTCAAAATTAAGGCTAACTAATAGTTGTAACAATTTCCATTTTTTACACATAAATATTTCGTAGGCAACACAGGTCACTATATGTAATAATCTGTTAGTCCTCTCTTCTTTTTCTTGTACAATAAAGTCTGTCTCGCACTATCAACCGAATAGCAAACGTCTTTACTTTCGTCCTACGTCGGCGTAGTTGTTAGACTCGATACAGTCCACTCAGTCGGTCAGCAGAACCCTAAAACTGCCCCACTATGTTTATGATCGAGCGTAATCGCGTCGCGCGATGCGAATCGCTACTTGCGACAAGTTATACGAGCACATAAGTGTTTATGATACAGCGATTTAACGAAAAACGATTCCGAGCGATTTAGATTTTGAAATAGAGTAGCAAATCGCTCAATTTTTATTTGGAATAAGTATTTTTATTACATCTTTAGGCATTATTCTAAGGTTTTAAGCATTTCTTATCATTGGTGACCCCTGGTGAAATTACAAATATTGGAAATACAAAATATATGAAATATTATACAAAATATATGAAATACAAAATTTTTGTGTAACACATTAAGCCATTATAACCCAGTTTTTGGAAATAGCGGTCATAAAGACCAATAAAAACATGTCTAAGGGCTGTTTTCACAATGTTCAGTTAAAATTTAACTTTCAGATAAATAAAAATGTTGTATGAAATTTTATGTCAAAGTGACAGTTAAAGTTCCAGTTAATGCTTAACTGGACATTGTGAAATTGGCCCTTAATGGGATAAGATGGTCTAAAAAATTTTCCCTTGCGTGATTTCATGGTAACATTGGAACACGTTTTAACCAAAGAGTTTTACATAAGAATGAAATTTCAAAAATACGTTTCTTGAGGGTGTTTTATCTAAAAAAACAATAAATAATTGATTTAATGTTTGAGGTATAATTTTTTTATATAACTTGAATTATACATTGAATAAAGGCAAAAAATTTGCTAAATCGCACGACTTATTCCGAGCATTTTTGAAGTCGAAAGAAAATAAAAACCGCATCAAGCCGAGATTTACATAGTACGGCGATGAGAAACCCCTAAATAACCTTCAAAAAATTTTTGAAAATTCTCAGCTCACTCTTTTTCTCAGCTTATTTTCTTTTAGATTTCCGATTTCCAATATGAACAATAAGTATTCAATCGCTTGCAATTCCGCTAGATCGTTAACACTCTGTCGCTAGCGAAAACGCTACTTTCGATAGAGCTATTCGTAAACGCAGCCTAAGTCTCAATAAAATGTTCGTATTTTGTTGCCAAAAAACTTTTATTTTGATTTTCGAAAAATTTTATTATTATTGCTTGTGGGCAATTTGTTTTCATTACAATCGTAATTACTTACAAGCGAAAAGCTGCTTAAATTTTAAACTTTCTGGTGCTTACAAAACGAATGATTTTAATTTTAAATAATAATCTTAAATATAATACAATTTTAATACACATTCTTAAAGACATACATATAAGTATATATAAAAATAAAATACACTTGATATGATGATTTTTTAACAGAATTCGCTTTTAACATTTTTTACATTTAATTAGTTCACTGCAAAATAAATTCTCTAGTGTATTAACTTGCCCAAAAAAAAAGTTGTTTTTTTTTAATATAAAAGAACTATATGTATATTGAAAATAATTTGCATCAAAATAAATGTATGATTACAATAACTGGGTGGTTAGTTGGTCGGAATTTTTCTGAATTGTCCAAAGTTTTAGTTCCATGCCCAAATGCATATAATTAAAAATTTTAAATAAATAAATATTATACATAGGTACATTTTTTTTTTTTTTTTTGTTTGCACGAAGAAGTATATCGATAATCCATAGAGCGCAACATTCCTATGTCCACTTGCGTGTAAGTTTGAAATATTTTTAGTTATGGACTCGTGGTGGGCTTCTTAAGAGAGTATAATACCACAACTGTCCACCAATTTTAGGAAATTAATAGGAGGCTGTAGAAATTAACTTAATATGTAAAAAAACCTGGCAGTTTTAAAATGATCACCGTTTGAAAATTTATTTTTATTGAACTCAGGACTATTACGCTCTAAGGTATCGATATGTATTATGCTGCAATTTAAATGCAAGAGTTTGAGTTTACCTGCCTCTGTTTTTAACTCAAGATACATTTTCAGAAGGATCAGACGTAAACGAGCCTGTTACAGCATAGGCACTAATGGAAAAGAAACTTAATGGGGTAAGTTTTTGTCCAAAATAAGGTACAAGGCCATTAATCATTAGATAAAGAAATATGTATAATATGAAAAATATAAGCTTAGGGGCTGACCACAAACCTCGTGGCGCTAAAATTATCTGAAATTTATAACACCGACATCATGTCACGGTATCCGAAACACCCCTTTCTACAATTTTGTTCCCCTCTTAGTACCAGTGCAATAATAAGTCTCATCTTCACGTACAATTCTATCAAACCGAAAACAAATTTGAATTAATAAAAATTTTTTACTTAATGGGTTATTTCAAGCACCGTCCCGGTTGAAGAAACCCGCTTATTCAAACCCCTGCCCTTAGGATCGTCAAAAAGTTTATGGTCAACCCTCTATAACTTTAGTCTCATTTTTTGCTAAGCTTTGTATTTTTTTTTTTTTTCAATTTATTTATTTAAAGCTAAGTTAACAAAAAGTTAAACATAAAACTGTAAAGTTTTCACATTGCCTTCTACGCATTTAGACACATTTTTAAGAATAAAGTCACATATGTTTTCCAAGATCTTTCCGACGATTTAGGTTAAATCTCATTAAATAAATTTTTTATGAAAATTGAGGTAAGGATAGCACACTAAATATTTTTTTAAGCTCTATCGATATAGCATTTTACTCAGAAGAAAAATTCATACAATTTTTGATGTTTCCTCTTAAAAAAAAAAACGCGAGTTAATGAGTTTTACCTTTTTTTCGTATAAATTTTTTTGCAACGTCTGTGGCTTTAGATTTTGTTCTGTTTATGCCCATGTCTCTAGCTTTAGGCCTCAAATAATGGCTCTAAGTGAGACCCAGGTGTGTGCGGATCCGCTTGATTTTCATATACCTGGGTATCACTTATTGGCATAGCCATTGGTCTCGCCCTATATATTCGTAGCGAAGTAGCGTACCAGTGCCAGCAGCAATTAAACACGACGCACGCCGAATTTTACTCCATGTGGGTTAAGTTTAATGTCCAGTCGCACATTCTGCAATTTTGCTTCATTTATAGAAGCCTGAATTTACGGAGGAATCCCTTTTTTGATAAAGCGGACTTCCTCTCTGATTCGATTTCCCAAATTTTAGAGTCGTACCCAGAAAGTGAAATCGTTATTGCTGGATATTTCAATATCCATAACACCAATTGGCTGCGTTATTCCGACCGTACAACTCCTGAAGGCCGTTACATTGAGCACTTTGCCGAGTCAAACCTCCTTACTCAACTAGTGAATGACCCCAAATATATTCCACGTGTTGGGGGCAAAGCCTTAGTACTCTAGAACTTTTTTTGACGTCGCATCATGAGAAATATGATGTGTCAGCCTTTGCACCTCTCGGTAATTCGGACCATTGCACCATTTCCGCTGCATTTTCATACACCAGTTTACGCCCTGTTTTGCCTAAAGCGCCGAAACGGACGGGAATGGTGCAGGAAATTATTTTATTGGGTATGAGGTCCTTCATACCCAATAAAAAAGTTAATATTAAACCAAAGGACCATTCTTGGTATAATGAGACTTCTAGAATTGCAGTCAGGTCCAAAGAGGAAGCGTTTCAGAATTGGCGTTCCAACAAAAATGTTCATACTGAAAGACTTCGCATTGAGGCTAGAAATCGCTGTAATGCTTCAAAAAGTGTCAAAGCTCTGAGGAGATTGAGAGAAAAAGGAAGTATAAGAATGACACACAAATGGCCTCAAAACAATCTCCGAGTAAGGTGGAGCTAATCGGGTCGAATTCAACGCAAGCAAAACCCAATGCTGTCTGTTGTCTCACAGATGAGTGGATTGTCCCCCTTCACCCCTCAATATGGTGTAGACATTATATCAGCAACTCTTGACGTTCTGGGTATATCGATTCAAGCTGATCTGAGGTGGACAGATAATGTATTCGATGTGTCGAAAGAAGCGGCCAAGTGTTTAGGTTATCTTAAACGGCGTACGAAATACTTTACTCCTGTTGATCTTCGGACTGTCTATTTCGCCTATATTAGACCTAAGCTAGAGTACAATTCGCATATCTGGGCCGGGGCTCCACTTTGTAGCTGCTAGACAGAGTTCAACGTCGTGCGATGAAGTTGATTGGGGATGAGGATGTTGTATCCTCTATTGACTCTGTTGAATACCGTCGTAACGATGTGTTACTATTTTTTATAGATATTATCATGGGATGTGTATGGGCTGGTTCCGTCAGTTCGTATATTTTCTCGCAGCACTCGGGCGTCTCATCAGGCCCATCCGTACTGCGTTGCAACGGTTTTTAACAGAACATCGCACTATCGTGATAATTCGTTCTTTGGCCGTACGATTAAGTTGTGGAATAATCTCCCTTGCGAACATTTTTCCCGACAGTTATGACATCGGTAGATTTAAGAAAAATGTTCATCGACACTACTCCTATTTTGCCCCGTCTCTCTAACTTTTTTCCTTTTCTACAAATCAACACAGTGCATTGCATTTATAAGAGCTATCCCCGTTGGTTAAAGCAATAAAAAAAAGGTATGCTTTTTTTTCTCTGAATACGAAGCTTTCGATCGAAGGGTTAACGTATTTTCGGCTAATTAAATCGACGTATACCAAGCTTATCTTATTCCTGTAACTATTAACTTTCGATTTTTATACATTCTCTTTTCTGTGATGACGTATTTTTAGTGTCAGACTATTATTTTTTAACAGTTTTGAAGGGTGACAAAGTAACTGTAGTCTGTTGTCCTACTTAATACTTGTAATAAACCGTATTCTAATTGTTTCCAAAAACATGATTGTAAAACGTCACTTCTATAAGAAGAGTTACATTCAAAGTTTCGAACACACACATTATTGTCTATACTAAATATGAGCCGTTCAAAATGACAATGGTGCAACTCCAAATAAAATTATGTGCCATAATGATCGTTTATTTGGTCGATATCATTTTTTCAAACTTAATCTCAACAGTTCCATATCATCAAGCAAATTTTTCGTGAAAACAGAAATCCCTAACAAAATGTCAGCCAAATAATATTAGGACATTACTTTTACTTCATTTTGGAGTTGCACCATTGTCATTTTGAACAGCTCATATCATCAAATGTTACACAGGGTCTTGTTAGATTTACTTCCAAAGTTTCCATAATCTAACATTCGTTTTTAAAATTAAACTTAAAAAACAATTATAAAATGGCTCTATTCGTGAAAAGATATTGAATTGTAACTTTATTAGTCATAAAAAAATGTGCCCTTCTTCTTATCAGGATCATGAATTGCAGTTGGATTTACTTATGACTGTAACTGTACCGTTTGTCCTTAAAAACAAGAATTATCTAAAGATTAATTTATCAAACTCATAACTTTCTGTTTACTCTTTATCTTTAATCTTATCTATATATATGCCAAACTTTTTTAATTAAGCAATTATTCCACCATCATAAGCATAATCTGCTTTATTGTGCATAACCAAACGATCCTCAACGAAGTAAAAGCTATCGGAACGCGTTTCAAAGGGACATGAGATCATTTCCGCAACTGCAAAATAGAAGAAATACATGCATATAAGTTAATACGTATAAACATATATACAGAGTGGTTGGTAATCGGTAGAACACCGGAAAATGTAAGATTCCTGGGACTATTCTCAAAAACTTTTCTTAGTTCCGTTTTTCGAAATTCGCAAAACTGACGGAGATATAGCTATCGAAAATCGGGATATAGCTTTATGAAAACCGCAACTGGAAAATCATAACCCCTTGATGAATTTTAATAATATTGGTGTCATTTAAAAAGTATTTTGATTAGCTTCAAAATTGGAGTGCTAAAATTTTAAATCCGGTCATGGTTCTCGAAGATATGGCAAATTTTCCAAAATTTGTTTTTAAAGCATTTTTTTTTTTTCCAAAAACTGTGTTATTAACCCTTAGAAACCTGATTTTTTTTAATGAGCTGAAAAAATGTAACATTTTAAGCTTGCGATTCTGGACAACTTTTGTTCTACGACTTTGAGCATAGTTGACGTTTACCAGAATTAGGAAAAAAATATCTGGTTGGTTCCTAGCGGAACCACTAGGCACCCGGACATCAAAATTGAAAAATATGAATTTTGTAACAAAGAACTTTTCCAGAGAAATATTAAATAAAACTGCATGAAAATGAAGAGAAATGAGCATAAATCTATAAGCAACCGCATTTAGTTTTGGTAAATCTTACTGAAACAGCGTTTTTCAGGCAAAAACACAAATTTGGTATGAAATCTTTGTGTGGAATAATCAATGCGGATTGTTGCATCGCGGATTTCCTTTCTGGATATATTGTGATTAATATACAACGTTTTTAAGGCAAAATTTAATTCATACCAGAACGGCAATGTCATTCCAAATTCATCCTACTAAATATATAAGACACAACGTCTGTCTGTGTCTCCATAACTCGAGAACCATTCGTCCGATTTGCATGATTTATTCTCTTCTTTATAGATATTTTGCATGGCAAGGCTTAAGGATACATTTTATTTCGAAGTACTCTCGGCTTCGTCCGGGTACTTGGAAAATGCCAAAATCCCATATCCCATTCGCATGATTTTTTCGTTTTGAAGGCAAAGTCTAAGCCGGAATATTAAAAACCTGGCGCCGGGACGAATAACATCCGCTGGAAAAATGTCCAATAAAACGATATAAAAAAAGACCTTCTGAGAATGTGTGACAGATATGAATGAGATTAAGTACGTACATTTTTAAAGGGAATCGGGAACGGGCGAACGAAGTCGCTCCCGGGCAACTAGTAAAATATAAATATTTTCGTTATATTTAATAAGCACCACAAGATGTATGAGTGATATTTGCTGGTGCCTGACAGTTCCGCAAGGAACCAACCATAAATTCAAAAAAATCCGCTAAAGTAAAATCAAAATTTTTTTTCTAAAATTTACAATTGCTTCTAGACCACTTAACTGTCAAGAAAATATTTTTTCCATCTTTGATAATAGTGAATTTACCACAAAAATATTTTTTTAAAAGTACGGAATTTTACAAAAGTATTTTTTCTTGAGATGGAATCTCTCTACTGAATATACAGCTGTCAAATGAAGTTGGTTTCAAGCGGCTATCGACGCAAACGGTGGCTCTTGGATCAACATACATTTTTGAAGTTACAGCGGGAAGTTTAAAAGAAATTTGTTTAATGAAATTTTGAGTTTAGTTGGTTGGTTCCTGGCGGAACCAGTGGGTTGTTAAGGGTTAACACATAGTTCTAGCAATAAATTATAAAATCACAATTTATTTCCTTTCATTTGATATGTAATTTGTACCTGATTTCCTTCATTAGCATATTTTTTGTAGGAAAACAAAAGGAAACCAAAGAAATTTTCATGCAATTTATCAAAACATTACAATAGCACCGAAAATTCGCCATATCTCGAAAATAATGACTCGGATTTAAAATTTTTTACACCAAATTAAAATACTCTTTGAATGACACCAATATAATTAAAATCCATCAAGGGGTTCCGAACTTATTCAGGTTTTTATAAAGCTACATCTCCGTCAATTTTGCGAATTTCGAAAAATGAAACTAAGAAAATTTGTTCACAATAGTCCCAGGAATCTTACATTTTCCGGTGTTCTACCGAATCCCAACTACCTTGTATGTATAAATATAAGAATATTGCAATAAATATGTTCCTATTAATTTTAATAAATATTAAATTAAACTAATTTCCACCACGTTATGTGGAAAAGGGTTTAAAGAATGAAAGTAGATATAGTAATACACAAAAATTTAATTTACTTAATCACTTACTTAATTCAGAAGGGAGATTCGGAAATTCGTAAATGTGTTCACAGGTATTTTTGGAATGTGGAATGCAGTAGCCAAACTCGAAATCAAAAGTCTTCAAAAGACGATCGCGAAAAAAATGGCGCTCAATCATGCGAAAGTTATTTACAGGTTTGCTTCCAACTGTAAATTCAACACTGAAATGAAACATAAAAAATTATATAACAATATATTTTTGTATAACGTGAACAATAGTATCGTCCAGTGTTGACAGAAAAGGGATATTCAAATTTATATGTATATGCAAGTCTATTTAAGAGCAAAAATAATGTCATAATTTTACTTGATGATGTAGATAGAATTGACAACATTAACTAAGTAAGAAAAACCATATCTGTCAAATAACCGATTATTATGCAAATAATGTGTATGATATTGCTTGAATGGACTCCCATCACTATTAAAATTAATTATTCATGTATATCAATCGATAATGTATAACCATGGGTACAACATAAGTCCGGTTTCCTAAGGTCTATCCTGACAACAATATTTATTTATTTATTTGTTTAAGTATAGTACAATAAGATACGAAATCTTTTAAAGTACATAATAAATTAATTAATGTGTTGAACTCTTATAACAAAAATGAGTTAAGAATATTAGCTAGATAAAAAATTCTAAAAGCTAGATAAAATGCTGAAATACAAATTGAGACTAGATTTTAAGCTACCAATATCTGACTAGAATTTTTTTTTTTTTGCTCTAAATTCTTAATTCATTTATGATTTTTTGTGGGGTTATCGTAAATCAAGATTCCCGGGGAATTTTCTTAAACTGCAATAGAGAATGCACGGCAGTCTTAGAAAATTCTCCGGGAATATTTATTCACGATAACCCCCTGTCTTATTGATGAGTAATAGTTGTTTGCACTTTCACGGATTATAATTGTAAGACCAAAATATTATGTATTTTAGTAAAATTTTAGTGTGTCATCATTTAAAAACAAACAGCACTCCACTCAAAAATTTAAACCAAGTTGTCGCAAATACAAAAAAAAAAAAGATCTTAAATTATTCATCTGAAAAAAGTTTTTGGTTCTTCGACTACTTTTTGAAAAACGGTCGAAAGGTTAAAAGATGTCGGCAAATGCGTCTGATGAGGATGACCTATGTTGGGTCCCGAAATGCGTAACGCAACCTTCCGAATTTTGACGTCCATTAAGTTAGCAGAGCGAAAATGGCAGAGCTGTAAAAAAATGCCATAATTATAGGCTAATTAAAGGATAGTTAAGTACCATAACGCCGAATTTTAGGCTCTTCATTTAAAAAAAAAAATAGCTCTGCTAGCTTAAGCTTTCGATAAAGCACATATGGGACGTATTGAACTTAAGTAAGCAGTCAATATTTAAAGCCTACTTACCTCTACTCTTATGTTTAATTACTGTTGTTGTAGTAGAAGTAAATTTGTTGTTGTAAAATTGTTGTTTTTGTCTAGCATTGTAAAATTCCTAACTTCAAGAAATTTGATTTGATGCATTTTTTTTAAATGAAAAGCTTTTCTTTTGGCGATGGGGCATTTAATTAGCCTTTAATTATTCATTGCTTACTTTAATTCAAAATGTTTTTTTCCGAAATAGCTCTGCTAGCTTAAACTTAACCTAGCAGAATCTTTTTTTTTAATGATAAGCCTTTTTATTTGGCGATTGGCTATTTAAAGAGCCTTTAATTATTGACTGCTTACTTTAGTTCAATATACGTCCCATACGTCCCAGCTTAAACTTAAGCTAGCAGAGAAAACTTTTTTTTTTAAATGAATAGCCTAAAATTCGGCGTTAGGGCACTTAACTATCCTTTAATTAGCCTATAATTATGGCATTTTTTTTCAGCTCAGCCATTTTCACTCTGCTAACTTAATGGACCCCAAATCTTGTTGGTTATTTCAAAGCATTTTTCCTTGTTTTTATTATTTTATTGGTGCTTACAAAAAAAAAAATTACCAATATGCTCATCCCAACAAGTTGTCTGATCCACAGGCTTGTTGGTAGCACAATAATGAAAATTATTATCAGTTGCAATAAAAAATTTAAATTAAATACCTTACATTGATCGAAAAGTGAATATAACCAGATAAGTGCCACGCCCACCTCATTAAAAACTTTAAAACGTTATATCTGTTTTGGTGAAATTTGCTTAATAGGTGGTGGGTAACGAACGCGAATACCATACACTTGTCGAAAAATTTGCACACTCAAATAAATTCCACCCCCACTTTTCAAATTTAAGATTCATTTCTATCACGAGTACTTAGTTGCATGCGTTTTGTTTTTTTTTTTTTTAATGGACCCAAAGCAGTTTTGTATTTTTATTCTTTATTCGGATAACGAATAAAAATTTAATTTTGTTATAAATTTTGGTTCTTAAAAAAAAATTTAAAAACATTCACAACAAACCCGAATATGGATGATTCTTCTGTCGAAGAAAGTGAGTACTGCATTATTTTCGGCACAAACAAGTAGTTCAAACAAGTAGTTTAAGTTCAGCTTGGGTCTTTTTTGTACTTTTCTAAAATGGGCCGCTCAAAAAAATTAGATGCACGTTAGGCCGTTTCAAATTTTTTTGCGGCAAAAAGTATAGCAACAAATAAATCTACTAAAAATTCTAAAAAACTTTGCCCAAGAAACCATGGGTCTAAAATAAGTATCGAGCAGCCGTAATTTGCGTTGAAGTTTTGATGTACTACTCTAAAATAGAATACGAAAAAAGAAAAAATTCAAATACTTTTAATAATTTTATATGAAGCAAGAATAAAAAAATTTAAATTTTTTCTTTTTTTGTATTGTATTTTAAAGTACTACATCAAAACTTCAACACAATTTACGGCCGCTCGATATTGATTTTAGACCGATGGTTTCTTTGGCAAAGTTTTTTAGAATTTTCCATAGATTTTTTTGATGCTATACTCTTTGCAAATGTTTTGCCTCCCGAACAAATTGACCCGGCCTAATGCACGTATTTTATGGCCGTTTAAAAGAAAAATGAGCTTCGAAAGCTGAGTACCTAAGCAAATAATATTATATGCGCTGTTTGTAAAAACCCAATCATCTTTACCACTAAAATACAAAAATTAGATCTTTAAGATTCCAGGAAACTGAGGCCAGGATGCTGAGTTTTTTTCACTTTTCAGTGAATAAATCGTCAATACAACGCTCAACGACGAAATTATGGATTTCTACAATAAAATGTTATTGATTTGTATACAAGTAATAAAAATTTCCTTCGAAAACTATTTTTGACGAAAATAATTGCGAAGAGGCTGAGATAAAAGTCGAGTGACAAATAAAACTGTAATTTCGCAAAAATACATGGCAGGCTGAGGATTTGACACTTAAGTTAAATTTTTGTATGAAATGTCTTTGGGATCGAGGTGATTTTCAGTCTAGGAGTTTAGTTTGGATTTTAAGTCAATGAAATGTTGTTACAAAAAATAAGAAAAATGAGGTGAGCCGCAGAATATTCCTTCGTAAATTGAATCATCCATATAGCATTGCAATAAATATTCACATTATGAAACAATGCTACAGCAACATGAAATCGCAAATCATCAAAGAGAAAAAATCAAATGGAGTATATGGAGCAAAATGTTTTGGAAGAGAACAAAAAACCCAAATTCGTACAAGAATAGCGAGACACAAATCAGACTTCAAAACAAGAAATTAGAAGTGCAGATAGCTCTCTCGGCCCACTGTGCAATACAATTATGCACCTGATCTTGAGAATGTGAAAACATTAGAAAAAGAGAGAAACTACAACAAGCGCTTATCTTTAGAGATGCTATACATAACAAATGTGCGTACACACAAACGTATGAAAACTAAATGTGCTGAACAGTGCGTGAAGTGGTACAAAATTTACATTCCGTTGGAGTGGTTCTTTCAAATAATTGTTTTGTGGTGAACAATGTTTTTCCCAAGTCGAACTCTGGCTATAGAAATGCACTCTTCTCTGTATAATTTTGAGCTATAGCTGAGTCTTATGTGGATTATGTGTGCTTAAAAAGGTGTTCGAAGTGTTCCATTTTATTTGCTGGATTCTGTGAATATTAAAATATCAATCTATGCAAGGGGTGACAGCAACTAAAGGTAGCAGAGTTTGCGTATTCATTTCCAGGATTTCCTATATAGGAATTGATAAAACGAAATTAGTTTGACAATGACTAATACGGAGTAATCAGCGGTAATAGGCATTTTATATATTTTTAAATTTTTTAATAATTCTTCTTAAGTAGCGGAGCGTCGTGTATTTGAAAATCTGTTGTCCTCAATGTTGTAATAATTTGTGATAATTTTATATTGAACTAATTAAACAGTCATTTTTGCAATTTTTCAACAACAGACGAAAGCAAGTGTTAACATGGAAATTGATTACATATGTTTCGGCTACTTCCACATACATATTTATATATTTTCATATATAAACATGTATATAGCCTCATCAGATCAGTTTTAGTTAAATCTTGCCAGAAACCGTACTCGAACCCGTGACTCCGGTTTTCTAATGAAAGAGAACGCGGTGCTTAAGCGATTGTGCTATAGGCCACGAGTAAACTCTCTGAGCAGGATCGCCATTATGCATAACTCATAAGGCTCACTAGCGCCGTCTGTTGTGAAAAATTGCCAAATTGTTAGTTGGTAACACACTCTGGTTTTGAGACATGCTACGCTAGTGAGCCTTATGAGTTATGCATAATGGCGATCCTGCTCAGAGAGTTTACTCGTGGCCTATAGCACAATCGCTTAAGCACCGCGTTCTCTTTCATTAGAAAACCGGAGTCACGGGTTCGAGTACGGTTTCTGGCAAGATTTAACTAAAACTGATCTGATGAGGCTATATACATGTTTATATATGAAAATATATAAATATGTATGTGGAAGTAGCCGAAACATATGTAATCAATTTCCATGTTAACACTTGCTTTCGTCTGTTGTTGAAAAATTGCAAAAATGACTGTTTAATTAGTTCAATATAAAATTATCATACTTCAATTTAGAAAAAGCGCGTTGGTACTTTCATTAGTACTATACAAGCAATAAAAAACAGTCAATAAACTAACTTCGTAATAATTTGTGTTTTTTATAAATTCAATCAGTTCCTGAAGGGACAAAGTATTTGACAAATTAAGTAGTGTTATTTTTGACCGCGAGTCAGAATACAAAAACTAAAAATTTAATTTTATTGTTTTTTTATAAATAAAAATGTACAAATGAAGCAATTTCGAGTGAATGTGGTAAATCAGATGAAAGGAAATAAATAACAAATCCTTTATTTGTGGTTAAAACTGAAAAAAATATTGTCGTATCATAAAAATATAATTTAAATTGAAAACTTTTCTGCACACATTTTATATATCGTAAATAAATACCCTTCATGACATACATATCGGTTCTTCTAAAAACTATATTTCTTGTTTATTTACGTTAAGCTCAATTTAGTTTTGAAATAAAAATATCAGGTATCGCTAAAGTTAAATTAAACAGTTGTGTATTGTGGGTATGGTTAAATTTATATATTTAAAATCTTACGTGGCCCCAACAATTTTTAAATTAAGGAATGCTGGCGTGAACTGATAGCGCACGTAACGTCCAGCGTTTGGATCGGTAGTGTCTTCCAACGAAAGCTCTTCTGTTGCAGCTAAAAGAGACTCTTCCGCGGCCCCTTTCGGAAATTGTTCACTCGGTGGCTTTGCGATTTCAAACAGAACTGCGCCACTGTCAAGATCACGGATTTTAAAACGTGTGAAATCAATTTCATATATATTCGCATCAGGGGAACAAAGATAATCTTCAGAGATCTTCGTCAGTCGTAACACTTCATCAGGACTAACGACGCATTGGACGTTCCGATCCGAATCTTCCTCTACTTCTACTGAAGTGTTGCCCGATTGAATAGCATTAAGTTGCTTTCCAATAACGCTCATTGCTCACAAAATATGTGTTAGTGATCAATGACCCAAATTAATTTTACAATTTGTTTTACTTTGATTGAATCGATGTTGGAAAAATTTATTAATCGACTTGCAATGTTACACACTCTAAGCAATTTCTTAAATTTTAATATTTTAATTTCATAGTAAATAATCTATAGATAAGAAAGATTGATTTTTTTTTTCATTAGCTTTCTTTGAAATGTAAATAATCACAGAAAATTAGAAATCCTTCGCGACCAGGGCAGTGACAGTAGTGCCACATAGACATAATTTTGACAAAATTTAAGCACTTCACTACACGGTTAGATTTGTCGAATTTGCTACACAACAAGAATGATAGAATATGAGATTACGACATGATGACGTACATGGTTAGGTCTTTTTTCTTTTCATGTCTTTTCTTCATTTGGAGTAGCCGTTGAAAATATACAAATTGCGAAATAAATTCATACATTAAGGCCCAATTACAGTGTGAGCTTAAGCTTAAGCTTAGCTAAGCTGTTAGTGTAGCTTAAGTGGTCCTTAAATGAGGCGTTGCGTGCTTTAACGCCCCAAGTCGAAAAATGGCATTTCGAGATAATTCAATTTAAAGTTTTTAAATGCTGAAAAAAAGAACAAACCATCATTTAAACCTTGAAAAACATCTTTATTCAATTAAAACAAATAAAATGAGTAAATAATTACCGCTAACACATAATACTAACGCATAATGACAGAATTATCGAAGAAGGAAAAATTTAAATTATAGGGCGTTTTTGCATAAATCTATTGACCATCACTGGAGTAACGTTAGCATTTTGCTTGGGAAACCGGCAAAACTGTTCCGATTTTAATGATTTTTTTTTTAAAATGAGGGGAATGAAATATACTTTCACCCCAATTATTTATAAATGTGCGTTTTTGTTTGTTTCTTTAAAATTTTAATTTTATAAAATGCATGCATACATTTGCATCTAAGTTTTGCATTTGGTAAATATTTTTTTTGCAAACGGTTATAGAGATTTTAACGAAATTTGGTACAATGTTCTATATTAGTATAACATTGTGATTGGGTCAATTCTAACCCAGTGGATACTCATAGAAAGGCGTAGCAAATGCTTTAAAATTAGAATTTATTTGGTAATATTTCGCAAACGGTGGTTAAGTTTGGTAGACTAGTGCTGATTATAAATAGCGAAAAGTGGATGGGATGGCAGGAGCGTCACACCCACTTTTAAAGAGTTGAATATTTTGAAAAGCGGCGCAATTTAATGAATTTATAGAATATTGAAATCAAAAATAAATTTCGAATTCTTGTCTTTTTTTACTCTTTTGACGATAGCTTTTTTTAGATCAAAGATAGGAAAAGATAAAATGTAATAAAAAATAAGGAGATAAAGTTTCCTTTTAAATGCTTTCTTGAAAAATTTGTTAGGCTAAAAATTTATCGAAATATTGAGTGGCCATAGAAATTTTTTTACCCGGTCGGAAAAATGGATTTAATTCAAAAGCAAGGTGCCTTACGAAAAAAGTGTATTAGGCAGAAAATGCTTAGAATCGTCCAAAAAATATGTGTGAATTTTTCCAGAATTTTTTCGAACATTTTATAATTTTTCAAAATTTCGTTAAAAAAAAATCTAAAAAATCGCACGTACTCTTTGGCCAATTCTAAGCATTTTTTGCCATATAAAATTTTTTCGTTCGGCACCTTGGTTTTGAGTAAAAACCGTTTTTCCTACCGCGAACTGATTTATGCAACAACTCCCCAAGTCGCACTACGCCCTTCTTGCACGCAACTCTTTAAACAGTCTATATATATATTGCTCTACCACATTCTGTGATCGTAATTGGAAATTGAAATTAAGTACACATATATTTGACCCAAGCTTTTCAAAAAAGCGATGGGCGCAAAAACGCCCTAAGTCGACTTGGGGCGTTAATGCACGCAACGCCTCAATTTCCAATCTCACAGTTGAAGCATTATCGCGAATAACGTTGTAATCGACAAAACTCAAATTGTTCACAATAGTAAAAATTTTTTTTAAAATAACCAGACAATTTCTCAAAAACCATAAGAGATAAAGCATGCCTAATGCCAGATTCAAACTCAGCATCGCAAAATACATCGAAAGTGACTAGTTTTATTTTTGTTTGCTACACATTTCTATACCCTACACCCAGGGTATATTCACTTCTTCCTTCCGTTTGTAACGCAGAGGAGGAGTCATGGTAGATATAGAAAAGTATATGCATTCTTGATCAGCTTCACCTCCTTAGTCGATATAGCCATGTCCGCCTGTCTGGCTGGCTGGCTGGGTGTGCGTGGAAATACATTTTTTTTTGAAAACAACAAGATAATTCAATAAAATTTAGTACACTGCCACCGTCGTCAAAGTTAGCTCCAAGGATTGAAAATAAGCGAAATCGGTCAACGGACACGCCTACCGCCTTCACAAAAAATATATTCAAAACGCATCTTTAGGAGTATTTTTGACGACAATGCAACCAAAATACACATAAATACTACGAATTTTAAGCGAAAGCTCTAAGCAAAAACTGTGCAATTTCGGACAAGAGGGCGTGGCACCTACCATATAAGCAAAAGTTTCAAAATACTATACTGAAATACAGGATGGCTAATGAAAGCTGCTAACAAAAAAAAAATGTTATAACTTTTTTTTTAACCAATTAATCTTTTCCATTTTATTTTACAGACTAATCTTTAGATTTAACGAAATTGGAGGATTGGGACACTAAGACAAGGATTTAGATTGTCCGCCGTTATCACGCAGTGGAGTCCGTAGTTCAGTACAGAGAGAATATAGGCGCACGTTTGGTGGCACTCCTCCGAGCAGATGGACTATAATGAGGCTCGTAAACAATTTTGCCGAGCACGGGCTTCAGTTCGAACGCAGGAAACTATCGCTGCTGTAGCTGCTGCCATACAAGCCAATTCCAGAATTTCGACAAGGAGCTTATCTGCCCAAATTTGTATCAGCAGACAGTCACTGCAGGCAATTATGCACAAAGATTTGAACTTGTTTTCATACAAAATTCAAATGACAAATAAAGTGAATGCAGCAGACTTGCCGATTTGCTTGGAATTTTGCCAGAAGATCCTTCAAATGGTGGAAGATGACGAAAACGTCTTAAACTGTATTTTTATGTCTGACGAAGCTCATTTTTACCTAAATGGCAATGTTAACAAACAAAATTGTCGAATATGGAGTGATTATAATCCCCAAATACTCCATGAGACGGAATTGCATCCACTACGCGTCACAGTGTGGTGTGCAGTTTCATCAAAATGCATTGTCGGGCCTTACTTCTTTGAAGAGAAGGTGCTAAGGTCACTGCAGACTAGAGGTGTTTTAAGAATGTATGGAGATCCTTAGTTAGAACATTTTGATACTTGACACTCCTCAATTTTGTGAGGTTGGAAAAAAATAAGCTTGCAAAAAAAATTTTGGGAGTGGGGTGAGGGTAAAGATTGGCGAATCGGGGTCAAAGGTGAGAGAAAAAATGTTCATACAACCCTACAAATGTTTAGGGGTCACCTCTAGAGGGGTCAAATGTATGACCGCCCCACATTATTTCCCCCCCAACATTTTTACCCAGCATACTTACCCCCTATCACTAGCCCCTGAGGGGGCTCCTATACAAAATTGACATTTTTAGGAAATCGACCCCCACCACTCCCTGGGTGCCCCTAGAAGGGTCAAATGTATGACTGGTCCCTAATATATTTTCCTCCCCAACATTTTTTCTCAACATACTTACCCTCTATCTCTGACTCTTTAGGGGACTCCCATACAAAATAGATGTCATAGACATGAAAAATATGGGAAGGAAATCGTCAAACTGCCCAGAATTCACTCCTAGAGGAGTCAAATATATGACCGTTAGACCCATTAGACCCCTTCCAAAGTTTTTTCTCAGCATACCTTCCCCCTATTTTTAATCCTTAAGGGGGCTCCCATACAAAGTTACTGTTTTTATATAAAATGCCCCCACTGCCCTAACTGGCCCACGGGTACCCCTAGAAGGGTGAAATGTATAACCGACCCCCATTATTTTTTCGCAACCTATATTTTCCCCTACATACTTACCCCTTCTTTCAACCCTGAAAGGGGCTGCCATACAATTTTTTTTTGTATACTTTTTCCTAGAAATAATGGGGGTCGGTCATACATTTGACCCTTCTAGGTGTACCCATGGTCCAGTTAGAGCAGCGGGGGCAGTTTTTAAAAAAACCGTTACTTTGTATGGGACCACCCTCAAGGATTAGGGGGTAGGTAAGCTGTAAAACTTTAGAGGGGGGATAATGGGGGTCGGTCATATATTTGACTTCTCTAGGAGAGAAGTTATGGGCCTATTTGACGATTTCCGTTCCATATTTTGTATGTCTATGACGTCAATTTTGTATGTATGTATGTATTCTCCTTTAACTCCTAGGAAGATTATAGGGCCAATATGAAACGTCTCCATTCGTCGCGATCCCTTACGATGACTTTGATCTCTTGCCACGACTTTCCCGATTCTTGGATTTCCTTTTTCCAGAGACCTTTTCCACTTGGTTTTGGGTCTATTACATTCTCTACTGCCTTGTGAATTCCACTCAAAGCCTGGCTACAAACTTCGCTGTGTGGTTTCCGGAGAGTGTGACCAATCCATCCTTATTTGCGCAGCTTGATCTCGTTTGCTATAGCCCTCTGATTGCATTTTTGATGTAGCTCGGCATTTGATGTAATACGAGGCCTCCAAACCTTTATTATACGCTTTAAGCATTTGTTGACGAATACTTGCAGCTTGTTTGTATGGGAGCCCAATAAAGATCTAGAGATAGAGGGTAAGTATGGTGGAAAAATGTTGCGGAAAACGCTGACTCTCCAATTTAGGTATGGCAGTCAGTGTTATTTTATTGTCAAAAATTTCTCATGCACATACAATTTGTATGGCGCATACCGAAATTGTCAACGCTCAACGCTCAGCTGTTCCAATTTCCAATTTTGACAAAGCGTTATGGAGTGAAGTTAGCTACAGAAAAGTAAAAAATGAAATAATATGATTTTGACAAACAAATGACAACCAACCCAACGCTCTTTATTTCGGTATGGCGCTTGACGCTTTTGTATAACGTTAAATAACGCAACTTCTGATGCTCCGATTTACTTCGCCCGTTCCAACCAAGCATGTCGGGCGACAGTACTTCAAAATAATGGTCCTAACTTTGAAGATTTTTATACAAATATTGTAGCTTGTAAAATATCATTCAGACAGCACTGGTTTGCATAAAAGATGTATCAGCAACTTCGGATGCCCACATCTATAAAAATAAATCTGAGCGACCTGTTTTGAGCGAAAAATTTAGAATTTTTTAATCCGTAAATTTCGAAGGTGCGAAGAATTCTGCCAACAACTGCTACCAAAAAAAAGCGGTGGGGTGACAATAAAGGCCATAGATCTTTCAAAAGCAGCTGATTTTAAAAGTTTTTGTTTCAAGCTGGGATATTAAGGAATGTAATATGTTTTGTAGCAAAATGAATTTAAAATTTAGATTTTAGTGAAAAGCGAGAGCTGATGAGGGAGGATTTAATGTTTTCATCAAGGAAGGTAAAATAACAAGAATTCAAAGCATTGTAGCCGCCTTGGACAATGTTATACATGCATTGGACAAAGGTTAAAGAAATACTCAAGTCTTGTCCAGGTTGTGGTAAGTCACACCAACGAAATCAATGCTTTCATTATAAGAATAAATCTAAGTGGAATGCTTGCTCTAAAACTGGTCATATATCGAGTGTTTGCCAGTCATCTCAAAATATTTCCTCAAATCGGTTTAAGTCTACAAAACCTAACAGGAATTCAAGGTCAAAACATCAAGGGGAAGTTAATGTTGTCGAAGACGAATTTGAAACAATTGGTCTAACCAAAATCATTGAATCAGATTTCGAAAATGTTCAAGAGACATCGAGTTCTGACATCAGCACAGAACAAGTATTTAACAATCAAAATTTGAGTTTCCAAGTTGATACAGGTGCGACCTGTACTCTTGTAGGCATTTCTAGTTACCAAAAATTAGGTCAACCAAAAAGTACAAGTACAAACAAAGTTCTTAGGACGTATGGTGGGAATATGCTTCCATTGATGGGAACAACTACTTTTGATGTTACCTGGAACGGACCAACTCTACAGTTGCCGATTCTAGACGTTAATAACGTTAATGCTTCAAATATCCTTGGCTTAGATTGGTTCCGGAAATTGAATTTTCAAGTCCATATTTCTTCAACCCAAATAGTACACAATCTCATCAGGTGCTAATTGATTCACTTTGTAAGCTCACTGCAGAGCATAACTCGCTTTTTTCATCAACTCTTGGGCATTGTTCGACTTTCAAAGCTGAAGTTGTTCTCAAATCAGACGCTCGTCCAAAGTTCTTCAAGCCATACAATATAACTTTTGCGCAGTATGACGCTGTGCGCACTGAACTTGACCGACTCACTTCTTCAAAGGTATTAAATCCTATCAAGTCCAGTGAATGGGCTGCTCCAGTCGTTATTGTCAAAAAGCCGGACGGCAGATTGAGAATCTGTGCAGATTTTTAAGTTACTCTTAATCCACATTCCGCGAATAGAATAGTTATTTCACAAACTCCAAGGTGGCCAATTTTTCACTAAAATTGATCTAAGCGACGCTTATCTTCAAATTGAGCTATCAGATTTTTCAAAAAAACTCATGGTCTTCAACACACCTTTTGGGTTATTTCAATATCAAAGGTTGCCATTCGGAATTTCTAGTGCTCCAGGAATTTTTTAGAAAATTATGGAAGAAGTTCTTGCTGGAATTTCTGGATGTGCGGTGTATCTTGATGACATCATTGTGATCGGGCTCACTAACGAAGATCATAATAAAAATGTAAATGCAGTGTTCAACAGCCTCGAACACCATGGACTTAGTTGCAAAAAGGAAAAATGCTTCTTTGCTGAAAAATCCGTCCAATACGTTGGTCACATTATCGATGCAAATGGTATCAAACCATCGGAAAAGCGATTGGATGCAATTAAACTAATGCCCAGACCAAAGGATATCAAAGAAGTCGTAGCATTCATTGGTAAGCTTAATTATTATAATAAATTTATCAAAAGCGGCAGCCCTGAATGAATTAAGAAGAAATAACGTCAAATTCGAATGGACTGAAAGGCAAAAAAATGCATTTAAATCACTGAAAGATGCAATTATTCAAGGAGTCCGTCTTGTTCATTATAATGATAACCATACAATCATCTTAGCCACAGATGCTTCTAAGCTTGGCGTCGGAACGGTCTTATCGCATCGCTATCCTGACGGTTCGGAAAAACCAATAGCATTCGCATCGAAAACACTAAATGGGAGTCAAATCAACTACTTTCAAATCGAGAAAGAAGCTTTATCGATCATTTTTGGTATAACTCGATTTTATCAATATCTTTATCGAAGACATTTCGTATTGGTAACAGACCATCAAGCTCTTACAACTCTTTTTCATCCACACAAGAAGTTACCAGTTATTCTTTTAGCATATGACTATGAAATTCGATACAAAATCACCAATCAACATGCAAACGCAGATGCCTTCTCAAGACTTCCAGCAGGAGAAGATAGTGCTTTTGACCAAAAAGAAAAAGTTATGCTAGGTGTAAAAGACGTTTTTCAATCAACTTTTGAAGATTTTCCATTGAATTCTAATATCATTGCTGAACATACAAAAGAAGACGAAGTTCTTAAAACTGTCACGCGATATATTCTCAATGGATGGCCAGATTTTATTCCAAAATCAAAAGATACTTTATAACCATATTTCAATCGAAAATTATCACTTACTTTTCAGAGTGGGGTCCTGCTTCTACAAATGGATTTTACTCGAGTTGTAATTCCGCTCACTCTTCGCAAAAAAGTATTGGAAATGCTACACGAAGGTCATTGTAGTACAAGCCGAGTGAAGCAAATGGCACGACGTTATATTTGGTTTCCCAATATTGACAAAGCAATTGAGGATTTGTCTCGTACTTGTTCAATATGTCAAGAATCTGCTAGAAATCCAAAACGAGTTTTCTCATCATGGCCAGAAGCAACACAGCCTTGGGAAAGTATTCATATAGATTTTGCTGGCCCTTTTCATTCTTCATTCATAGTGGTTGATTCTTTTTCGAAGTTTCCATATGGTGTCAAACTTACAACAGCAACATCATCAACGACCATAAATGCGTTACAAGAAATATTTTCCGTGGAAGGACTACCTAATACAATAGTGAGTGACAATGGAACACAATTCACATCGGCGGATTTCAAGCAATTTTATCCAGCTTCCAACGGCTTGGGAGAAAGGATGGTGCGAACTTTCGAAGAATCTTTTTCAAAAATAAATTGCGACATCGACAATAGCCATCGAGCTTTGCTCAAATATTTAACGACCAATCGAAAAACACCGAATTCGTTGACAGGCAAATCTCCAAGTGAACCCTTAAACGGTCGGCAACCACTAATCCTTTTATCAGTTTTATTTCCATCGAGACATCTGAAGCAAGAAAATAAGAGCAAGTTTATTTTTGGACAAAAAGTCTACGCTCGCTCTTATGCCGGGAGGAAAAAATGGATAAGTGGAGTTATAAATGCGGTTGTTGGTCGTTTAGTGTACTCTATCAAAACTGAAAATGGCATAATTCGAAGACATCAAAACCAGTTAAGAAAGACAACAAAACATTCAGCCAAGAAATTTACCTGAACAGAATGATTTTGACATCGAAATTCAACCAAATTCAGTACTAAATAATTCAGAAAATGATAGAAATTCGAATCACCTTCCAAAAGTTTCATCACCTGGCTCAGTGCTAAATGGAAATGCATCAAAAGCAACTACATCCAATGGTGACTCCGAAATTTCAGCAACTAATAATCCGCTTCGTCGATCCCAAAGGATTTGTAGTCAGATTTGAACCATATAATTAAGCAATTTAGTCCGGGGGAATTTTGTAAACTTGTTGTTTAAATACTTGAATTTATGTATGAATACAAATCAAGTTTTTATTTGTATTCAATCAAATCTTTTCAATTCATTTTGTCAGTCTCGAAAATATTCCTAAAATAAAAGTATCGTTTTTTGTAGTTTAACTTTTTAATTTCAAAGACTCTTAAGATTTTTCAATAAGTATTCTTGGTGATAATATAGATTTTTCTGATGATAAGCTAGACCAATTTATGCATCTGAATCTGCGTATTTCCAGAGAAATGTCCAACTTGAGCCAAACAATTAAATCATCATATTCATCGCATATTTTTGTTTACATCTTTAAATTCTATGGGTCGATTGTTGTAATTTTTATACTGAATATAGTGCTACTTATTTACTACGCAAACATATGAAAACCATTTTAAAAATTTTACTTTTTCATTTCTTTTTTTAATGCATTGTCCGACGAATAGTGAGTTACGTCACAATGAAAATACCCATCTTGTTTTTGAACCAACATTAATGTTCTTATGTAAGTATATTGTTACGAAATTTCCTGTCTCTTATGAAGATAATTTCAGTCCCTTACAGTTTTCTGAGTTCGATCACTGGATTGTGTAGCAATCAAAAACACACACTCTATTTAGTTATAAAATGATTTATTTAAATATACAAACGTTTATTTTTACACGGTACAATTGTTTATTATACTGTTTATTTGCATTCAAAATCTAATATTACAATTAGCACTTTATTTACTTTCACTGGCACTGTGTGTAGAACCTTCGCTTTATTGTTTAAAATCAACTGTGTTGCAACTCTCATGAAGAGCTCTTTTTATACCTGTATGAATGTTCTAGAATTGCATTAGCGAAACATCTGGCAACATCTCGTTAATTCCCTCAGCTAATAGTTTTTTGACATCACTTGTCATCACTGTTTTTATTGACATCTCCAACTTTCAAGTACTTTCGTGAAGTTTCTATTTATTAGTGCAAAAGGATTTTTCGACACGGTCTTTCGTTTTGTCCGTGACCGAGTACAGATGTGCTCTCGGCTGTAATCGTTTGCGTGTGTCTTAAGGTTTGACCCGTTACACGTGTTTTTTCAAGGCGCGTGTATCGTACATAACCTAATTATAGGTTAAAAGGAAAAATCAATTTCAGTCAGACTGAAAATTTCGATATATAATAATTTTATAAGTCTGTAAAGACGCTACGCTGAGAGCTGTGATAAAAACATTGTGTTTACGGCAGCTCTCTTATTAGAGACCTATGTCACTCGTAATGAGTAGCGTATTTGAAGAAAAAGAAGAAGATTTTTCGACACAATATGCAGATTTTCAAGCGATTCTGGAGCGCGAAGTTTGACGGCACAATGGTCAAATCTTGCGGGATTGGCGGTGCCCTTAAGCTTACTCATATTAAAAGAAATTATATAAGTTGTAATGGTAGCATACCTTGAGCAAAAAACCTCAGCCCTATTAAAAACCGCAACCTATTTTTCAAGCCACTACTTCTTTACATATTTCTGCCGTAAAAATATATAAGGCCAAAACTTAAGTAACGGCCTTTTTAACTTTATTTCCCCATCGGATTAAGCAATTTTTTATCTATATTTTAGTCCAATCGCCAAATTTTTACGTTTTCCACTTCTCTTGCAAATTGTAAATAAAGAAATGTAAACACTACACCCTGTTTTCATATTTTTCATAATAAAAAACATAAAAGGCAGTAACTCCATACAAAAAATATGAAAAATGAAATAGATTTTATAACAAAGAAAGTTGCTGCCTTTTCTGAATAAAAATAAAATTTCGATTTTCTCAAAACTATGAAAAACGAGTTGCGTCCTTTTATAATTTTACGGCAGATTTGTCATATTTCTTCTATCAAATTTGAGCAGAGATTTTGGAAAGTTCTACAAATAGTCTATTGATTAGGTTGTGAAAAACATGCCAAAAAGGAAGTAAGTAAATGGATTATTTAAGAAGAAAAAACTGCGGAGTGCTCTGAAATTAGAGGGTGGAAATCGGAGAGCGGAAGCAAAATGCACTTTTTACAGTTTTTTTAATATATTTAGCGAACAAAGCATAATTTCAATATTTTTACAGAAAACTTTTCGTAGAGAATTAAATTCGTCATCAAAATAGCTTATTTAAAAAATTTTTAAAATAAAACTCTTGTGCCGCGTCTAGATTCTAATGGATTAATATGGATAAAGAAAGTACCCATTTGAATCCAGACTACGAAACCTCTGGATTGAAAAATAAAAAGTTAACTTACTATTCGAGCAATGTTTTCACTTAAAAAATGGCATTTACTTGATGTTTATAAAGTGCAGTAACAAAAAAGGTTTACATACAGCAAACTCAAATAACTACAGTTGGATTGAAATGGCTTACACTGGATTGACATTGATCGCGCTTTGATCGTGCATTCTTGGATTGAAAAAGGACTCGAATGGATTGGAGTTGGACTTTAATTCCAGTGAGAAAAACCACAATCCCAAATATTATCTCCTTGATGATCACAAATCAGCAATGTCCAGTTATTACAGGAAATCATGGAGTATCTTGCTGGGTTAAAAATGGATTTAAATGGATTGACGTTGATCGCGTTTTTTACCCAAGTGCTACTTGGAATGAGAAGGATCGTAGTTTTACTTTAGTTTCTCGCGGCGTGCGATTGGATCTTGCACTATTTCACGTCGCACTCATCGCGTACATCTGGTACACAATTCTGGATCAAAATCTGGATCCAGAAAGATTGATAGACGGCGTCTATATGAAACCATTCCAATCTTTCGTAACAATCTATATTTCCTGGATTTAAATGTTTTGATCAAATTTTAATCCAAATCCATCCGAGAAATCTGGTACACAAATCTTGATCAGTATGGATTGTAAAAATTTGAATCCATTTCAATCCAGATGCGGCACAAGGGAACTTATGCTTATGCTAAAAATTGTAGGTAAAAATTCTTTAGTTTTGGTAGGAGGGTAAATGGAAGCCATGTTTTTTTCGCTCTCATTTACCAAATTTTTGTGTACAAAAACGCTTTTTATGTAAAAATAGTTAATAATTGTTGCCAATAATATAAATTAATTAAATTAAATTTTAAATTTTAATTTATTTTAGTATTGTTGTGACTTAAAATAAAGTCAGTCGAAAGTAAACATCAGTGTACCAACATTTTATCATTAAAAAAAACACTGCATTTTTTCTGATCTATTGCAAACTAGTTCAGGTCAAAATTTAAAAAATTCTTTATCTATAGAGTGCAGAATTTTTTGTCAAGAATCGAAAACGGGCACGACTTTGATTTCGGTGGACCTCAATTTGACGTTATTTTTTTATAAATCGCCCCAAAATATGTGGAAAAAATTCTATAAAATTTTTCACTATCTCGCTTAATTTTCGAGATATCTAGGATTAAATAATGCGAGAATATTGAAGAAAGTTCAAGAAATGTTAGATTTGACGCTATTTCCCTTAAACGACACAAAATAAGTCGAAAAAATAAGGTTCAGCTTTTCGATATCTCGTTTTGTTTTCGAGATATAGAACCTTATATCCCAGTGTGCCAGACGGTTCAAATCTTCGCTTTTTTATCCAGACGGTTCATATCTTCGCTTTTTTGCCCGTTACGGATAAAAAAGCGAAGATTTGAACCGTCTGGTACACTGGGATTCTTGTATTTTATTAGTTATTGATATCTCCAAAACGCATGGAGATATTGACAAATTTTACTTAATTTTTTCAACTTATTTTGAGTCGTTTTATTTGAAAACATATGGTACTTTTTTTGAAATTTTTTTTGAAACCGTTTTCTTTATTTATTTTTCAGCTTGTTTGTTGGTCGATTTATGTGAAAACATCATCACATCTTACTTTTCCTGAAGATTTGTCAATACTTTCGTATTCTTTAAGCCTTGAGATTTCAAGAACGAAGCAAGGTGTGGAAAAATTATGTTTGATATTTTCGACTTATCACGGAAATCGAAGTATCCTTCGAAAACGGTATTGGCTTGCACGTCTTTACGAGCTCAAGATTTTATTAGATTCAAAAGAAAGTGCTGCCAAACTATTTTAAATTTAATAAGTTATTTGGGCGTTTGTACGGAGCTGATATGACGGCAACACTTTTCAGTAACCCTGAATTTTACGATTAAATGCCAGCAGCCATTTTTCTTTTTCTGACGGTGTTTGCGGAGCTCTGTGTTTTATAGAAAGAATCGAAAAAAGGTCGAGAAATTTACATTGTATTTGCATAGAAGTTTTTCAATTTTCTTGAGAAACATTTAACTTGCATCGTAAATTCTGAAAGTTTCATTTTGGAGGCCACGTGATCATAAATATTTGTCCGAAAAGTGAATGCCACGGAAATTTTTCATTGTCAACGTCGACTCGAGTCTTCAGTTCTACAATTATTGTGCCTCTGATTGCGGCCCACTTGCACTCGCGACTCCTTTCGTACGCAGCAGGTAAGACTCCACAAACTTATGGAGGCTAATGTACGAAATAAATCAAAAATAAATTTCTATTTCCCCCTTACGAATATCGTCAAGCAATGTGTAGTTGAAAAAAGTTAAAAAAGTACACTTTAATTATAACCGAGTAAAGTAAGCGGACAAAAAGTGCGAGAAATGTTAAATGTATTCAATTATTTAAAGTAAACGTAAAAGTTTGTAAAGTTTTGTTAAGCTTACGGGAAATTCGTCAAATACGCGTTGAAATTCAGCAAGACTGTTGTAAATAATTTATTTTTTAAATTATTTAATTGTTATTGTTTGTTGTCATTAAGTTTAAAAAAGTTAAATATATTACTGGTGAAGTGTCCGAGACAAAATTTCTAAAATGAAAAAGGTAAGAATTTATTGACAGATAAAGCAAAATGTTCCCAATAATTTAAGAACAAACACGGTCAATTAGAAATTGAAACTTAAAAAACTGAAGCGACTGAAGTTGCCGACGAAATGAAGGTTTTGATTGAGCGCTCACTAAATAAGAAAAAAATGGTGCAACCTAGTATCTATCGTAAAAAAAACCTACACTTACAAACAAATTTGTTCAAAACAAAAATCCACGCTTTAATGGTATTTTTATAGGGCTACCTTGGCCAACATAATTTATAGTAAAATGTTTATGATGCAGTCCGCGTTATCTTAAATGTGGCCGCATTATTTATTGTCCATACCAATATGATGATCCTTTGACTGGAATGTGGAGTTAGTAACGAAATCGAAAAATGCGGTTTTATGCGGTATGGTTTATAAAAAGATGATAAGTAGATATTGGAGGATTAATCAAAACTTTTACGTTATCTCCAAGTTTATATCAATTTCAGGTTCATTGTAATTATTGGCAGGACATTTGTTTTAAGTCGTACTTTCGTCTAAAATCACAAAGACAGATTTTCCACTCTTAAGTTGAACCTTTTCCACATCATATTGATCTTTTTCCAAATCAAAATAAACCTTTTCCAATTTTAGGGAAAGCTTCCTCCATTAGATTCAAAATTGGTGCACAATAAATAATAAATATTCGTTAAATAAAAAGATAGATTATGCGTTTGCTGATTTAATAAGCTAGTAAAATCGACAAGGATGTAATATGTACACAGTAAAATTGTTATTAATACACATTAATTTTTTTGTAAGTGGGTGCTACGCCCCCTTGTCCAAACCCCTCCACATTTTGGTAGGTGTTTGGTAGACACAATATTCATCCATATAGGTACTAAGTTTCATATCGATAGCTGCTGCGGGTACAAAAATATATCAATGTAGTGTGGAAAAGTTTAAACTTGAAGTGGAAAATCTGTAGCAACGTTTTATAAAAGTTTTAAAACTACAGGGTGTGTTTTTGAGGTTGCTATGTCTAAGTACCAATTATGTTAATCATACATATTTCAATCTATTTATCTTTAATATAGTTAATGTTACCGTCTGTGCCGTGGATTATGCCAAATGCTTTTGTTGAAAATCATGGTTCACAACTCTTAAGATGGGCGATGGTACAGTTTTGATATCTAGTTCAATTTAGTTTAATACATAGTTATGTATTTTATAAAATATGACTAGCTTTTATTCGTTTGAATACAATTTATTGCAATTCACATATGTATTTGAATATCATTTGGTAGGCTTGTTAAATAATCAAAAACCTTTGTGAAATGGATTAATCTAAAGTCGCCCGCATTTCAAAATGTATATGGCGGGGCCTCTTCAACTCTTCTGATACATAGTTGATAAATGGCTTTTTCTCGAATTTCAAAGATGGATGGTGGACTGGTTCAAATTTGTACTTTTGTTACTTTTGATGTACATAAATAAGCACCATGTAAAATTTGGTCCATTTCAAAGAACATTTGATGAATCCCAAACCATTTTAAAAGAAAATCTGGGCTTCCGGAGAACCGTGGAGAATTTTGTGATAACTTAGCATTATTACATTTCGGTCATTTAAAGGGGATGGACGGGACATGTCGTAGAATGATAGAAAGTGGTGATTTAGAGGTATGAACCACACAAACTTATAGTGAAGCCTATGTTCCGAAGAATGTTCAAAAAGTTTGGGATGGACGGGGCACAAAAAATTTATTGCTTTTTGGACATATTTTCAGTTTGATATTTCTACGAAATAATTTAAACAGGGTTAACAAAATAAATGTATACTTATTATCAATGCTTCATATTTTGAAGAAATGTTTAAAAATTTTTGGGATCATTGTTAACAAATTAATTATGCACTAAAGTTTGTGGGATGGACGTAGCAAAATTTTAACAAAAAATAGTAGTACCAAAATTATTTATAAATTTATGGCTTTTACAAAAATACAACATTTGGGTTGCTTGGATTCAATTTTGGGAAATGCATCAACATTTTTTGGAAAAACCACTATTACCCCAAAAAATATAAAAAAGGGTGTCAAATAAGTGAGCTGAGAATTTTTTTGAAGTTCATTTAGAGATCACGCAACGTCGATTATGCAAAATCTTGGCTTGATGCTGTTTTTATTTTGTTACGATCTCAAAAATGCTTGGAATGAGTTGTGCGACATCTCAAATTTTTTGTCTTGAATCAAAGTATATTATAAAAAAATAAAATCCGAAACCTAAAATCAACCACATATTACTTTTTTAGCTATAATGCCAACAAGATACGTATTTTCGAAATTTCACTCCAGCGTAACACTCTAAATCTTGATTTCGGATAAACTTGTTATTCTAAGGACACCATGAAATAACGCAATAAACAATTCACTTAAGCATCTCAACCCATTGTACCTTGTTTTGATGGTTCTTTTTGACCCCTGTTTTGCTTGCAAAAACTTTGTTACAATGGGTTAATGTGTTTTACAAAAATATTCTACGGAAAATTTCAGTGGGATTCTCCAAAGCCGAAAAACTTAAAAAAATCCTTAAAATAATAATTAGTATGACTTAATCTTGCAGTAACTATCTTTAATATCATATCATGACAAAAAAATGTTGTTCTATCCTGACTTACATATAACGGTACTCTATTTTAAAGAAAACTTTTACAGTAATGATGATAAAAAATTATTTTGGGATGGACTGGACAAAAACTATGTTCCTACCAGGATTTAGTCAGACTAAAGAAAAGATTGCATTAATTTAATAAAATTTATGAACGAGAAAATAGACAACAAAATAGTTGTGCAGCATAAGATATTTTTTCATATAAAGATAATATTTTGAATTAACTTAGTAAAACGTTAGATAATTTACCTTAGGCGAGTGTCGAAGACCAAAAAAAGTGTTTGTAATACTTACGGATATAACCAATAAGTTAACGTAATTTGAATGTCCGTTTTCTGAAATTTTTTTCGGTCAGTTTCGATTTTGAAGAATTTAGCTTCGTAACCACTTCTAAGTAGTTGAGTATGACAGACACAATTCATTTTGAAAGTCTCTAATCTATACTTTGTTTTCCATATGATATGTTTTTGATAGCACTATAAATTCGTATTTTTTATTATTATCTACTTTAGTGTTGATACTTAACCCATTTTCTACCGCGTCAAATAAAAGTTTGAATCTAGAATTTAAAGTAATCTTTCTAAAGTAATTATGACCCAAAAAGCTCGAATCCGTTTTCCAAAATTTTTAACTTGATACAGTTTTCCTATGGGGGACTGTTCGAAAAGGCGAACAATGGCGGTTTTGCACAATTCAGCTCTTGTATCCAATATGCATATCAGACATGATTAACTGCATTTTTCGATTTGGATACGCTACAACCCTTTATTGGATTGAAAGATGTTAGTGGCGACTTATCGAGGTCAAAGTTTATGAAAATGTGGGGATGATCGACAGATAGTTCCATAGCTGCCCAGGTGTCAGGGAATAAAATGTGAGATCGACACCCATTATTTTTTCCCCATTAATATTTTTCCTAAACATATCCACCCCTATATCCTCTCCTTAGGGGGCACTCCTGCAAAAAAAAAAAATATTTTAAAATTTGTGGATATTCGGGCAAAAATATTTTTATAAAATTTTTTCCCCACTTCCAGGGCTTCCAGAGTGCCCCAGTGCTGCATTTTCCCCCTTAACATTTTGCACTAACATACTTACCCCTCTCTTTATCTATCTTGGTGTAAAATCCGTGTGAATCGTTGTATGATGTATGTATTCTCCTTTAACTCCTAGGAGGAGCATAGAGCCAATATGAAATCTCTCCAGTTGTCACGATCCCTTGCGATGACTTTAATCTCTTGCCACGACTTTCCCGATTCTTGGATTTCCTTTTCCAGCGACCTCTTCCAGTTGGTTTTGGGTCTACCACGTGCTCTACTACCTTGTGGATGTCACTCAAGGGCCTGGCGACAAACTTCGCTGTGTGGTTTTCGGAGAGTGTGACCAATCCATCTCCATTTCCGCAGCTTGACCTCGATTGCTATAGCCCTCAGATTCCATTTTTGATGTAGCTCGGCCTTTGATATAGTGCGAGGCCACCAAACCTTTAGTATTCGCCTTAAGCATTTGTTAACGAATACTTGCAGCTTGTTCGTTAGTTGTTCAGTAACAAGCCACGTTTCGCACCCATATAACAAAACCGATTACACATTCGAATCAAAAATGCGCACTCTCGTTTTGGTGGATATAACGGATGAAGACCATATTTTCAGTTCAGTTGAGCAAACGCGCCTTTTGCTTTTGCTATTCTTGAGTTGATATCCTCTTTTGTTCCACCATCCATGGAGATAATGCTGCCTAAATACGTGAAGCTATCGACGTTTCCGATATCATCACTGCCAGCTCTAAACGTGATGTCATTGCTTGCGTTTAGATTCATGCTTTTAGTCTTGGATACGTTGATTTTTAGACCGGCCGTTTGTGATTCCAAGACAAGGTCTTCAATTTTGCTTTGCATATCTGAATGTTTGGACGATAAGAGGCAGATGTCGTCAGCGTAGTCGAGATCTTCCAGATGTTCGGTAAAGTTCCATTGGATCCCCCTTTTGCCTTATTAAGAGCTTTATCTAGGATATCATCAAGAACGATAAGGAAGAGTGATGGTGATAGTAAACACTCCTGCCGTACGCCTGAATTAGTGGTGAATATCGGTGACAACAACCCATTGTGTAACACACCGCATTTAAAGCCTTCATATTGTGCACGAACTAAGTTTATGGCCTTTGCGGCAATACCTCTTCGTTGCAGTGAGACCCAAATGTTTTCTCGGGAGACACTGTCGAAGGCAGTGCTATAGTCTACGAAGACAAGTTGAAGTGCTGCACGCCACTCGCATGATTGTTCGACAATTATTCTGAGGGTGTTGATTTGATCCACGCATGATCGGTTTCGCCGGAATCCTGCTTGCTGCTTTCGAATGGCCGAATCAAGTTTTTCGTTTACCCTGTTCAGAAGCACTTTCGTCAATACTTTTGATGGTACTGAGAGCAAGGTAATGCCTATAGTTTCGGCACTCGCTTAAGCCACCATTTTTCGGAAATTTGACTAACATGCCATGTAGCCAATCTTCTGGCAAACGCTCTTCGCTCCAGATTTTGGTGAGCAGAGGATGCAGAATTTTAGCTGATGTTATGGGGCATGCCTTTAGCAGTTCAGCTGTTATTTGATCTATACCGGCGGCCTTGTTGTTTTTCATGCTTTGGATAGCTTTCACTATTTCATCGATTGTAGGCGACGGTGTTTGTATTCGGCTACTACTGCGAGTCACTGCAGCAGTTGTAGTTGGTGATTCTGGTTGCGGGGATGTGGTAGTCATGGGATTCAGTATATCACAAAAATACTCTTTCCATCTCTTTAGAGATAATGCTATTTGATATTATTTTTTAATGAGGGCCACTTTAAATAAAACTTATAGAGATTTTGTAGTGCCTTTTAATTTAAAGATGATGTGGCGTATATTTCGTCTTACTCACTTAAGCGGTCTTTGAGAAAATGCGATTTAAAAAATACTTGTGTGTGAGGGCCACTCTTAATATGTTCCATTATTAAAAATTTTTCTTGAGCCAAACAAAATCAAAAAAAAAATTTTTTTTTTAAATTTTCGAGTTTTGGCCAGACTATATAGATTTCCCGCCACTGTTCGATTTCGATTCGAACAGTAATTTTTCCGGGTCTGTCAATGCTTTTGGAAACAAATCACGCATTAAAAATAAGTCTGCCCATAAGGTATTTTTCAACCACCAGCTGTGGCCCAAAGGGAGGAAGGGGGTTGACCGAAATCATATTTTTCTGAAAGCTAATTTAACCAACTATAATATGGTACATATCATGAAGCTTCATCTAAATTACCACACAGAAAAAATGCGTATGAAAATGACCAAAATTTGCTGTTCGAAAACTCAAACAGCCGCAGTAAATGGGTTAAAATCGTGTGGTATTGTATGTATGTATGTATTCTCCTTTAACTCCTAGGAGGAGCATAAGCCAATAAAGTGTTCGATTGCTAGTAACATATTAAATTCTATTTTATTTTTATTAATGAATTATTGTTTGATTATTGGCTTTTCGAGATATTACAAATTAAAGTTTTTATTTGGCGTTAGGAAAAAACGCCCAGTGAAATAACGCCCAAAAACAAAATCGAAATAACGCCCAAACTATTTTCATATGAATTTGGGCCATAACTAATCATATTTGTATGAAAATTATTTGGGCGTTATTTCGTTTTTTTCGTAACGCCTTTCTATTTGGTGTACAAAGCACAAACCATCATTTGAACCTTGGAAAACAAATTTATTCAATTAATGCTAACAAAATGAGTAAATGATCACAGTTAATACAATTTTTAAAAAAAATCTTCGTTTTTTCGGGTTTTCTTCGCGTTTCATGACTTTTTGCGACATTTTAGTGAACAAATTTGGTTACACCCAATGCTCCACTTTTGTTTGTTGGAACCAAAAATTCAAAAAAAAAAAAAAATCGTGTTTTTCGTGTTTTCTACGCGTTTCAAGACTTTTTACGACATTTTAGTGGAAAAAATTCAAAAAATGTACTAAGTACGTCGTTTTTTAATAGTAGTGGAATTCTATACAAGGGCAAAAGTAATACTATAAATTGGCTGGCATTTCGTTAGAAATTAATAAAATTGGTTAAAAACATTAAATTATGTTAAAATATACTATAGGTAAAAATATTGCATGTATCGTTATATCAAAATAGCAGCCAATCCTAAATAACCACTGTTTGAAGTCTTCTTTTTGCATTTCCCAACAATTGGAAAAATGGAGATAGGACTATAGCGCTCTAAGGTATCGATATTTTAGTTGTGTATGTACAATTATAACTCATATTAAAGAAATTTTTGGTTGTTGTCGAATGACGAATAAGAAGTGATTTGTACAATGAAGTGATTTGTACAATTAAGTACACATATAGTCGTTGAGGACCAAAACTTCCAAAAAAGCAATGTGCGCAAAAACGCCCACAGTTGACTTACGACGTTCTTACATGCGCCTCAATTGGTATGTTAACTTTCTATGATTTTCAATGACATTGTCCATTTCCACGGAACAGTTGGTAAAACTTAATTTCTGCCTGGACAAAAGGAAGCGATATAAATATTGCTTTGTATATTTGTGTTTCTACATCTTGAAATTCTGTTTCTGAATGGCATTTTGAAGATTATGCTAGATGTGTGTCTTCAAAGAAAAATGTGTAGATACCTTTTTTTTCAGGAATTAAATATATCGATGGGCTTAAAGCACACATATTGTATGACTGAAAATATTTTTTTTGGTTAGAGGTTTTTGAAAGTTTTTAAGTAAATGCAGTCTCTTCTAATTCACAGATTTTAAACTTAAAAATATCAATTTTGCCTTCAAGAGCAACAGAGCAGTAGTTTGTACTGAAAACACACAACATGTGTGCTTTAACCCATCGATAAACAAGTGTGTGACCAAATACCAAAAACCCAAAACATAAATCTTAATTTAAACAACTTTGTGTAAAAATCCTTTAAATAGCGCTTTTTTTTTTTTGAAAAAGGTATTTGTTAAAAGAAACCTATTTAAGTTATTTTTCTTGTCCCAAGATTAGGAGTATTTTGGTGCAACCATATAGCGTTGAAGGAAATGTATAATAATCGTTCACAAAAAATCGATTTCACTTAAATATTGTGTGAAAAGGACAATTAAATTTAACCGTAATAAATTAAGAGGGAAATTTGACTCCATCCTGGTGTCGAATTTAATGCTTTAACATATTTATTGTGATTTTTCTTTTTTCCTTAATTTCTACTACTTAAATTTGCATTTTTCAAAATAGTGTTCTAATAAATTGAATCTATATCTTAATAGCAATCTGATCTTCACGAAAGCCAGCCGTGGTCATCATGGATTCGGAGGATTCTCGTCCTGGCTCATCGGCATCCAATTCCTCATCGAACCAGACGGATAACTCGCGCCATTCGTCTCCAACACCTAGCAATCAAGAACAAAAATCTCCACTAGCAGCAGGGTCAGTTGCCAGTCCTGCGAGTAGTGGTGGCGCTGATAATAGCGGCCGTCGATCTCGATTGAGATCTAATTCTTCACAAGAAGTTGTTCAATCTCCACGATCACCATCTAAATCAGATTCGGAGTCGTCATCTTCATCTTCGTCGTCAAGTGATAATGAAGACGATGATAGAAAATCTGCAGTAAGCAATTCAAAAACAAAGAGTAAATCATCGTCAGGAGAAAGAAGCAGCAGCGCTGAAAGTGTTGAAAAAAGAGCTCGATCAAACTCCCGTAATGAGTCGCCCTCACCAGTGAAGTCGCGACGCAGTTCCAGAAACTCAAGCGCCTCATCAAACAATAGTAGAAATTTGAGTCGTAGTAACAGTAGAGAACTTAATGTTGAAAACGGAGCGATAAATATAAGCCATGAAGATTTAAGTGATGTTAGTGACATGGAAAGTGAAAAGCGCGTTTTGTCATTAAATAATAGCAAAAATTCAATGGATGATGAGATCACTAATGCATCCTCTACAGCTGTGCAACCACTAGATTCTCACGATGTGGAACAGAAAAGGCGTTATTCAATTGACGGCAATACTAACGATTCTATTATTACGGACTTACGTCAAAAATTAGATCAAAAGAAGAATCAATTAAAAGTAAGATAAACGCATTATAATTAGTTTACATAGAATATCCCAAGAATAATAGGTCACAAGATAACGTCATGTTTGTTCTTTCCCATCCTGTTTTGTGATGCAATGCTTAGGTTGTAGTTTTTGTTTGGCTTGATATGAAGGCTGCCGAGATTTTTTTTTCTTTTTGCATACATTTTACCTTTTTGTAATTATCTTAATTAAATTTCTACATTTATCGTGAAGAATTCTATTCTTTTGCAAAACTATCCAAAAAATGGAATCAATAAAAAAGACAACACACGTTAAATGCATTTTAAGTTTCTTTTTCTTTGGTACGCATTTCCAAGCTTCTATTGAATGAAAAGTCATATTCTAAAATACATCTTTAACTCTTAAAAACAGTTCTGTATCTAAAGCGTTACAATTGACACTTTTCTATAGTTCCAAAAGCTACTCCAAATACTTTTCTGTGATTGTAATTACATCCTTATTATTACCCAGTGTGCCAGACGGTTCAAATCTACGCTTTTTTATCCGTTACGGATCCGTTACGCTTTTTTACCCGTAACGGATCCGTAACGGATAAAAAAGCGTAGATTTGAACCGTCTGGCACACTGGTCGCCCTTCGATCTACCAATTCAATATCTTCGACTTTTTCACGTTATCTTCAGTTATACGGCACATGGTAATTGTGCCATGGCTTGTGCGGAAATCAAAACTCTACCGCGACCTTTGCATTGACACCGTTTCTAATTTAATAAAAAAAAAACATGCCGAAAATCACTACAAGCGGCTCCAACAGCATACAAACGAAAGCATAGAGACTTGTTCACGTATCTGGTCTCGAAACGAGATTAAACCCTACTTAGCCTCATTACTTAATAGGGTAAACCACATTTCTGGAGTAACCGCTGGGAACACTTCAGATGGCAACTAAAAATCTTTATGTCCTTGGATCAGCGTACAACTGTGGAATATGGAGGGACAGAGTCCTGTGATAAGTTATCATTATTACACTGTCTTATTGTATAATCTCAATAGTAGGGGAAAACCTTATTTTTGACATTTTTGGTTGGAAAATCGTTAGGATGTAGTAGAAAAGTCTAAAATCAGTGTAAATTCAAATTTCTAAAAATATTTAAGTTGATTTTTCTAATAACTAGAAAATTTGAGCTACGAGTTGTATTACTTATATATTTTATTACATTCACAACAAAGTTTCTCGTCCAATCATGAATACTGTAACTAAAGTATATATCAAATCATTAGACATTACATGTCTTTATGATTGCATTAATTTCTTGCTAAATGTGAGCTCTTTCAAACTGATTTAATTATAAATTCAAGATTTTCTAAATTATCACGAAGCACTTGTAAATTTTTATTATATAACTGAGTTACCATATCTTATGATTGGACGTTTGGAGTGCTCTGGAAATTGTTTTTTAATAAAAATTCCTGTTCCTATGTTTATAGTGCTAATAATAAAATATTTTCAGGTCGTCGAATCTGCTGAAAAGTCTCAAATAAATGATGCTTCTGATGGTGATGGCAATTCTGGTGAAGCTCTTGAAGATTTAGTTAAAACGCACGACGAAGATGCACTTGACTTCGAAGCTGAAGAAGGTGAATGTCAAGAAGTTAGTAAAACTGATGAAGAAGAACAAGTCAAAAATAATGGTGACCAAAGTAAAAAATCTGATAAATCTGATGGTGAAGCGGAGGATGGGGAGGAACTTGAAGAGGGTGAAGTTTCCGATGAAGATGAAAAGCGTCCTGAGGAGACTGAACCTAAACCAGTATGTCGCTTCTACACACGAGGACAGTGCACTTGGGGGATGAGCTGTCGTTTCTTGCATCCAGGAGTAACGGACAAGGGAAATTATACAATGTTTGATTTGGTGCGAGCGGTTCCAGTATCCCAAGGTGGCGCGGCTGCCAGTCGTAATTCTGCAAATTACGCTGCACATTCCACAGACTATCATGATTTTCGCACTGAACGACCTCCACTACATCATCGTGCCCCATTACATCATCACCAAACTCCAGCTACAATTTATCCACCTCATAGCGATCCAAGAGCAACTCTTAGTGCTGCTATAGTGCCTGAAGGGCCAGTTGTTGTAGAAAGCGCTTGGGAACGCGGTTTGCGCACTGCGAAGGAAATGATGCGTAAGGCTAATAAACGCAAGGAACAAGACATGGATTTTGAAGACAAAAAAATGAATTTGACATTGTCTCCAGATGAATTGGAGAAGGATCCATACTATCTGAAAGAAAGAGCATCTCCGCCAGAAGTAAGTTTCTCGCCCATATCTTATATATTTTATCTTTTTAACATCTACGAACTAAATTTATAGGTTGTACCATTTGGACGGCATACTCAATATCAAGAACCTGCTGCAGGAATATATAGCCCACCTGATCGCTTTGGTCGCGGCCCTCCAGTGCCTCTTTATGATGAAGTAGACCCTTATGGACGATCAACACGTTATAGGGAACTTCCACCACATCGCATGCCACAATATGAAGATGAAAGACGTGTACGTCCTACTCGTGAAGTAATTGTGCAACGTGTTGAGCCTGTTGGACGAGGTGATGAATGGAATGATCCATGGATGCGTTCTAAATCACCTGGTGGCCGTGGTTCATCTCGCGATCGTGGTGATAAACGTCGTCGTGATCGTCGTAGTTACAGCAGTAATTCTTCATATTCTAGTTCAAGCAGCTCCGAATCAGACTCTAGTTCCGACTCAAGTGGCTCGCCAAGTCCATCAGAGCATAGAAGACGTTACAATAGTAGCTCACAAAAATCACCTACTGTACGTAGACATGGCCGACCAGCACGATCACCAAGTGCAGCTCAAAAGCGTCCAAGGCGCTCACCAAGTAAGTAGTATAATCGCTTGATTTGGAAATGTGAAAATATAAAAAGGTTACGCGAATGTAACTAATGATTCTATTTAAAAAATTTAGGTATTACAATCCCTCACATTCCGTGCAAACTCCGTGTATTATTTATATATATGAACAATTTTCTTCAGCTCCTTTTTTCCAGCTGACTATTCAACCGATTTTCGATTTATTTTTTTATATGAAAGGTAGAATAGTGAAAAAAAAAGTATCCTTGTCAGTTGCAATTAAGGCAGAAATTTTAAAGGATCAAAGATTACCATATAAATACGACAACAACGGCACCCACGTGTTATGCTGTGTTATTAAGAAAGTAGATAAAACAAAAGTCAAATAAATTCCCCTATTGCGTATCGAAACTAATTTCGGTTTCGTTTCTTGTCCCGAAACTGAAATTATATTTGACATTGCCAACCGAAATTATTTTTAGTTCCTTTTAATGTGCCCAAACAACATAAGTTAAAAAGAGACAACTATATAATCCAGGAGCAAGTGTAAATTTGTAATTAATAAGACTGCAATCCAAGGGGCATTCTATGTATTTCATTAATAATAGTGAATTTTATAAATAATCTGTACAATCGTTAAAAAAAAGTCTCAATAAAGAATTCAATTCAATTTAAATGGGCACACGTTGGAAAATTTGTTCTTACAACTAAAATCAAACCAAAAATCGCTAAAGTAAATTTAACCAAAAAAAAAAAAAATTTGCTCCAAAATAATGGTTCGGAACTGTCTAATTGTATACTCTACCTTTTGGAACACTTCACATTTCATACCATTTCAATTTGCTAAATTTTTTTAACAAAACATACCGAAGAAACTGCTACTGAGTTTCGTAATCTGGCAACCAAAACAGAAACTGAAAAGGAAACTGATAGCTTTGATTTCCGTAGCTATTTTATGATAGAAAGCAATCTAGAAACGAAACCAGAAAGCGTTTCGATACGCAATAGGGGCCAAAACTACAGTGGTGTAGACAAAATAGAAACATTTAAAAACGGATGTGGTATAGGGTATAACGGGAATATATTCTATCACGCCTGAACTGTGACACCGGTTTTTATAAAAATTGGTATAGAGGTAGGCTGAACCCTGAGGAAGAAAACTAAAGAAAATTGTTGATATTTGGTATTGTTGTCACGCCCCTAAAGAGAAAATACATTGGCACGGTTTAGTCACTAAACTGATTTTTATAAAACTGAACTAAACTAAGCTAAACACCAATTTTTATGAAATTCGGTTTGTAGATAGACAAAATCCAAGGAAAAGATATTATATACTTTTTGTTTTATGGAACTGCGGAAAAACACTCACGGCAAAACCGTAGCACCTATTTTTTTTTGCGTATTTGACATACATATAACTGTGGTAATATGATTTTCCGAAATTCCGAAAATTTTCAAGATAGGAAGTTGAAAATAGAATTAGGAAAGCATACGTTGCTTTCTATTCTTGTAAACGCTTGTTTGGTAAGAGATGGGGCCTTAAACCGAAAATAATTTTTTGGATGTATAAGGCAATCATCAGGCCTATTCTCATGTACGGAATTTTGCTGTGGTGGAACTCTTTACATAAAGAAAGTTATTTGGATATTCTGTCCAGGGTTCAAAGAGTTGCGTGTCTCAGTGTTACTGGGGCTTTTAAAACTACTGCCACTGCTGCACTGGAAACTCTTCTTCACCTAGAAGCACTTGATATTTTTGCCAGAAGCATGGCCGCGAAAAGTGCTATTTGACTTAAAGAATTGGGTTTCTGGAAATCGAAATCTTTTGGTCATAATAGTATTTTACTCCGATTTATGGATTGTGATGTAATAGGTGGTACTGACTACCTCTTACCACACCTTCTCTTCCCAACGAACTTCAAGGTGGTAATACCTGAAAGAGAAAACTGGGCTCCTTTAAACGCATCTTTTGAAATATACACGGATGGGTCAAAATTGGATATAGGCACTGGATCAGGCATTTATTCTAAGCCTTTAGACTTAGCAAAGTCTTACAGACTGCCGAACGACTGTAGTGTCTTTCATGAGAGGTTTTTTCTGTTCTTAAAGCTTGTGAATTCCTCAATGCCCATAAGTCCCAATTTCTTGGAAGCGTTGTTACTTACATTGATAGTCAGGCGGCTATCAAAGCAATCTCATCAAATTATATCACGTCAAAACTTGTGTTAAGCGGTAGAAATATCCTTTGCGATATTAGCGAGGACTATAATTTAACACTTTGCTGGGTTCCAGGTCATAGTAAGTTCGAGGGCAACGAAATTGAAGATGGACTGGCTAAAATAGGGTCAAACCAAAATGCCCTTTTGGCTGACCTTTCAATAAAAAAACCCATTAGCGTAATCAAGGGAAAAATCGAAAATAAATGTATTCAGCTTGCTAATTCTAGATGGTCAAATCTTCAAACTTGCAATTATATAAGATCTTTTTGGCCATCATATAGTATAAATCGTACTAAGTTTTTAATAGCAATGGAGAAACATAATGTACGGATCTTAATCGGTGCTATTAACTGGACATTGTGCCATGGGAATCCATGCATCTCGTTTAGGTTTCTCAAACATTGGCGACCTTTGTAGAAGTTGTAAAGACCCTGATATGGAAGAAACAGTCTTTCATTTCTTTTGAGAATGTCCAGCGCTTGCGCTTAGACGTAGAAAGAATTTTGGTCATTTCAATTTGGAATCGCTTGACTCACTGCCTGAGGTTTGTCTTAAATCCATATGGAAGTATATATGTACATCCAAGTGGTTCTCTTAGACTTTCTCTGCTAAAGCTCTTAGTATCGGGTATACAATGGGCCCTTTTTCGAGGCCTAAGTTAATGATGACAACATGTTCATCTCCCGGATCTAACCTAACCTAACCTAAGTTCGATCCAACCTTTGGATGCTCACATATTTGAAAATTTATATTTCCTCGGATTTTATTCCGATTTTAATGAAATTTTCAGAGATACTGTAGAAAAGTACGATTTTTGTTTTGTTTAGAAAGAAAAAAACAAATTTAATTTTGGTGGATAAAAAGCTATTTTGGGGCTTGGTGCACCAGTTACGTCAGTTACGTGGTTAAGCCTGAAAGTGGACGTTATACAATATCAATATCACCAAGGTGAGAAATTTGTTTCGGAAGCAAATAAATTACCAAAGCCATAATTTTATTGAGTAATTGAATATAAGAAAACAATTTTAGTGTACATTGCTAAAAGTCAATTATATTTGATATTATTTGATAATATATACAAGGAAAATCATTTCGGGAACGCGTCCCAAAGAGTGAAATTCAAAATCAGACTTCAAAAACTCATATCAATTTACCAAAATAAAACAGATCCCATAACCTATTAAAAGCATTTTTTATCAAAGAAATACATTTTGGGGACTTTATTTAAAAATGACTTTGTTTTCGAATAGAAATATACTAAAATAAGTTGTCCGACATCTTGTGCGTCAATTCAGGGAATGCAGTTGTAATTGGGCAAAAGCAATTTAAAGTAAACGCATCTGTCATGCGTTACTGCTCAGTAGAAAGAAGAAAGGTCGGGCGACTTCCCAAACGTATGTATATAATGTTCGCAAACAAACTATGCTTTATTTATAGAACACTTTATTAACAAAGTGTGAGGTTGCAAAATAAAGTAATTGATATATTAGTGAACTGTTTCAATGAGATCAGTGGACAATTTTTTAAATATTTCTATAAATTGAAAAAAAAGGAAAGAAAAAATATCGTTAACTTCCCATATAGCCCAGGAAAATTAGAATATTTCTGCGAAAAAATTCCAAGTGAATTTTTTTCACCGGAATTATATTTATTTGTGCATGGTTAATAATGTGTAGTCCATTGAAGTCCATTGTGCGCATAAAAAGTTATTCAGGCTGTAATGGTCAATTTCACCGTCGCAAGTATCGATACTTTGATCATATATTTTTAAAAATATTTTTTCTTACCGCCCCTGAGTCACTTGTAGCAGTGTACTAAATATTTATATACCTATGTACATTTGTACACAAAAAAAGAATTACAAAACCCTTTTACTTATATTAGAAGTCTACGGTACTTTGATCTGTTTAATCTACCAGTGTATTGTTTGTGTAATTCTGCTAAACAATCCACGTTACCACTTAGTTGCTAAGTCCAATGAATGCGTACATTCTTTCTGCATATAACCAGCAACGACATCACATAAACTTCGTAATTAACTCAGTGCCTAATAACATATTTAAATTATAATATTACAACGAGGGAATTTAGTTAATTTGGACTATTTCTGTTTTTTTAAAATATAATCGTGAAACATATTATTGGATTTCCATAAGGGTTCTTCAAGTGGAGCGCTGTTAAGGTTAAGCCTTCAAAAACCGCGTGGAACTTCCATGTACCACTGTATGAAATCTCCCTTGTTAATTGGAATAAAATTTCATACACCATCTTTACTCGGACCTTACGATTTTTAATTTAAAGGGAACTCCACATATCTAATTGTAGAGGGTGCTCCGCCCTTGACAGCATTGTTGAGGTTAAGCCTTCAGAACCACATGGAACTTCCCTGACTATTGGGATAAAGTCATTGAAACGAAACTGCACAGCAATCAGCTAAATTTAATCACCCGGACTTCCGCAACCAGAGTTTCAACCACACGACTTTTTAATAGGTGCTCCGCTTTCAGAGAATTGTATATCTGACTGCGGCACCAAAAACTTTTTTTTTTCACTTTTGGAATATTTCGGAAGCATTACCAATATTCATTATTTCTTTTTGCTATACTTTTTTTTTAAAATTTTGGAATAATTTAATTTGGATTTAATTTAATTAATTGAGATCACGTTTCTTAAATTCTAAATTTAAATAATAAGGAAATTCAAATAAGAAATTTTAATATGGATAAAATTAATTAGAAGTTACTTCATCGATTGTCGCTGGGCCCAACGAGATCAACGAAGGATTAAAGAAAACAAAAATAATGTAAGTGATTCACCTTTTTTTGAATTTTTTTTATAAAAATAATTTTGAATTTTTGAACTATGCTAAAATTAAATATCTGTTTAAGATCCAATTAGTTAAGAAAAAGAAAAAAAAAGAGAGAGTTAATTTTGTTCCAAATGCATAGTTAGATTTTTTAATAATTGCCTTGTGTGTTTTTTTTTGAGATCACCCTAAATATAACACGCGATGTTTTTTTTAATTAAATATTTTTAATTCCTAAGATACATTTTTTTTTTGCGCTTCATAAGTAACTTGTTGTTGCTAAAATAAGTTTCAGCTATGTTGTTGCCTTCAGCACGGTCATAGTATATTGTTGTTGCATTTAAGGAATTTTAGTTTTAACCTCTCTCAATTGTTAATATTGAATTCAGCTATGTTTAGGTCAGAGTTAAACTTAAGCAAAGAGTCTAACTCTCTTTTTTTAAGAGTGTATTAGTGATAAGAAAAGAATATTTGAATAAGCAATAAAAATATGAATTTGTTATTCTCTGAGCACAAGAAATAACGATGTGTTAAATCATTCGGCTTCGTCCGGCGTTAAATCGGTATGCGCAGCGCTTATGACTTAAATTAATTTGTTGTTTAAGTTCGGCATAGGGGCAATTATAAAAGTTTTAATTAATTGCTAAGGTAGGGTGGGTATAGAAGGGGACAATTTCCACCTAGGTTTCCCTTTAATCAGGTCACCAATAGTCGGTTAGCATTCAGTTGTCGGGATAGTTGTTTTAATAAGAGTTTTTGTATATGATTTTCTTGTATCGTATATCGTAAAGTGCACATAATATTTTGTAGTAGTGGTAACGAGATGCGGATTAGGGAAGAACCCCGACATACGACGAGCTAGTTAGAGCATAGCTAGATGTGCACGCCATCCGAAATCCATATTCTTAAAATAATGGAGAGTTATTCCTTCATTCTGAAGTGACATTAAATTGTCCTCAAAAATAACCAAAACAGAGTTTAAATCCATTACACAAATGGCGCCCAACGTGGGGCCTGACAGTCGTTAGGTCTAAACCCATAATTTTGTTCGTTGTAGCGATTGCTTTCTGTCGTTGCATTTTCATTTGAATTTAATTTGTTTTCGTTTCGTTAGTGATTGTTCACGATTTAGTAAAAACTTTCTTTAGGACTTTGCGATTGCAATTCGAGATTGGCGGGTTGGTCGACCAAAGACAAGATTGCTATTTCGAGGCAAGACTGCGAATACCAATTATTCCTTTCATAAACATTCATTTTTATAAAAGTTTTCTTTGAACAGAGATTTTATTTGGAATTGCAGATTAAAATAAATCGGTTTATCTGACCATTGATCTACTTTCGAAGTAAACATTTTACCTTTTTAGTAATTCAACTTTAGTTTCTGTTTATATAAAACGTTTGCTAACCAACCACTATGTATCTGATAATTTTTTTTTTGCGCATGCTGATTGAATATGACGGACGTTTTAGCTGATATTATTGAAGACATAATGGCTGTGAGACACAGTGGCGAAAATTTACCTTTGCTTAATTTTAATGATACTTTTTGCGGTGTTTGTCATGAAGACATGAAACTAGATCAATTTCTCAGTGTTACTTCCTGCAAACACAAATTTCATAAAGATTGCCTAATAAATCACCTGAAAAATACTAATGCTTGTCCCCAGTGCGGTCAAACATGTGTAGTTTCAAGCTTATCTGGAAATTCACAAAGCCTACAAGACCTTTTCGCTGCTTCTGGCAATGACAGAAATAACATACTAGAGACGGACAATAGTAACCCTTCTAATTCTGCTCATAACAGAAAGCAGACATCTCGAAACTATAAGCAAGGAAAGAACCGTGCAACACCTGGACCAAATAGAGCTGTTACTCGTTCTATGAGTGAGAACCCAAGTAATGTAGTTTTCCAACGTAGAGAATCTCGTACTAACAGTCCTCGGGTCTCAATTCCTAACTTTTTGGACAATAACGGAAATGCAGTGAGCTTAGAACCAACTAGTTTGGGTCATATTGAAGTTTTGAGCATCGCTCAATCAATTGCTCACGCTCAGCACCAAGATTTATTGCAACAATTACCTGCTTTGATATCAGCCACAGTTGAACAGACACTACAAAGGCGATTACAATCTGTCACGATTAACAATCAGAACAATTCGGAGAATCGTCAAGATTCCCCTATAAGGAACAATATTCAGAATCCCTTAGCTAATTCATTGTTAGGTGAGAGTCAAAGACCGACACGTGAAAATAATCGTTTATCGCTTCCACCTGAGAAAGTATCTAATATTATTTTAAATTGGCGTTTGAAGTTTGATGGTACCGAAAAAGGTATTACTATCAACGAATTTATATACCGCTTGCAATCTTTAACTGAGCAAAATCTTGCGAATGATTATCGTCTTTTATGTGATAATTTACACTTGCTTTTTGTGGGCAAAGCCCAAGATTGGTTCTGGAAGTTTCATTCCAGCCATCGTCAGTTTAGTTGGGATACCTTCTGCAGTGAGTTTCGGAAAAGATACGAAACAAACCTAACTGATTTTGATGTTTGGGAGAAAATTAGGAAGCGAAAGCAGGCGGATAACGAAAGTTTTGAGGATTATCATACTGCGATAGAAGAATTATCATACAGGTTACAGAATGAAATGTCTGAGGTTGAATTAGTGGATATTCTGATGAGAAATTCAAAGCCTAATTTACGTTATGAGCTTTTGCACTTAAATATTCGTACTATGTCTAAACTTCGTGAAGAAGTAAGAAAGCACGAAGCGTTTTTTTCTGAGCCTACTCTATCCAAGGCGAAACCGCAATGGCAACGTGGCCATCTTGCAGAAATGGTAGACGAGAACTTAGATAAAGATTTAGGCAAAGAAGTTTTTGAAATCCAACGTTCACGTACGGGACTTACTTGCTGGAATTGCGATAAGTTAGGGCATCGTTACGATGACTGCTTAGAGCAACGCAAGATATTTTGTTACGGCTGCGGTAAGAAAAATGTCTTTAAGCCGAAATGTGATGCTTGTAATCCTTCGGAAAACCGGAAGAGGGATGCGTCAAGCAATACAATAATGACGCATCCATCCAATTTTCATTAAAAATTAAAACTCACGATGTCTCTACAACTACTTCTGATTTAAATTGTAAGCCTGATACTGACACATATACATTGTATTCTAATAAACTTAGACCAATTATTCCTTATCATGAGCGACTTGAGCGTTATAATCAAACGCGACAAAGAATTTTCTCTGACGTTCCTATTGAATATGCTAATCGGAAACCAAAACGTTCTACACAACGGTTACGTTCCTATTGGAAAAATTTAGTTTCTACGAAACAAAAGTTGGTGTCAGCCATTTTTAAGAATACCGATAATAGACTTTACACCGACATAGAAATTTATGGTAAATCTTTTGTAGCATTGTTAGACTCTGGCGCAACGATTAGTTGTCTAGGCAGTGAAGCTGCTAAGCATGTCTTATCTTTTGGGAGTATCAAGAAATCATTTGGTGACATAATAACCGCCGATGGTTCTTCTTGTGCTGTCTTGGGAAAAACTTGTATTGATTTGACTTATCGGAAATTGACCAAGACTATAGAATTGTTTATCGTTCCCTCTTTAAACCAGAATATTTATTTAGGAATAGATTTTTGGATAGCCTTTGGATTGAGAAACGCGATCTTGCATCAAAATGATGTTTTAGAATTAGATGTAGGGAAAGATAATGCTTCTGATGAAGAACCAAACATGCATAAACTTACTGATGAGCAAAGTTATAAGCTTAAGTCTGTTGTGAAATTGTTTCCATCATTTGACAGAGAGGGATTAGGTCGAACTTCTTTAATTGAGCACTCAATAGACGTTGGTAGCTCAAAGCCTGTTAAACAACGACATTGGCCTGTTTCACCTGCTATTGAGAAACTGATGTTCGCTGAAGTTGACCACATGTTAGCTTTAGATGTAATTGAGGAATCTTCGAGCCCGTGGAGCAGTAACTGTGTTTTAGTTAGACGTGGCAAGAAATCTCGCTTGTGCTTAGACTCTCGTGAAGTTAATAAGCATACCCTTAAAGACGCATACCCGCTTCCCCATATCGATGGGATTTTAAGTAGACTACCTCCAGCTCGTTTTATTACAGGTTTAGATATGAAACACGCGTTTTGGCAAATACCTCTTGAAGAGAAGTCTCGTATGGTTACAGCATTCACAATTCCTAACAGGCCGTTATATCAGTATAAGGTAATGCCATTCGGATTATGTAATGCGCCTCAAACGCTTTGTCGATTGATGGATCGTGTTTTGCCTGCAAACCTACGAGAGCGTGTTTTCATATATTTAGATGATCTTTTGATTCTGTCCGATAGCTTCGATTCACATTTGCTTTTGTTACAAGAAGTTGCACTTCACTTGTATGTATGTATGTATTCTCCTTTAACTCCTAGGAGGAGCATAGGGCCAATATGAAATCTCTCCATTTGTCACGATCCCTTGCGATGACTTTGATCTCTTGCCACGATTTTCCCGATTCTTGGATTTCCTTTTCCAACGACCTTTTCCAGTTGGTTTTGGGTCTACCACGTCCTCTACTGCCTTGTGGATTCCACTCAAGGGCCTGGCGACAAACTTCGCTGTGTGGTTTCCGGAGAGTGTGACCAATCCATCCCCATTTGCGCAGCTTGATCTCGTTTGCTATAGCCTTCTGTTTGCATTTTTGATGTAGCTCGGCATTTGATATAGTGCGAGGCCACCAAACCTTTAGTATACGTCTTAAGCATTTGTTGACGAATACTTGCAGCTTGTTTGTTAGTTGTTCAGTAACAAGCCATGTTTCGCACCCATATAACAAAACCGATTTCACATTCGAATCAAAAATGCGCACTCTCGTTTTGGTGGATATAACGGATGAAGACCATATTTTGTTCAGTTGAGCAAACGCGCCTTTTGCTTTTGCTATTCTTGAGTTGATATCCTCTTTTGCTCCACCATCCATGGAGATAATGCTGCCTAGATACGTGAAGCTATCGACGTTTCCGATGTCATCACTGCCAGCTTTAAACGTCATGTCATTGCTTGCGTTTAGCTTCATGCTTTTAGTCTTGGATACGTTGATTTTTAGGCCGGCCTTTTGTGATTCCAAGACAAGGTCTTCAATTTTGCTTTGCATATCTGAATGTTTGGACGATAAGAGGCAGATGTCGTCAGCGTAGTCGAGATCTTCCAGATGTTCGGTAAAGTTCCATTGAATACCCCTTTTGGCCTTATTAAGAGCTTTATCTAGGATATCATCAAGAACGATAAGGAAGAGTGATGGTGATAGTAAACACCCTTGCCGTACGCCTGAATTAGTGGTGAATGTCGGTGACAACAACCCGTTGTGTAACACACTGCATTTAAAGCCTTCATATTGTGCACGTACTAAGTTTATGGCCTTTGCGGCAATACCTCTTCGTTGCAGTGACGCCCAGATGTTTTCTCGGGAGACACTGTCAAAGGCAGTGCTATAGTCAACGAAGACAAGTTGAAGTGCAGCACGCCACTCGCATGATTGTTCGAATGGCTGAATCAAGTTTTTCGCTTACCCTGCTCAGAAGCACTTTCGTCAGTACTTTTGATGGAACTGAGAGCAAGGTGATGCCTCTATAGTTTCGGCACTCGCTTAGGTCACCTTTTTTCGGTAATTTGACTAACATGCCATGTAGCCAATCTTCTGGCAAACGCTCTTCACTCCAGATTTTGTTGAGCACAGGATGGAGAATTTTAGCTGATGTTACGGGGCATGCCTTTAGCAGTTCAGCTGTTATTTGATCTATACCGGCGGCCTTGTTGTTTTTCATGCTTTGGATAGCTTTCACAATTTCATCAATTGTAGGCGGCGGTGTTTGTATTCGACTACTACTGCGAGTCATTGCGGCAGTTGTAGTTGGTGATTCTGGTTGCAGGGATGTGGTAGACATGGGATTTAGTATATCGCAAAAATACTCTTTCCATCTGTTTAGTTGGTCGTCTGCAGATGTTAAGAGATTTCCGTTTTTGTCTTTGATAGGGCGGCTCTGTTGGAGTTTTCTGCCTGATAATCTGCGGGTGATATCGTAAAGCTGCCTGAGATTTTGAGCATTTGCAGCGCTTTCGGCTTCGCTCGCGAGGTCGTTATACATTCTTCTTTTGTCTTGTCTGCACGATCGCCTGACTTCTTTATTGAGAGAGTTAAAGACCTTTTCGGCGACGTTCTTTTGCGCTCTAGTTTTAGCGTCGTCTCTCAGTTTTTTCGCGCTTCTTCTTTTTTCGACAAGACCCCACGTTTCCTCGCTCATCCAGTGCTTCTTGTTCGAGGGTCGAAACCCAAGTATTTTTTCACTGGAGTTTAAGAACGCCTCTTTAGCGGCCCTCCATGATGTTTCAATACTTCCACCACAATCGAACGGAACTGTTTTAAGTTCTTCTACGAAAGATCTGCGTACCTCATCGCTCTTAAGCTTAAGCACGTCGAATTTTTTTGCTACAGATTGTTCGCTGGGACGTTTATTAGCGGCAAGTTTTAGTCGAATGACCGCGACGAGAAGATGGTGGTCGGAGCCTATGTCAGCGGCCCTCTTTACTCGTACGTCCAGAAGACTCCCTCTCCATTTTCTGCTAATGCAGAAGTGGTCGATTTGGTTTTCAGTGGTGTTGTTTGGAGACACCCAAGTAGCTTTATGGCATTTTTTGTGTGGGAATAGCGTACCCCCAACGACAAGACCGGCTGTATTGCAGGCGTCAATGAGAAGCTCTCCATTGTCGTTTCTCGCACCCAAGCCATGTCTTCCAATCACGTGCTCTAGGTTAAGGTTTTCTGAGCCTACTTTGGCATTCAAATCGCCCATAACCATTATGATGTCGTTCTTGTGAGCACTGTTTATTGCTGCAGCGAGCTGGCTGTAGAATTCATCTTTGGTTTCTCTCTCTGCCAACTCTGTGGGCGCGTATGCTTGGAAGATGGTAATATTTCTTGCGGGGGTTCGAAATCTGCACCAAATGAGTCTTTCGTTTACAGGTTTCCATTCCATTACTGCCTTTACTGCAGTTTTACTTAGCAAAAATCCAACTCCATCCCTGTGGATGTCATCTTGCGATCTACCGGAGTATAGAAATTTTTCGCCGTCAGGAAGTACATATTCGCCGGCACCGTTCCATCTACACTCGCTTAATCCCAATATCTCAAGGTTGAATTTGTGGAGTTCTCTAACGGCTTGGTGTATTTTGCCTGGTTCATTTAGAGTTCGGACATTCCAAGAGCCGATGCGTGTTCGAGTTTTCATCGAAAGGATTTTAAAATTTTGAGAAACCATATTGGTTCCAGTTATAGGAGAATCATTCCTAACTATGCATGTTTCTTGCACCTCCAAATCCGATGTGCATGCTGCCGAGGCAGGTGGATTAACCACACTCTGGTGGGTACCACTTGGAGAGTTATTTCCCATCGTTTTTCGATCCATGCTTCATTAGTATAATCTTCTCGGCAACGCCCCACGCAGTAAGTTATAAGCTTAAAGCTGGATCCGGCAAGCGCTGCAAATATAGTGGCCAAATTCACTTTTAATTTCAGCCGCCCAATCTGGAACAGACGCTGACCTGGGAGCCGCCCACTCTGGATCAGACGCTTCAGGATTTCGACAAGATGCTTATTTTAAGGCGGCATCGACTCTCCTTGTCAGTGCCAGTTACGGGCATTGTGGGTTTTTCTTTCGAGGCGCAACGCTGTCCAACGCTACACCCTTCCACACCCTGGCTGGTCACCCGCTTTTAGTCGCCTTTTACGACAGGCATGCTTACCTCGGGCATATTCTGACCCCTTACCCGCAGGGGTAAAGCCAATTTAACAATTAACGTAGCCAAATCCAAGTTTTGCATGTCTGAAATAAAATATTTGGGCTTTATTATTGGAGAAGGTCAAATAAAGACCGATCCCGAGAAAATCAATGCCATCATAAATTTTCCTGTACCTGCAACGGTTAAGCAGCTACGCAGCTTCCTCGGCTTATCCGGCTGGTACAGGCGATTTATAAGCAATTTCGCAACCATAACCAGTCCTTTAACAGAACTCTTAAAGAAAAGCAAAATATTTGCGTGGAACGAAGAGGCTCAAAAATCTTTTGACCAGCTAAAAACTTTATTAACTTCTGCCCCTATTCTAGTGACTCCGAACTTTTCAAAAAAATTCATTTTGCAATGTGACGCAAGCTTTGTTGGCTTAGGATGCGTACTAGCTCAAGAAAATGAGGAAGGAACAGAGCTTCCTATAGCCTTTATGTCAACCAAACTGACAAAAGCACAACGTAATTATTCGGTTACGGAACTTGAGTGTCTGGCTGTCGTCGAAGGCATTAAGAAATTTCGTGCATACATTGAAGGCCAAGATTTTGTGGTTATTACCGATCACGCTAGCCTTCAATGGTTAATGCGACAAAAAGATCTGTCAGGACGATTAGCCCGGTGGGCACTCAAGCTCCAAGGCTTCACTTTCCAGATACAACATCGCCGAGGTACCGAAAACGTGGTTGCGGATTCGCTTTCAAGATCTCTAGAAGGAAGTGTAAGTGCTATAGAAGATAGTGGTCCTTTGATTAATTTGGCGTCCGAGGATTTTCAATCCGATGAATACGTACAGCTTAGGTCGCAAATTTTAGAAAATACCGCTAGATTTCCTGACCTAAAAGTTATGGACAATTTTGTTTACAAAAGAACTCAACATTATACGGGTAATGCAGAGCAAGAAGAAAGTTCATGGAAACTTTGGATTCCATCCACTTTAGTTTCAGACGTACTTCACCGAGCACACAATCCTCCTGATTCTGCGCACTGTGGCATAGCTAAAACTATGGAAAAACTGAAAAGACATTTCTTCTGGCCAAAAATGATTAACCAAATTCGAGTTTATGTACAAAATTGTGAAACATGCAAGTGCACGAAGAGTCCAAACATCACTCTACGACCTCCTATGGGTAGACCATTAATCTCTGAACGTCCCTTTCAAAAATTATGTTTGGATATCTTAGGACCTTATCCTCGGTCCAAACTTGGCCATATAGGATTATTAATAGTCGTTGATTATTTATCGAAATTTGTTTTTTTTGCACCCTTTGAAGAAATTTACTTCAAAAGCTATTTGTGATTACTTAGAAAAATCAATTTTCTTTACTTTTGGAGTACCTGAAACAATCTTAACTGATAATGGTGTGCAGTTCAAGTCTGGAATGTTTGAATCTTTCCTGACCAGTTTTGGAAAACGACATATTTGTACAGCTATCTACTCCCCACAGTCGAATTCTTCCGAGAGGGTGAATAGATCAATTATTTGCGCTATACGAGCGTACATTGGAAAGGATCATTCTACTTGGGATACATATATCAATGAAATAACTTCCGCTTTAAGATCTACAGTTCACCAAAGCACTGGTTATGCACCGTATTTTCTTGTATTCGGACAGAACATGGTACTTCATGGGAAAGACTATCAGCTGCTTAGAGCACTTCATTTAGTGGAAGATGACTCACGATTAGATTATCCGGATGCAATCAAGATAATTAGGGAAAAAGCAAAAGAAAATTTAACAAAGTCTCATGAAAGCAATGCCAAAACCTATAACTTAAGGACTAGGCCTATTCAATATGAAGTTGGAGAAAATGCTTTTGCTAGGAATTTTGTTCAAAGTAGCGCTATTAAAAACATTAATGCCAAGCTAGCACCTACTTTTATCAAAGCCATCGTAAAACGTAAGCTGGGTGCGTCGTATTATGAACTCTCCTCGGAAAACGGGAAGATTTTAGGCGTGTATCACGCAAAAGATATGCAGAAATCTTGCAACAATTCGAAAGTGTGAAATTTTGTTATTCAGCTAATGACTTTTCAGAAAATTCTTTTATGAAAAGCATTGAATATAAGAAAACAATTTTAGTGTACATTGCTAAAAGTCAATTATATTTGATATTATTTGATAATATATACAAGGAAAATCATTTCGGGAACGCGTCCCAAAGAGTGAAATTCAAAATCAGACTTCAAAAACTCATATCAATTTACCAAAATAAAACAGATCCCATAACCTATTAAAAGCATTTTTTATCAAAGAAATACATTTTGGGGACTTTATTTAAAAATGACTTTGTTTTCGAATAGAAATATACTAAAATAAGTTGTCCGACATCTTGTGCGTCAATTCAGGGAATGCAGTTGTAATTGGGCAAAAGCAATTTAAAGTAAACGCATCTGTCATGCGTTACTGCTCAGTAGAAAGAAGAAAGGTCGGGCGACTTCCCAAACGTATGTATATAATGTTCGCAAACAAACTATGCTTTATTTATAGAACACTTTATTAACAAAGTGTGAGGTTGCAAAATCAAGTAATTGATCTATTAGTGAACTGTTTCAATGAGATCAGTGGACAATTTTTTAAATATTTCTATAAATTGAAAAAAAAAGAAAAGAAAAAATATCGTTAACTTCCCATATAGCCCAGGAAAATTAGAATATTTCTGCGAAAAAATTCCAAGTGAATTTTTTTCACCGGAATTATATTTATTTGTGCATGGTTAATAATGTGTAGTCCATTGAAGTCCATTGTGCGCATAAAAAGTTATTCAGGCTGTAATGGTCAATTTCACCGTCGCAAGTATCGATACTTTGATCATATATTTTTAAAAATATTTTTTCTTACCGCCCCTGAGTCACTTGTAGCAGTGTACTAAATATTTATATACCTATGTACATTTGTACACAAAAAAAGAATTACAAAACCCTTTTACTTATATTAGAAGTCTACGGTACTTTGATCTGTTTAATCTACCAGTGTATTGTTTGTGTAATTCTGCTAAACAATCCACGTTACCACTTAGTTGCTAAGTCCAATGAATGCGTACATTCTTTCTGCATATAACCAGCAACGACATCACATAAACTTCGTAATTAACTCAGTGCCTAATAACATATTTAAATTATAACATTACAACGAGGGAATTTAGTTAATTTGGACTATTTCTGTTTTTTTAAAATATAATCGTGAAACATATTATTGGATTTCCATAAGGGTTCTTCAAGTGGAGCGCTGTTAAGGTTAAGCCTTCAAAAACCGCGTGGAACTTCCATGTACCACTGTATGAAATCTCCCTTGTTAATTGGAATAAAATTTCATACACCATCTTTACTCGGACCTTACGATTTTTAATTTAAAGGGAACTCCACATATCTAATTGTAGAGGGTGCTCCGCCCTTGACAGCATTGTTGAGGTTAAGCCTTCAGAACCACATGGAACTTCCCTGACTATTGGGATAAAGTCATTGAAACGAAACTGCACAGCAATCAGCTACATTTAATCACCCGGACTTCCGCAACCAGAGTTTCAACCACACGACTTTTTAATAGGTGCTCCGCTTTCAGAGAATTGTATATCTGACTGCGGCACCAAAAACTTTTTTTTTTCACTTTTGGAATATTTCGGAAGCATTACCAATATTCATTATTTCTTTTTGCTATACTTTTTTTTTAAAATTTTGGAATAATTTAATTTGGATTTAATTTAATTAATTGAGATCACGTTTCTTAAATTCTAAATTTAAATAATAAGGAAATTCAAATAAGAAATTTTAATATGGATAAAATTAATTAGAAGTTACTTCATCGATTGTCGCTGGGCCCAACGAGATCAACGAAGGATTAAAGAAAACAAAAATAATGTAAGTGATTCACCTTTTTTTGAATTTTTTTTATAAAAATAATTTTGAATTTTTGAACTATGCTAAAATTAAATATCTGTTTAAGATCCAATTAGTTAAGAAAAAGAAAAAAAAAGAGAGAGTTAATTTTGTTCCAAATGCATAGTTAGATTTTTTAATAATTGCCTTGTGTGTTTTTTTTTGAGATCACCCTAAATATAACACGCGATGTTTTTTTTAATTAAATATTTTTAATTCCTAAGATACATTTTTTTTTTGCGCTTCATAAGTAACTTGTTGTTGCTAAAATAAGTTTCAGCTATGTTGTTGCCTTCAGCACGGTCATAGTATATTGTTGTTGCATTTAAGGAATTTTAGTTTTAACCTCTCTCAATTGTTAATATTGAATTCAGCTATGTTTAGGTCAGAGTTAAACTTAAGCAAAGAGTCTAACTCTCTTTTTTTAAGAGTGTATTAGTGATAAGAAAAGAATATTTGAATAAGCAATAAAAATATGAATTTGTTATTCTCTGAGCACAAGAAATAACGATGTGTTAAATCATTCGGCTTCGTCCGGCGTTAAATCGGTATGCGCAGCGCTTATGACTTAAATTAATTTGTTGTTTAAGTTCGGCATAGGGGCAATTATAAAAGTTTTAATTAATTGCTAAGGTAGGGTGGGTATAGAAGGGGACAATTTCCACCTAGGTTTCCCTTTAATCAGGTCACCAATAGTCGGTTAGCATTCAGTTGTCGGGATAGTTGTTTTAATAAGAGTTTTTGTATATGATTTTCTTGTATCGTATATCGTAAAGTGCACATAATATTTTGTAGTAGTGGTAACGAGATGCGGATTAGGGAAGAACCCCGACATACGACGAGCTAGTTAGAGCATAGCTAGATGTGCACGCCATCCGAAATCCATATTCTTAAAATAATGGAGAGTTATTCCTTCATTCTGAAGTGACATTAAATTGTCCTCAAAAATAACCAAAACAGAGTTTAAATCCATTACAAGGCTCAAAGGTTGCTAAAATCAGTTTTTTTGCAAATATCTCGCTAACGCAAACTTTTACAGAAAAATTTTTCTCCACAATTTTGTAACACAGTAAATTTCATATGTAAAGATGTAAAAAATGTTTTCGTGTAGCTTATAGCTTACACACCTCTCCCCACGTGTTTTAAATAAAAAGTGCTTGCACCCAAAATGTTTTTTTGGGGAAATATGCGGAATGCCTCTAGGATCAAACATATATAGCTCTTTTTTCAAAATGAACGGCACTTTTTCAAACCAGGGCCAAAAAACCCATTTTTTAACACTTTGCTCTATACTAAAACCAAAAAAAAAAAAGTTTGCTAAAACGAATACAAAAAAAGAGTATGCAGAAAGTAACCTTCTTGTCCGTAGATTAAAAAACAGTAAACTGAAAAACCCTACAAAATATCGTTTACGAGATATTGCGTTTTTACTTAAGTTTTCGTGTTTCTATTAAAAAATTTAGTTTTTGCGTACAAAAAAAAATAATAATCAATATATAGAAACCAAAATGGTCAATTCTAATGTATTTTTTGATGCTCTATCACTTCTGGATTTTGAGAAATTCTAACCTGAAATTTTGACATGTACGATTTTTTCACAACTTTTGATAAGGTTTTTAAAAGTTTCATTATTTTTTTTTTTAAAACTCATTTTAATTTATACCAATATCTTTATTTTCCTCCGAAATATCCTTACCTAAAAAAAGTTCAAAAAATGCACGAAATACGCCATTGCCAACACTGATTGATTTATATGGAAAGTTCTTAAAAAGGATTATGATGTTTAAGAATGGAGAAAATTTTGGTGTGCTTAGGAGATAACCCAATTTAAAAAGTTGTGCACAGTTTTTATTTGTAAATGCTACGTATAAGTTCGTATTAAAATATCTTTCTTTTAAAATTGCGAATACTTTTTAACGAGGAGTCGTACAAAAAAAATTAAAAAATTCAAAAGATAATTGGATTCGTATTAAATTTTTCTTGGAGCCACTCATGGTGAACTTTTTGAAATGATAAAAAAATACCCTTTAAGGGTACAAAGTTAATGTACTACTATAAAATAGTTTACATTTATCATATCAAACCATGACTCAAATAATAACTGTAAGAATAAAGCGCGCTTTTAGTTAAAATCTTCATTTCGGGAACGGTCATTCCGGGAACGTTTATATGATATGATGAAACTTTCCCGAAATGACGATGACGTTCCGGAATGACGGCTTGTAGTTTTTCAATAACTCACTATGTGCTACTTTGCTCAAATGCACCTCAAGACTAGAATACTTTACATAATAAAGCAAAGCAATTAAATAATTTCATGTCCCTATATAGTACAGTCATTTGGTAGTTTTACCTGGACAGTTTTGCTGGATTTTTGCAAATGAGTTATTTTATAGATTTCGATCTGCTCTTTCAGGATTTCAACTTTGCTACCTCGAGTCGTGTTCGCTCGCGCCGCCATATTGGAAAAATGGCGTCCAAAATCAGTTTTTTACAAATATCTCTTTAATGCTTACATTTAGAGAAAAATATTGTGGCGCAATATTGTAGCTTATAAAATTTTCAATGAAAATTACCTAATAATTGTTTCCGTACGACTTATAACTCAGGAGATATCCTAATTCAAAATTTGAAAAAAATTAGTAAATTGTGCATGCCGCTTATGAGTAAGCACGGTGATGTGTTGAGTTTAAAATTACAATAACTCATGAACGACGAGTCACACGTTCAAAGAAAAAACACCTGTTAATAGGAAATTACTTCCACTATAAGCCACATTTTATTTTTTTTTTCACATGACCTATAGTTTACGAGATATTTTTTCAACAAACCTAAAATTTAGAAAAAAACCGTTTTTCAAAATAGCTCCAAAACGGTTCGTCCTAGAAAAAAAATTGTTCATGTATTTTATAGAACGCTCAATTCCCCATAAGGGTCTCTCCGAACTATTTTTTCGTCCGACTTACCGTTTATGAGAAATCGCGTCTTGAAAATTATTCAAAATTGAACATTGTACTATGCTCCATACTTATAAGCTACAATATTGCGCCACAATATTTATCCCTAAATGTAACCATTGAAGAGATATTTGTAAAAAACTGATTTTGGACGCCATTTTTCCAATATGGCGGCGCGAGCGAACACGACTCGAGGTAGCAAAGTTCTATAAAATAACTCATTTGCAAAAAACCTGCAAAACATTCCAGGTAACATCATTTTATTCTCCCAAATGATTGTACTAGTAGTCATATTCAAAAGCCTTAGTTCTATGCATGTACAATAAATTTCAATATAAAAGTCATTAAAATAGTTTTATATCCTACATTTCAAAATTAAAAAAGGAACTTTTTTTTAGATTATCATGAATTTTACTTCAGAAGGATTATACAGGCCTGTAAATTCGACACTTTTTTTCCTCTCTTGATTTTTGAAGCCAATTATGGTGGTTTGTATGTATGTATGTATTCTCCTTTAACTCCTTGGAGGAGCATAATGAAAAATCGTGTGTTTTTCACTGTTATTTTAAAATTTCGCGAAATTCTGGTTTGTTTTCTTTGTATACCGAGCGCACCGTACTTTCATTCAATTACCCCCATTATCAAGGCAAATCTGTCGGAATATCAGGCGGATATATGGTGTTAATATGGTTTCAATATACTTACTGGTATAGGCGTAGGAGCGACTCAAATAAAATGTTCAATTATTTTTTTGTATGAGGGGTACAATACCCCCTTATCCACTTGATCCTATATTTCTTATAAATGTGTTGGAGCACCAAAAAGACATCTGGTGCAAATATTGTTTTGATACATTAGTATAGGCGTGGTAGTCTTGTTAAGTAAAACTTAAACTTCATGAGCTTTTCAAAACCGTTCCCGAAATGACTACATATTTTTAGTGAAAGCTCTGATGAAAAGCAATATAACACAAAATAAAGAATTCTGTGCTTGCACCATTAAAAGGTTGATATAACACAGAGTTAGCGACAATATAAACTACTTGCCATGATAATTGCTTGTGATTTATTTCGCCATGAAATCAATCTTAAGATTTGCCACCTTGGTGATTTTGAGTCATGTGTATAATTGTATTTTGTTTTCTCGATCGCATTAAGAATTTAAATATTAAAAATATGTTCACCGTATTTTTAAAAATATATGTGAGTTTACATACACAAACTTATTTTAATCAATGCATCTTTTTTATCAGGCAATCGTCGTTCACCAGTTGCTAAGCGTCGAGGTCGGCCCTCAGTGTCGCCAATTATTGACAAAAGATCCGCATATAGTCCAGTACATAAGCGTAAGAAGCCTTCTCCAATTCCTAAAAAGTTAGTTAATGACAAGAGTAAAATAAAGCGTCGTCAAACTTCAAGTTCTTCCGCCACAGGTAAGTTTTAAAAACAAATTTTTTCGACCACTTTCCTTACTGACATATCACATTCAAATAAATTAAAGTTAGTTATTCAGGATTTTTAAAAATGCAAATTGGGAGTAATCGTGAATAAATATTCTTACTATAAAGCATTCCCAATGATATTTCTTGGTCTTTTTTTTATGTTTTTTTATGCTATTTTCAAAAAATCAATATCTTCCTTACTGACCTTGGCGTAAGTTTTCATTGCAAGTTCTCCACTCAATATTAACTTCAAGCCGTTAAATTTTTCAGATGGCAAACACCACACTTCATTTAATTTTATAAGTTTTAATTACAGCTTTAGTTCTAATATTTAATTTATAACTCTATAGTCCGAATCCGGTGACTGCAAGTCAATCTCTAATGTCAGCCGACTGAAACTTTTCATTAAAACTTGCTTTGACTTAAGCGTTCATTTTAGCTGAAGGAATTTTGTTTGTAAAAAAAATGCAATTCTTGTCTTAACTTTTGAGATGAAAGCAGTTGAAAATCATCCACTCGATTCATTTCGTCCTCCATGCTAAGTTTAATAAACTTCGTAGCATAAAAAATATGCAAGAAAAAAACATGGACTTGAAATTAACAGATCATGTTGTCGACCGAGCACTGGTCGGTCTACGGGTACTTTTCGTTATAATTCGAACTTTTCACAAGTTTTCTGGTACTAGAGCAAGATATAAATAAAAAAATCTGCACTGATATTCGATAAAAAAGTAAAGTAACATAAATTCTATACATGGGTCATTCCATATCAAAACGGAAAAATGAGAAAAAAATTTAATTTAATACCTCCATTTTAACAATATCATAATGTAAAATGTCCAATGTTTACTTATCTCTAAGAGAAGTCTTAAAAAATTATAAAAGAGGACTTTTTTTAGCATATTTATCTCAATTCGGCTCAGTTTATATATCATAATCAAACATAAAATTTGTATTTCTTATTTCTTTTGAGACATGGTTTTTTACTTCAAAACTTATCATTACGATATCCTCTCTTATGGCCTGTGACAATAAGGAGTAGCAGCTTGGACCGATTTTTGATCAAAAAGCAAATTGGTCCAAATTTGATTTATGGCCACATGGCTTATGCGGCTTTGATTTGTGACCAAAGATCGTCTTAAGCAGTTACTGCTTATTACAATAGAAATAATGAAAACATCAAAAATTCGATTATACTAGGTTGATCAATTAGTTTTGCGGTTCGATTGGAAAAATACAATATTATGGTTTGAAATATACTTTATTATTCAGTACAGTCTCCCTGAACATCAATACATACACTTGTTCCAACGAGATTCCAATTTATGAATTCCATCCCTGAAGTGAGAATCTGGAAGGGCTGCAAAATACGCTTCCACAACTGTTATGATCTCATCATTTGATGAAAAACGCTTTCCACGCATAAATAGGTCTGGAAACAGAAGTCGCTAGGGGTCAAATCTGGTGAATACGATGAATGCTCCAACAATTCGAACTTAAATTCATGGACTTTAGCCATTGTCAAAATGCCCTTGTGACACGGTGCTTTGTCCTGATGAAAAATAATTTTTTTCTTCTGCAAACCGGGTTTTTTTTCACGAATTTTTTCCTTCAGCTGGTCTAAAAGGTTATAATAATATTCAGAATTTACCAGTTTGCAAGAAATCCACACACAAAATTCCTTTCGCATCCCAAAAAAACTGATGCTAAGCCTTCAAGTCAACATAAAAAAAAAAAAAACAAAAAATAGCAGTTTGGCTAAAATTCTTCCTTAAGTTTATAAATGCAAAAGAGCGTTCCGTTTCATGTTCTATGAGTCGCACTTATTTAAACAACAATTTAAGAAAGAAAACATTAACTTTTTAAAATTTCCTTATACTTCGTTCAAGAAAGGTTCTTTAGTTATTTTTCGATACTGTTTTCACAGTCTTAGGGCTTAAAATAACTTAGTTATGACCAAAGTTTTGTCATAATCTATAGCAAAATGTCCAATGATTCACAATGGAATGCCCCATATATAAAACAAAATTTAAACTGCTTTGCTTTCTAATCAGAAAACAACTTAAACAGTTCTTCCTTCCTGCCACAGAATTAATATTGCTAACTGAAATAAGTAAATAAAAAAATAAATCTATTGAAAAATATGCTACATAATTAATTTGTATTACATTTTTAAGGTTCTTCAGATTCGAGTGCTTCAGAATCCGGATCAGATTCTGGTTCATCATCTTCTGAAAGTTCTTCTCGTTCAAGGGAACGTGCACCAGTTAAACGAGCACGTCCTCTTGATAAAGTTACAAGCGATAGGAAAGTTCTTAAAAAAGGTAAGAAGAAAGAAATAAAATAAGACGTTTATACGATTTTCAAAGTATTTTTTTTTTTTTATGAACAGATCCACCGAAAAAACGATCACCAATTTCTATTGAAATAAAAAAGGCGGCTACAGTCGGAGCATCAGCACTTGCATCACCAACAAACTCGGTTTCATCTGAAAAGGATTCTAAGAAGACAAGAAGGGAAGAACTTTTAAAACAATTGCGTGCTGTTGAAGATGCAATTGCTAAAAAGAGGTCAAAATTAACTTGATAAAGCACTAGTTAATTAAATGCAAATTAATTCATAAGAAGGATACAAACTTACTTTCATATTAAAAGAAAAAAATCAGACCACTGTTGACACAATCACGACAACAATTATAGAAGCAAACTTATGATATTTTTTCCGCGCAAAATATTTCGTTAGGCCTTCATATTATCACTTTTTTTAAGTTTAAAGTATTTTTTGTGCGACTAAATAGTTCTAGAATTGCAGATAATTTAAATTCAAATGTACGTTAACATCATACATCTATGTGTTAAAAATTTTAAAATACATCTTTTTTGATAAAATAACAAATTATAACCCTAATGTCTAGAATATAATAATATAAATAAGTTAAATTACTGGTGTGCAGTTTGTTTATTTTTTTATTTTACAAATCGAAGCTGTAATAGATTAAAGTCTGGCTTAACTTTACTAAAAAAAATAAAAACGTATTTTTAGGTCATCAACGTCAACGACGTATATGAATAAGATAAACAAATTTAACACTCGCTCGTCTGTGAAATAATGATTAGACAGGAATAAAGGTTGATGAAAGCAGAATAAAATGTTGATATGCCAAAGCTGCGTTTAATTTCTTGAAAGTTAGATATTAAACAGAAGCAGAAATCGAAACAAAACGTATTTAGACACATTGCCTTGTCCGCTTTCAGCAACATTTTATCAATTTTAACAAATTGTATGTTATTTTGTTATGTTATGTTATTCCATCTTGTATTGGATTAGTCCCTAAAGTGGCTGCGAGCAAACAATCACCAGTCCAAGAGCACCCTGTAAACAGTGTTGTAATGCACTGATGAGAATAAAACTAAAAAGGTAATTTGAAGAGTGTCCGTCTTTTGTCATTGCTATGTTACCAAGCCTTGTCACGGCAATATAGGCCAGTTCTAAGCGACCACTTACATAAATACATATGCCCTGCCAATGCAGATGTCTGACTACTACTTTGTAAACTTTTAGCAATCCTGAGGTTGGAAAGGTTGTTTTTTAAGACTGATAGAACTTCAAATTGTAAAAAATAACAAAAAATTTAATTTTGATGATAACTTTTTTGTTATTTGTTTCAGTATACTCTAACAAATCATCATAAATAGACGCACGCGTGAACAAAGGTACGAAATTATCAGAATTTACTTTGAAAATCAGTCGTCGATTCGTAGAACTTAAGTCGTCTTTGTGATTATTATGGCGCACACAATCGTCCAATCTCTTAAAATAATTTTCAAATGTTAAAGCTATGTCTTCATCTTCCAAATAAAAAAAAAAAATTTGTGCAATTTTTTACAATTTCAAGTTCTATCGGGCAACGAAATTAATCAAATTTTCTTTGAAAATCAGTAGTTGATTCGTGCCATTTTCAGACGACTTCGTGATTTTTATGACACATATAGGGGAATTTTTCTCAGACTGCAATAGAGAATGCACGGCAGACTGAGTAAAACTCCCCGGGAATTTTGATTCACGATAACCCCTATCATCGTCCAATCGCCCGAAATCATTTTGAAATGTTAATGTTATGCATTGATTTAATTTTTTGTGTTATTTTTTACAGTTTCAAGTTCTATCGTGCTTAAAAAACACCCTATACCTTGTCATGTTCTAAAGTACCCTCCCCTTCTTGAGTCCTCTTTCGTTTTGACTTTCAGAAAAAATTGCACGATTTTTTAATAATTAAAGGTATTAGCGCCAAGAATGTTTAAGGCAATTGAACTTCTCAATGTAAGGCTAGGTGAAATTGATGTACAGATGTAATAACTCTATTCCTTTCAGTCTTTTTATAATATTGGCGGTCGGTGTTGCTAGCATTTTCGTGTAGCAGTCGGTAAACAATGGATCAGTTTTCTCATCAGTTTCAAATGGATCTTTCTCCTCTAAATCTGCATAAAGATCAGTTTTGCGGTATCCCCTTCGATCCCGTTATTGAACTCGTTTTCTAAAGCATTCCATCTTTCGTCGTCTTCAGCATTAAACATGTTTTTCGACAATTCATACCACTGATCCCCACTTTAAAATTTTTCTTCGTATGAAGCTATATTAAATACAATAAGCCATGTTACTTGTAAGTGTACAACAAAAATAACCTTTAAATTATTTATAGATATGTACGGAGTGAGAAATTTGTAAAAAATGAAAACAGTAAATGTAAAAAACCAAGAATCTAAAAAAGTTAATGTACATAAGTATATGAAAAATTTTATATTTTGTGATCATTGAGTCCCATTGTGCAATATATTGTACAGCACTTTAGCACCAACATAGGAAAGTGTCCCATCCCTATATTCTTTTTTTAAAATTACATAAATTAAGTTGTAAATTTATATGTGTTTTCTCTAAAAAAAATTGTTGTGAAACACTGCACATTATCTAAGCACTATTTTTTTTTTAATATTATTTGCGTTCAAGTCAGAAGAAAAAAAAAATTCGAGACCTTGCTCCATCAAATCCAAAATTGCTCAAAATCTGTGTACCTTACGTGCCAATAAAAATATTCCCTCGATAAAGCAACAAATTTCAAACGAATTAGGTAAATAAATGAGTTTAATCGTTATCGGAATTTTTTTTAGAAATTTTTTAAATATTTGTACAATATATTGTACACCGGGACCGAAAGGGTTACTATGAAATCAGCAACCCTTGACGACCTGAGGTGGACAAATCATGTATTCGGTGTTTCGGTGTCTATTTCGCCTATATTAGACCTAAGCTAGAGTGCAATTTGCACATATTGGGCGGGGCTCCAAAAATTACTTTGGAGCTGCTAGATAGAGTTCAACGGCGTGCGATGAAGTTGAATGGAGATGCTGATGTTCTATTGACTTTCTTGAACACTGTTGTAACTTTGGGTATTTTACCCTTTTTATAGGGTAAGGGAGGGAAATATGGACTACGCGGGTAATATGGACCACACGGTTATTTCCCACAGCATACATAGGATTTACCGTTATTCATGTTCAAACTTAACGCTAATACCTAAAGCTTATAATAGGGCGATTTTAGCGTTCGGTGAGGTCGCATGTTTCTGTAAAGTTGATTTTTCTAAAAAAAAGATCAGTGATAATTTTTTTCTTTTGAGTATATTGCATTATTTCACTTTAAAGACATCGCGTTTTTAAATAAATGGTTAATTATATAAAGTCAGTGAATACCATTTATAATTTATTAGCACAAATAAGTTCATTAACCAAAAGAGTTTTTGATAAAAAAAACCATTTATTTCACCAACACGTGCTGTGGGTAATATGGACCACCAAAGAAAAAAGCCTCAAAAACAAATGTATTTATCATCTTTTTCAGATGGGGAATCTAGTTGCAGTTTTCATGACGAGTCTGATGGTCATTATATGTAATTCGTTTACTACAAAGGAAAAAAATGATTAAAAATGCATATAATGTAATACCCTTTACTCAGAAGATCGCCGTGGCAAATTTTGGGTTGAATGTGTAATCTGACGTTCTTGGAGTCATGAAAAATATGGCGTATGTGGAAGTGACATTTTATATGCAACTTCTGTATCAAATGGACTATATGGTCCATATTACACTACACTTTTTTTTAATCTTCATTTTGAGTATTTTCAGTTTTTTAATTTTTTTTCTTTATCCTGATGAGATATTTATCTAAAAGTGCATCAGAATAAAGGCAAATTGTTTCCTTTACTGAATGACATAAAATTAATTGTTTTGTTTTATGTATTTTGGGTTTTATTTAAAAAAGAAAGATGGGTGGTCCATATTTCCCTCCCTTACCCTATATATTAAATTGGGATGTGCTCTAGAGAAATTTATGGGCTGGTTCCACCAGTTCATATATTTTGTCGCAGCACTCGGGCGTCAGATCAGGCCCATCCCTATTGCGTTGCCGTAGTGTTTAACAGAACATCGCACTATCACGATAATTCGATCTTTGGTCGCACGATTAAGTTGTGGAATAATCTACCTACTAGCATTTTTCCTGGCAGCTCTGACATCGGTAGCTTTGACTTAAATTTTTTGAAACGGACACACTAAAAACTAACTTGTTAAACTGAAACTTTTTTTGATGGTTTTTTGAAGAGTTTTTGATCTAGATTATTGCCTTATACTTTTTTTTAAAAAAATTTTAATTTTTTTAAAAGTTAAAAGCATGTGAATTTATATGTATGTCTTTTTTCAAATTGCGATTTCTCCGTAAATATTGAGCGAAAATTTATGAAACTTTTGTGGTCGGACTAAAAATAATTCAAAATTTAAATGAAATAAACTTTTCATAAAAATATTTAAAATTTCTTATAAATAATGCACTTTTTAATAAACAAATAGAGATTTAAGCTATACCTATAGCAAAATAAAAACAAAATTTTTATACAGAAATGTGCTCTGAAATCTGCACTATATTTCTGTGAAAAAAAATTGGAGGTACTCATCATTAACAAAAAAGTTACGCGTACTTAAATGCCACTACATAGGTGCCTTGCCTATGTGATTTTCGCATTTCACCGCTGCATGCCGTTTCAAAACAACAAATCATAATTTATGCAGAAATTGAGAATGCACGTTAGAACGCGCAGCGAGCGTAAATGTGTGAATCGCATAGGCAAGGCACCTATGTAGAGTCATTTAAGTACACGTAACTTTTTTGTTAATGATGAGTACCTCCAATTTTTTTTCACAGAAATATTGTGCAGATTTCAGAGCCCATTTCTGTATAAAAATGTTGTTTTTATTTTGCTATAGGTATAGCTTAAATATCTATTTGTTTATTAAAAAGTGCATTATTTATAAGAAATTTTAAATATTTTTATGAAAAGTTTATTTCATTTAAATTTTGAATTATTTCTAGTCCTACTACAAAAGTTTCATTAATTTTCGCTCAATGTTTTCTGAGAAATTGCAATTTGAAAAAAGACGTACATAAAAATTCACATGCTTTATAACTTTTTAAAAAATTAAAATTTTTTTAAAAAAAGTATAAGGCAATAATTTTGATCAAAAACCCACAAAAAAAAGTTTCAGTTTAGAAAGTTAGTTTTTAGTGTGTCCGTTTCAAAAAATTTAAGCCTTTAATAAAAATGTTCAACGACACTTCTTCTCCCCTATCCCTCTAACCTATTTCTTTTTCTGCAAATCAACTCTGTGCATTCATGTATAGGGGCTATCCCCTGAGCGTAAAAAGTAAATAGAAAAAAAAAAAAAAAAAGAATGAAGCAGTCTAATATAAACCAACTGATAGGGAGATGTCTTTAAGTGACCGTTTTGGGTCCATTTTTGTGAACAAATTTTATTGCACCAATCGATGGGGAAAGGTCGAAAATATATTTTGGACATGATCAAAGGTGTCTCTCGTTTTTGTGGTAGTGTTTATTGCACTAAAAATTTTAATAACTTCGTCCGTTTGTAATTTTTAAGCTTTAAACTTTAGCTTCTTTTGTGCAAAAGTTTCGCAATGCAGTTCTTTTGTGCAGGTAAAGATATTCGTAATTCCGATGGGAAAAATTCATTTAGAATTATTTTGCAGGAAAATCTATGTTTTCCTGATTAAAAAACTGTTTAGTTTGGCTACAGGCTGTGGTTTTCATTTTTATTTAAAAATTATTCCCAATATTTCGAGAAAGATCCTTCCTCATCTTCAGGGGGTACTAAAATATAAATAATTAAACACAAATTAACACAATAAACCAACATGAAAATTACACAAAAATAAATAACTCTTAAAATTAGTTCTCTTGTCCGTAGGAGCATTGATTACGTGGAGCATCTCTAATGTAAATCTTTTTTTTATAATGTCTCTCTTCTTGTAAGATCTCCACAGCGTCAAAATTGGGATAGCGTCCAGATTCAGCACAGTGGGCTGAAGGCGCTGTTTTATGGGCTTGTCGAGTTCTGTTCTTTTGGTCTGATCGGTATCCCGAGTGTCTTGGCCTTTTGGCATACGTTGGACTTATCTCCGTCACAAGGAATTTTGTATAAGAGATTGGATTTGTCAAGTTTAGAGATTTTGTATTTTGTATTGCTGTAAAATTGTCCAACTTTGTTGTCTGTCTTGTTAGCAATTTTAATGTCCTTGAACACATTTAACTTTGCGAACCTCTCTGTCAAACCTGTAATATATGTCATTGATTTAAATATATTTGCACTTTTTTCTGGCAGTGGTCCTTCGTCCTTATAAAAATTGTCAATAAATCTTTTTGTTGTACATATATACATATACCAACTGGAAAAGGTCGTTGGAAAAAGAAATCCAAGAATCGGGAAAATCGTGGCAAGAGATCAAAGTCATCGCAAGGGATCGTGACAAATGGAGAGATTTCATATTGGCCCTACGCTCCTCCTAGGAGTTAAAGGAGAATACATACATACATACATATTTTGTTGTATAATTTCTTAATTTTGTCAATGTTTTCTTTATGAAATATTTGGTCGCTAATTATCAGTGCTCTTCTTATTGAATTTTGTGTCGAATAGTTTAACTTCAAACTTAATTTTCATAGTTATTTTAATTTAAGGGCCGCTTAAGCGCCGCACTGTGGGGTATTTGATACCAAAACACGATATTAATTCATCCAGATTACTGATGGTTATAATAACTAATTTTTTTAGTTAATTAAGCATAAAAAAGTAGAACACTAATGCAGTTTTACATTATTTAGTGAAATTTTTTTTGATTTCAATAAAAAACGGAAATCGAAAAATGTCATGAAATTTTTCACGAATTATTCTGAAGTTTTAAGAATTTCTGTCTTTGATGACCCCTAGTGAAATTTTTTGAAGAATATTTTTGTAAAACATTTTAACTCATTTTAACCAAGTTTTTGGAAAAAAGGGTCAAGAAGACCCATAAAAACAGGATATAATGGGTTCAGATGCAATAGAAAATTGTTTTTTGCATGATTTTATGATAAGCCTATGAAAAACAGTTTTTCCAAGATGTAGAAGAGTTTTGCAGTAGACCGAAATATCGAAAATATGTTTTCTGTAGGTTTTTTATCTAAAAAAACAATATATGAATGATTTTAAATTTGAAATATAATATTTTTATATACCTCAAGACGAAAAATGGACACTCAATCCGAGCATTTCTGAAATCATAATAAAATAAAAACTGTACAAAACCGAGATTTTGCATAAAACGGCGCTGAGCGATCTCTTGATGACCTTCAAAAATTTTTAAAAAACTCAGTGTACTTTATTGACACCCTCTTACAGATTTTTGGAGGTAATTGTCTGTCTATATGTCTGTATTTAATAAGGCTGTGAAACGAACGCAGTTCGCTCGAACCAACTCGCAGTTCCAGCAATTTCAACAGAAATTTCTGTTCGATCAGTACACCGATCAGATCGAGCGTTCGAACAGTATGTATCGTTCGAGCGCTCAATTCCAATTCGTTGCATACAACCACGGCTGAATTAACAGATTGACGAAGAGAGGCCGCCACAGCAAATATTTTTTTTTGTCAAGGAATGCAACGGAAAATACTTTGAGAAACGTTTTTTAAAAAACCTAACATATATTTCAGGGGTTGCCACCTGATAATTTTCTGAAATTTTGCTAAAATTATACTTTTTTGACTTAATTCAAATTTTTAGTTTAGGTTTAGTTTGTACAAAAACTTTAGGGTTACCATCTGGTTTTTTTTTTGGAAATTTTTCCTAAACCAAATATTTAAAGAAATACAAAATTTAATTTTAGTCTCAAAACGCTTATACAAACTTTTTAAAAACCCAGCATATATTTTTAGGGTTACCACCTGATTATTTTCTGAAATTTTGTTAATACATACTTTTTGTGACTAAATTGAAATTCTTGGTTTCAGGAACGAATATGGCAATCCCAAATTTTTGTTTTGTTGTTTTTGGACCCAGGAAGTCAATTTATAGAGAGAAAATTATGATCTTAGCAATTTATTGAAAGAAAATTTTGATTTTATCAAAAAAACCAGGTGGCAATCCTAAAAAAATACTATGGGTTTTTGGGACGAAATTACAACTATTCAAAATTTTGATTTTATTAAAAAAACCAGGTAGCAACCCTAAAAAAATTACTATGGGTTTTTGGGTCGAAAATGTAACTTTTCAATAAAGAAACTTAAGAAACGCAATTTTGCGAAAAAAGTCTGGCAACCCTAATATGGCAACCCTAAACTTTTCCTTTCTTATTCAAAATTCAATTTAGTCACAAAGAGTGCGATTTTAACAAAATTTCAGAAACTATCCAGGTGGCAACCCTAAAAATAAATGTAGGGTTTTAAAAAGTTTATCTAAGCGTTTTAAGACTAAAATTAATTTTTTTTATATACATATTATATTATTAAGCAAAATTTACAAAAAAAAAAACAGTTGACAACCCTGAAAGTTGTACAATTTTTAAAAAGTTTAACTGAGCGTTTTCTTAACTAAAAGATTGAATTTAGTCACAAAAAGTATGATTTTAACAAAATTTCAGAAAATAACCAGGTGGCAACCCTAAAAATATATGTTAGATTTTTTAAAAGAACGTTTC